>VYZX01019862.1:0-54931 GCA_013401335.1 Brachypteracias leptosomus | reverse complement strand
ATTCACAGTCGACATGTTCTCCTTGTTGCCGTCGGATTTATCCTCAGATATCGAGCTTGATACCAGTAGTTTCTCCCTTTGTTCTCCCTCCAGCATTCNGTTGCATGTTCGTCCTTGTACTTGTTTATCTCTCATTTTCCTGGGCACGGTTTCAAATTATCAAGGTCAAAAATATTATTGAGGCCTGCAGTCCAGCTGCAAACTTCCACACCTAGCTATGAGAATTTGTGTGAATGTTTTTACTTCCTGACACTGGAAGTTGTTTACATTGCTGGTGTTCAGATGGGTATGCACTACAATTCCATTGTGTGAAGTGTGGCTCAGTAATAAAGGTCTGTTTTAATACTTAACACTTTTAATACTTACTGCAGTGGTAGTATGGAATTTCATCAGCATTAGAAAGAATGCTATTAGAAAGGTGCCAGTGGTTTTTTAATCCAGCTATTGTTTTTCTGACCATAAATATTTCATTGAGATTATCTTAATTAGCTCTGAAGCTGCAGAGCAACACTCTATCCATAGCTTTGGACAGAAAATGTCTTTTATGAATTATAACTTGTTTGTGTCTTTGTCAGAAAGGTAGATGGGGTCAAAAGGGATTTGCATAATGAAAGAAAAATTGGGCAGGGACACAGAGTACTTATGGCTCTGAAAATTTTGAGAAAGCTGGTAGAAATTCAGTATACAGAATGCAAGTGTTACCCTGCACGTCTTATATTTTTGGGTTTTTTCGAGGAATTAACTGTTAGCAGTGGCTTGGAAACAAGATGCTGGGTTTATGTGGACCTTTGTTATGCCCTGACAACATAAGGTAGTGGGTTTGTTCGGTTTTAGTAATAGAGAATTGAAATTCTAGTGGTACTATATTAGTTAACCTGTTTTTATAAAGCTAAGAGGTACTTTAAGTTAACCTTTTTTATTTTGTTTTTAACTGATAGGAAGAATTTAGATTGCATTTCAAGAACATATCCCGCATAATGGATTGTGTTGGATGTGACAAATGCAGGCTCTGGGGCAAACTGCAGGTATGTTCATTTTGTGTGTGTGTGTGGCAGGCAGGTTTTGTTAGAAGATAAGCACCTATTTCAGTCTAGCAGGTTGCCTTTTACCTTAGCATTCAGACTTTCTGCATGTGGCTGGTCTTTGATATCCTTAGCTATATATAATATACATATTTTCTATATATTATATATATATATAAAATATATGTTTAGTTCACTGTTAAAGAATTATTTTAAAAATTGCTTTAAAATGTTTGTTTTGTTTAGTCAATGTCTGTTTAGTTTACTAAAAGGTATAGTTTGTATTCTCAAAAGAAATTGTTTAAAGCAGATGCTTAATGGCAAAGTCTTACTGGCAGTCAGTATCTTATCTGTGTTCTGTGATCAAATGAGCCTTGTAGAATGACCAGTGGGAATCCTGGAAATAAAACACTTGCTTAATTGTTAGAAAATCCAGCTTGAGATTTAACTCCACAATTTGAGGCATAAGAAAAAGGTAATTCAGGTTTCCACAATTTGTGCAGAATGCAGCAAATGAATACAGAGATGCACAGTAAAGCTGAAAGCTGAAAAATGCTTTCAGTTTCTGGACACTTGCTATTTTTATTTTGTTAAGAAGGACATTTTAAACCTCAAGACTAATGTTCAGTCCAGACTGAGGATAGTTGTTCCTTTGGAGTGCCTACTGTACTATACTGCTGTATAGCATTAGGCTTATCAGAGTTTGGTTTTTGAAGAAATCTATAACATCAAAAATTTAGTAGTCTCTGCTGAATTTCTGGAGTTCTTCCTACCCTGTCCTAGTTGTTTCTGACCTATTGTTGTTTTTTTCTTCTCACACAAAACAAAATAGGGCCAGATTTCCTGACCTATAAAAGTCTCTGGTAGCCAGCCTCAACCGTGTTTTGTCAAAATCCAAGGGTTGTTTCTGTAGGCAAATTAAAAGGGGAAATAAGCTTTTTCTGTTCTATTTTTGTATAGAAAATAGGGGTTGAAGTTGAAACTGCAATGCCTGCCACTGGGACTGGAGGCAGAAAAAACAGAAGTGTTGTGGTACCTGATAGTAAAACCTAGTTTGACTTTGAAGAGGCTGAGGGGATGTGGGAATCTGATCTAACGACTCCTGTGGCATTGGGGCATCTGCACGGAAAGGGGCAAGAGGGAGCTGGAAGTGCTGGAACAGGCCTATTTCATATGCATCTGCTGTGGCTGGGAAGAAAAGAGATGGGAAAGGAAGAGATTGAAAACGTGAGGGTGAAGAGCAAGCCTACCTGAGGAGACAGATGTTCTTAAATAAGTGGCTGAACCTGTTAGACCATTGATGGCCTACATTTGCATTAGAGTCCTGGTTTGGGTACAGTTACTTGGGTTGAGGGAGTGTCAATATATAAGAATTGGTACTACAGTTTGCCTGGATTAGTAATTTTAAAACTTTTCTAGTTTTCTGAGCATTTGAAGGACTGATGTCATTGATGTTAAAATACTGGGATTTTTTTGTAGACTCAAGGCTTAGGAACTGCTCTGAAGATCTTGTTTTCTGAGAAAGAAATACAGAGCCTTCCTGAAAACAGCCCATCAAAAGGTTTTCAGCTCACACGTCAAGAAATAGTTGCTCTTGTAAATGCCTTTGGAAGGTAAGTTTCTGTCATTTCTACAGTAGAAAACATGTAAAACTTCAGTGTCCATATTCCAGGTCTGTTGAAAGATGTTATTGTACATGGAACTGTAGAGTTTAAAAGGATGAATTACTATTAGTGATACTGATAAAGTTAATGCCATCAAACTGAGTATGTGGAGTGCTGATTATTAGCCTTGGTCATCATTCTGTGTTCGGACCCAATTAATCTCTTTATCTCAAATCTCATAAATTCCATCTTGTGAAAGCTGGATGTAAGTCTATTAAACAGTTATAAGCATTACACTTTGAGTAAATCTCCTCCTTTCTGAACACTGAGAACAGCTGTTCTACATTTTGTATTTCTGTTTTAAATGTGTTTATGTAAAAACAGTGAAAAGGAAGAAACAGAGTTGGAGAACTTTTTCACACTGTCATTTGGCCCTTAGGCTTTTTGGATTTTTGTGTATTATGTGATTATTTTTGTTAGAACTTAAATTTTGATTATTTTTTTTTTTAAAATTTACCCCCTTCAAGTGATGAAATAAAGCATCATCTTTAAAAGATGTATAGAACTTGCTTTGTTCATCATGTTAGTTTCAGATCTTGAGTATAACAATCTGTTCCTGTTTAAAATTACTACTTATGGTTAGAGATTTTTACATGTTTAATGAAGTTGGGGAAATTAAACATGTAAACTTTAGTTCCTCTAATATTTTGTAAATATAATGGAGAGTCAGAGAGTAGATCTTTTGAGGGAAAGTAATGTCTTAAGTGTGTTCATGTTTGGAACAGAATTGTGTTCAGAAAAATGAAACAAAAAGCCTCCTGAAAGATGATGATTTGCACTTCTGTTGTGCTGCTGACTTACTAACACTTCAGGGGTTTTTGTTTTACAGGCTTTCCACAAGTATAAGGGAGTTGCAGAATTTTAAAGTTTTATTACAACAAACTAGGTAATGAAGGCCTTTGCCCAACCCATTAGCGAAGACCATTTACATGACTGCATTGAGCAGAAGGAACCGATCCTTACAGGACTCACATGAACTGATAAAAAGTAAAATCAAATACCAACTTGAATATTTATGTTTAAACTAGGAATGGTTATTAATTAGAAAAGATATTTATGAATTAAATATATAGTTTTAAAATGTGTAAATTATGCTGATCTGTTTATTTTTTAAGTTCCCTGCTCACGGTTCTGTTGTACTGAAACTTTGTAAATTTTCTGTATTTCCTTGTCTTTCTGAGACAGTTGTTTCATATGAAAACATGGGTATCTCCACCCTCATTTGGCCTGTTCTGAGAGGTGCTTCACCTCTCACCTCTCCCCAGTACTGAGTTTCAGTATATTCTGAGGATTGGGTATGCTGATTCTGACTGTCTAAAAGAAAAGGAAATAAGGCTCTGGTTGAGTTCTAACTTCTTACTGTAATAATGAAACATACTTAAAAATGGGAAATTTACTGAGCAGAAAATGTTATTTCACACCAAGCTCCTTTGCGTCATGCTGATATCAACCTTTTTTTCCTTATATGCTGCTTTTCAAAATTTCTTTTTTTCTTTAAAATAGCTCCCTTGTCCCTGATGCAGGGATATGACTTTTCTGCAGCCCCTTGGCTGCCTGCATTTGCTTGGGGGTGGGAGTCATGGCAGGGGGAGACGGTTAATGGAGTGCTGCTAGCTGAAAAGCCTCAGTCAGTCAAATTTGCATCTACCCCATTTAATTTTCTAGATGGTAATCAAGAGTTCAGTTTCTGAAAATTCTTTTTAATGTCAAAAATATTAAAATAGCATACTTCAATCTCTGAGCTGTGGAAATAAATTTGCTCTTTATGGGCTGTGCTTTAGTGCTATGTTAAAAGGTCAGTGCAAAAGTCAGAACTTTTTTAGTCACTTTTAAAAGAAAAGATGCTTTTTAAAATTCATAATCACACCATTTAATACTGCATACTCTATCTATGCAAGCCCTAACTATCTTCTTGAAAAGGATATTCAGCATTAAAAAATGGGTATGTTAATAACATAACTTTAATGAACTAAGGAATTAGTTGCGTGTCGTTGTCAATGATAACTTACCATTGTCCAAAACAAGATTCAGAAGCAGCACTATTGATTAGTAGCAACCAAATATTGGTTTAAATTGAAAATGAAGTAACTTTATTTATTTTTTTTTAAACCAGCGTGTTTCAAAGTGAAGTTAGGAGTCATGAATGTAGGAAGTGCTGGTACAGTGTAGATACATCTCTTGTTTTTAAAAAGAAGTCTTCACAAAATAAAGTGCTCTTAAACATTTTTCACCCTACCAGGTATTTAGGGACCTGTTTATAGAATAGATTGTAACTGTTTTGGCTTACCTAATATGGTCCATTGCAGCTGAGATTTTCTGAAAGCTGGAATATGCTCTTATGTCTTTTGTTTCCAGACTAGCCTCAAATTTCTACCTGACTAGGAATGAGATAGATTGTCCTGCTGACACTTGCTATTATAAAAATTACTGTTTCTCAAGAAGGTAAATCCTCTTGAGTCAAACTGGGGTAAGCCAAATGAAGGGGGCACAGGAGGGGGGTTAAACCAACAAAGCATCCCCAGAAAGCTTTGGTGAGAGTTGCACAAATTGGCAATGAACTGGTATCCAGTTGGAAGTTCCCGTTTAAGCCAGTAGATAATTTAAACATGGCGCTAGAGAAGGTGATGCCAGTCTGGGGAGGTTGTTTTCACCTAACAGCCTCTCTTGCCTGTGGGCTCCCATGTCTGAACAAGTCACCACAGGCTTCCTTCTTCTAGTTACTGGAGAAGAGCGGGTGATTTCTAGGTGACTTCACCTGACCTATTCCAAGCTCTGTATTTGCACCCTGGGGATTATCTTTCTCCACTAAATTGAAGTTGGAATCTAGGCAACTAGCTCAGTTGTAAACAGCTGCTGGGTGAGTTACACCCTGAGTCTCTAACTCTTCTGAGTAATTGTCTATATTGAAAGAGTGTGGGCTTCAGTTGGCTGTTAATTTCTTGCCTTTTGGAATGACCTGCAAGGGCTAAAATCCATAGGCTTACTTGTGTGAAGAATACTGTATAGCTGGGATTTATCTGTAATGTGGGATATTATAGTGCCTAAAACATTAGGCAGAATTTTCTAGCATAAAAAAAAATTGTGTTGTCTGTGCTGCCCCAGGAAGGACCCACATCTCAGAATTTTCTTCCCTTTTCCCCCTTGCTTTGTGGGAAGAATGAATTGCTTCCAACCTTCTTTTGGGGATGCAACTTGCTATTTTTCTTTTTGTCCACCTGTGCCTGGCTAAAATCTACAGACACTGAAGCAGCATCACATACTAGCATCCTGCTCTTGCTCATGGGACAGGTGAGAGACTCAGGCACACAGGTCCTGGGCACCTGCTCCTTCCAACCCTGGTTGACACAACACAGGCAAGGTTAATACGATTGGGTAAGGACCTGAAGAGAAGGGAAGCTTTTCTTACTTTTCTCAGTCATGAAAACACAGGAATGCAATGGAACAACAAATTCTGTGTACGGGGATGTCCTGTTGCATTTGAAGGCACATCTTGTTTGGTGATCAAATATGGAAGGCATTTTTCACTTCACTGTCACTGTAGAAATAGGACATAAGGTATTTCCGGTTACAAATCCGGTTGAAACAACTTTTCTGTCTCCATCTTTTTTACTGTATTTGATGTACATTCTGTGACTATGCTGCCTATGAAGTTTCTCCATGTGAGTCACATGAATTAGTTCTTTGTATGTGAAATTAAATTTTAGAAATTTACAGATCTCTTTTTATACTAAAGAATAAGGTTACTTACACTGTCCGTGACATGTAAACATTTTAAATTCCAGCTCACTGCTGGAAATCAGCTTGTCAACATTGTCTGTCATTCATTTCAGAGTAAAAGTACATTTCCCTGTACAAATGACACAATGATTGTAATCCCAGAGGTAGTGAGAAGACAAAAATGTGGCATTTTTCCTAAGTCATCAAGACATGCGAAATAAGACTTGGTGCACACTCTATAGGTGAAACGTAGGGTGCTGCTCCTGAACAACTCGCTCCTTGATGCCTGAGGAAGCAGATGAGAATATAGATGTAAAACAGTGAAATATAGAAACTTGTGTAAGCCAGAACAACAGATGTGTTCTCTTACTTCAGCTGATGATTTGTGCTGTTGTTGTACGTGCATGAAATACACTATGCCACACTTTCCTCCAGTCGTGTTTTGATGGTTGGGTCATCTTTATGTGACCTTGCTTTGTGCTTTTCTGGGAAATGACCTGTAATATGTTGTAAATAATCTAGATGCTTACGTTTACAAAGTAGCAATCAGCGATTCATCACTTCACAATTCTTCCATAGAGCTAGCCTATTAAAATGTAATATTTATTAAAATCAAAATCAATGTTGGAACTGTTTACTGAGACCTAAACACTTCTGAATCTTTGCTATGTTCGAATCTATAAAATGCAAATTAAAGTATTTTCTGCTACAACTTCTTTTTGTGAATGTAATTTCTGAGTTTTCATTTGAATATTTGTTGGGGTTTTTTTTACTTTTCATTTACCTTTCAACTTCACTTGGTAGAAATTATATAACCTAAATTATTTACATGTCAGTCATTTAAGCTTAAGATGCTGGGCAGGCTTTCCTTCTCACTTTAGTTCTGTTCAAAAGATGAATGTCACCTGTGTGCCTGTTGCTGTCACAGTGCATTGCAGGTGTCAGCACATCAGAAATGCATGTAGCACAATTACAATATGTTTCTGTATGAATATGGCCAAATTTAGCCACTGTTTAAGTCCAATTGTTTTAAGAGGCAAAAAGGCTTATTTTGAAGGGAGGCTTGGTCTTGTTCTGTTCCTTTCTCAGAATAGCTTATAAAATCAATTTTGTAAATATTTTTTTTCTGGTTGGTTCACATGGTGGGGCTGGGCTCTTCATGTGACAGGATTTCCTTTAAAGGCTTTCTGCAGCTCTGTTTCATTCCATATATGCATTTTTAACAAATTATCTTACTGAAAGTTTGATACACATATTTCATCCCTAGTTTAGGTGGATAAGTACCTGTTACACACATGATGATAACTGTAGCGATTTAATTTAAATTTGAGATCTTACCTTTCATACTGTTGTCTAAATCTCCTGTTTGAGAGTGGTGAATTCATTACTATGATCGGTTAGAGCCGCTATTTTGCATGCATGCTGTGGCATGGGGATTAAGTTTGTTCTGAGCACAGAATTCTCATAATCAAATTTTTGCTGTGCAGCTCTGTGAAAGAAAATGTAATTTCTGCAGACTTTTCTTGCACTAGGTCTTTAGGCAGTTTTGTACAAACATGACTGTAGAACTCCAAAGGGTTTAATAAAATTTCTGTTCTTCTCCCAACCCTGTGACACGTTTTAAGTTCTGGCTTATAGTTTAATTGGCTCTTTTTTTCTTCCATGAACACTTTTGCAGCAGAGAAGAACCTAACGGGAGCTTTGGAGGGCAGACAGCTCGCAGGCTGTACTGTGCTTCTGCCAGGGGCAGGGCTCATGCTTCGATTTTACCACAAAGGCCCCAAAAACCAAAGACCCCATGGAAGACTTGGCATATGAGTGTGGCACAACTATGCTTTTGGCTTCCAAGCAGACCTGCTCAGATCTCCTCCCCATCTCTCCTCTTTTTTCCTGTGTACCCTCTGTGAAATGTATGCAAGGATTCTCTACTTGTACTTCCTGGAGAAGCTGAATATGAGGAAAACAGGGAGCCTGTCTACCATTTGCAGATGCTGTAGTACCCCCCAGAATGAATTACTTTTGTAGAGGTAAAGATTACTGTAAAAAATGTTTTCCTCCTAGGGAAATGTGGATTGAATTGCAGCATTTGTTTCACATGGGGAAGGAGAGAGATGCTGGGAGTGCAGGGTTCACCGTAGAGCACACCAGACACTACTGGGCACAATGAAAAGACCTGAAGTAGAGTTAGGGTCTTGCTCGCCTTAGGTTAGTATTAATTCTTTTTAGGCTTGTTATATGCAAATGTGACATTAGAATGGCATTTATCCCCCCATTTCCACCATAAACCACAACATTGATCCCTGAACATACAAGGCTGAAGCACAGCTTTGCTGACCTTCTGCTAGTTACGTGGAATTCATCCTCTAGGTCCACTTGAGGTTTTTTTGCTTTACATATTCCTGGCTCTTGTTCTATTTCCAGACTGCACTTCCTCAGTCTTTAATAAATAAATAAGAAGTACTTTTACATATATCCGTCTCCCTGGCTAGGTATTTGACTTACTCTTCTACATAACATGCCTAGAACTCACTGGCAGAGATGATCACATAAGTTTAATTCTTTGAACTTACAAATTTTCAGCCTGTCCTGCAGTCCACAGTACTCCAGCCAGAGCAGGTGCCCATCTCCACTGTTCTGAGACTGTCCCTATAGCTGCTGAGAAGATATAATTTTCCTACTTTCTTAGAAGAATGCAGCATGTTTTGAGATCACAACTGGAGTACAGATGACTTTTAGCCTCCAACCACCTTGCCACATTGAGTAAGCGGTGATGATCCAAAGAGTAAATTGTGCTCTGAGAATGCAACAATAACTTGAAAAGACAGTATTTAATCGGGTTGATACTTTTCCCTTACGGGCTTTTCTGTGCATGTAAGAATTGCTGCTGTCATGCGTTTGAACAACCCATTCATGTGTTTACAGTATATTCACCATAATCACGTATTTCTAACCTAATATACAGTGTAAAAATAAAAATACATAGAAAATAATTATGCCATTTCACTTCATGAAATTTGCTCTTTTAAAATGAGCATTAAATGATTAAATTATACCTTCTAACAACTCTATTCAAAGCCAAAAATACTGTGGCTTAGAACAAGGTATTAATGAGAACAGTCTTCAACAATTAAATCATTAGCTTATACTTCTCCTTGAACTATGAAAAGCTTGTGGCAAAGACAAGTTCTTCATTTATCTGTGCATAAGAACACTTCTAAAAACCAAAAGGTGAAGGAAAATTGCTAAGCTTTGTTTTTCAGAACATTTGTTTTAATATTGGAATGTCCTAGAACACTGTGGTTGATTGAAGTTATATAGGGCTTGGCCGGTCTGTGTCCAGTGCTGGATCTTGTTGGAGGGATCCTATGTAAGCCATGAAGCTATTGTTCTGATGACCCCAGTCGTAGTCTGAAGAGAAGCTTAAAAAGAAAACAGAAGGAGGAGTGATTGGCAGGTTGGTTCTGTAGATACCTGGTTAGTGAATGTGGGTAAAGGGCAGTCACACAGAGGTATTTCTCACACTGAAGTGCAAAAATAAAACCCCACCCAGGGATTCAGACTGCTATTTATTCTTCTGATTTGCCAATTATTTTGGCCCAAATGTTTTCAACTTGTTATCTGTTTCCTGATTTTTCTAGTTCACTAAAGACCCTCCCCCTTTTTGATTTGCTAATCCAGAAGGTGCTTGAAAACCCTAGAAGCAGTGCTGCTAATCCCTGCCCAGCCCTGTCACGGCACGGACCTTTTGGTGACAGACCTAAACCTCCCATGTCCATGTACAAGGACCCAGTACTTGGTTAGCAGCTCTGGCATGCTGGCTTTTCTCATGCAACCCAAAGATCTGACCTGAATTTTTCAGAGACTAGCATACTGTTAAAACTCCTAAATTCTGTAATCATTTTCATTCTTGTGTCCTTGTGGACTCTGTGGGGCCCCTGGATGCCTACAGCCGCTTCATGCTGCCTTTCCTCTTCAGCTTTCTTTGCTGCCTCTCAACCCCTAGACATTACACAACAACAGGAGCTAGACAATTTACATTAGTCTTTGCAATGTGTGAGAGTTCATCCTCCTCCAGTTTCTGCTCCAGGAAGCAAGCGGTTCCCTCTTGTACCTCACCTGCCCTGTGCTCCCTGTGGTGCAATATTCCATGCTAGATCGTCATCACTGTCGTATCTGCGAGGGTTGTCAAAGAAATAAGATCTGGGACTGAAGCCATGGCTTGGGACCATTCCTGTGTTGGCCTGAGGAAAGGGAAACTTCAGTCAGTACTTGCAACAGAGAGATAAAACTGCTTGGTGCGTGACTTCTAAAGGAAGTCACTGCAGGTTTACCTCCTGGCTTCCCAAATAAAACTGGCCATTTTGCATTTGCTATAGACAATAGAAATCATCTTGTATTTTCTGTTTTTCTCTACCAGCATAGTGATAGTCTACTGACCTTAACAGTTTTTCCTCTTCCTTCCTTCTAGCTAACAAATATGACCCATTTCTGAAGCCACCCTCCAGTACACATTTAGCCTGTCTGTGGAATTTGCTGAATTCCTGTCCATCCTGGGCACTTTGTGCTTTTAGCCAGGTGACTTGAAATGAGCAGTAGGGAAGCAGCTGAGGAGCTGAAGGGTATGAAATGTCTAAAGAGATTTGAATTTACCTTCCTCACTTGTAACCCTTCCTCCTGGGGTGTTACATCCCTTGCCTCGGGAACTGATCATGCTGAACCTTGACACCCTTCTTAATGAAACCACAGCTGTAAAGCCCCTTAGGACCTATCTGAGCAATTTCAGTATCTACCCTAGTGCTGTGAGGGTCAAATGCCAAGGAAAACTCCTTTGATAAAACAAGGAAAGAAGCGTAACATGTAACTCTTTCATTTACAAAGCATTTTGCCTTTACTTCCCTACGAATGAAAACAGAAAAGATAGAAGATTCTGAAGGACGGTTTGATTCTGGAAACAGTGCACAGGGACATCTAGGACCCAGCTAAGCCTCTTCCACTGATCCACCACTTCCATTCCCAGGGAACGGGGCTCCATGCACCTGTGCATAAGCCAGGATGATACCTCCTTAGCCTTAAGCAGGAGAGTAGTTTAATCTCCCCCTATTTTTTTAGATGTTAAAGAACTTTGACAAAGATGAACTAAAAATAGGTCCTTCCCTGTCATCTCCCCATTTCCAGCATTTGTCTGGCTGGAGGTCTGGCATGGCAAAGGACGGCACAGCTCAGTTACGCTGTGTCAGCACCAGAGCAGACAGACAGCTCGTCCTGGGCTGCAGTCTGTGGAGTGGAGCTCTGCATTTGTACAGCACTGAGCACAGGCTGCCTCTACCCAAACCTTTTGATTCTGAAGTCCTGAGTGAAACCAAAGAACAACTATTTCTTGGGATTGTTCCTTATTAAAAATAAAGAACATTTTGGATTTGTACTAAACCAGAACTGTTGCTAAGATTTTTTAACTAAAAGAAAGTTTGTTTTAATTCTAACCCCATGCTTTCTGGCCAGGTATTTTCAACCACGGGACCATCTGGTACTTAACTGCTCCAACAGCCCACTGAACACATGGGACTCAAGGCCTATGGCCCGTGGTCTCCCTCTTGTGGCACACTTGCACTGAAATTCAGTTTTGCCTTGCTACAGTCTCTTCAGTTTTTGTTTCTTTCTAACGCCGTTTCCAGTTTTCCTCTTACCATGATACTGTTTAGCATAAATATTTGTCTTGTGTAGAAAAAAATCATTATATGACCTATCCACTATGACAGATAACGCCTACCCTAAAAAAGGTACACATGAAAGAAGTTATATCATTGATTGGCTCTTCTAAACTGTATCTTTATGAAATTGGAGATTTAAGGCTTTCTGCAATTCATAATGCAAAAATATAATGTTATATGTGTTACTGCTGTGCTCTTTGACATGTGAGAGAATCCAGCCTGTTTGTTTGACTCCAGTTGAGCAGGATTCCAAGTTTTTATGTGACCAGCTTTTTGAGAGATTAGACCCCATCCCTTATTTTCATTCTCTTGTGAATCTCTCCCACCCTATCCAGACTTGACCATCACCACTAAACTCACTTTAAATTAAATGAGATTTCTCTGTGGTCACTTTTAAGAAGAGCAGCACCACTGAACTGTACTTAAAAACATTCCTTCCCTTTGCAGTTGTTCTCGCTAACTCCTAAGCAGGAGTGGGGCTGAGATTTTTTTTCTGATGGACACTGGGACCCAGAGGGTTTCGTAGTGTGATGTCAGGTATTGCTTGCTTATTCAGCTTGGTTTAATCATTGTCTCTGAAATCTGCATGTGAGAATAAAAACCTTCTCTAAGAAGTTATTCTATTAATTGCTTCTCTTGTGAATTTACCATTCACATGCTGCTTGGGGAATATTAGCTGTGGTTTAGTTTGGCCTACAGAAACAGAAATGTTACCTCAGTAATCTGAGTGCAGGGCTGATGTTCCCCATGTGCCTGCCAACCAGCATAGCCTTTGCTAACCTGGAGACATTGTCTACAGCCATAAAAAGATGCTTGTCCAGCTATTAACTACCTAGATATTAAGGATACTTCCATGGAATTATCCTCACAACTCACACCTTAATCTCTGCTCTACTGAAATAGCAAATAAAAATGTCAGCAAGTGCTTGTTATGGCTATTGGTCTTTGACAGGGAAACAATTCAATGGGTACAGGCTGAAATAATTCCATCTATTATCTCATACATGATGTTGAACAGCTAGTACAACCACTTACACTGCTATTTGATGAAAGACTCCAAGTTTGAATAATAAACTCCTTTTCCAATGACTACAGTACAGTGCTGTATTAACTCAAAGGGAAGGTGTCCCTAAATTTAAGAAGGTTCCTGATTTTTAAGATAAGCTATCTGAGAACACCTTGTCTTCCTTCTGGGCAAATATGAGGAGTTTATTCCATGAGGAATTAGTATTAAGAAGTGGGAAGTTTCAGTTGCTTTTATTCTGTCAGGGACATGTTGAAAAAGAGAAGTCAAAATGTGGAGAAGCAAAAGCTCCTTCAGAAGCTGAGCCCTCCAGACCTGCCTGGACGTTACACTAACAAATACACTAATGAATTCCACTTACTAGATCTTTTGTAGGGTTTCGGACACGGAAGAAATACACAACCAAGGAAGTAGGCAAGAGCTCCCAGATGAAAAGGATCACTCCAAACACTATGTAACCTGCATCTCCCAGTTGACATTTCAGATCTGCCTGTTGAAAAGTCAAAGAGAAAAATGTTTAAAAATAAAAATGACAACTCATGTAAAGGTGCAGAAGGCAAAATGTCTTCTTATGGAGATGTATATTTAAGTGGATGAAATACCTGACATAACCAGAAATTCCATTCAGTAAAGCCGGATTAACCTGGCTAATGATTAAAGGCAGACTAAAAAAATCAATATGCTACCTTGCTGGGTACATAACTTCCTTTTCCTTCTACCTTTTCTCCTCCCTCCTCCTCCTCCTCCCTTTACTTCAGCAAAAATAAAACTTTAATGCAGGGGTCCTCCCAGTCTCAGAGCCTGGCAAGCAGCCATTTGATCAAGTAATCAAATCCAGGTAAAAAGGAACGAGTATTCCAGTTCTTTTCCAGCTGGGAATACTATGTAAAGTAACAATCAATGCCCAGGTCTTCAAGGGCATTGCCAGCAATCTGGCTCTTAAAAATTAAGGCTTAGATCCCTTCAAATTGGTGCACATGGCTAGCTTGAATAACCATGCTTCAGCTTTGAACTTCTGCCTAGATTTCCCCTCCACTGTTCACTACTGTTGCAGAGGGCAAATCCTGTCCTTTCATGAGTTTTGTACAGAAGGGAAAAGGGTAACGCTTCTGACAGGTGACCTGAGGCAGTACCACAGCACAAACATCAGGCTCTACTTTTAAAAGTGACTTTGGATTCTGGCACTAAATTGAGTACCTGCTCCCTCATTCCAGGCCCTTTGCATATGGCTCAAATCATTTATTCCTAAATCCAGGCAATCCTAATGTCACAAGTTAGGTCAGAGGTTCAAAAATCACAAGTAGTGACCTAAGGCCTAAAGCATTCCAGTGAGCTCCCTATGAACAACCTCTGCCTCCATGGGGGAAACGGGACCAAATATCTGGCTATAAAGTTGCAGCCCCTGTTGCTCTAGACTGTAGGAGTCAACACAAGAACTGCCCCTTGAAGGGGTCAGCAGGAACAGCAGCGACACTCTAGGCCCCAACAAGGGGAAAAATGTTTGAATCAGGAGACAAGTCACAACCCAGTGACCTTCCACCTAAACCTGTATGTGCTAATTACCGGAGTGGCACCGTTTAGCTGCACTCCGCCGCACCACAGCAGGGTTGATTAGTGGTCTCTTGACAGACCCTACTCAACTAACTCATAATGAGGTCCTCTGGGCAATCCTACCTTACTGTTTACCTGCTGCTTATTTACAGTTTTATCTACTGCTCAACACAAAGTCATTAATGGCTCCAGGTTTGCTTGGCTGCTCTGGCAACACCAGGCCCTTATATGGCTTTTGGTCTGCAGTTGCTCCTGAGAGGGTGGGGAGACATCAAGTGTCTGGGATTTTGAGGCCAAGCAAAACATACTTGTGGTCCAGGCCCAGGCCTGCCATTTTGCCTAGCCTTGACAGCTGGAAAACTACTGGGACATAACTACATGCTTCAAAGCTGAGAAAGGGGCTGGATGCCCAAATTTCATAAAATTCAATAAATAATGCCCTGCTATTTCCTTCAGTGTTTTTATCAAGTGTTAGTTTTCAGTCTGAATTGTTGCTTGCAATTAAAGGTTGGGCAGAATCTTAGTCTTATCCTCAAACTATAGAACTTATCACGCTAGTAAATTAAGAATTAAGGTATCCATTCATGGAAGGCAATGGGAGATTTGGTGATGACTTCAGAACAGAGCATTTCAGTGGAATCAAGTACTGTTTTTCTGCTTCTCCAATAACCAGTAAAATCAAGGTAAATAAAAGATTGATTTTTTAAAATTATTATTATTTGGCTAGTAGTTATCTCTTTCTTTTAGTACTGAGTTGTTTTTTTTCTCCTTATGCTGAAATTACCAGAAATTTGTATTCCTGGAGCAAACCAATCTTGGTGCATTGAGTAAAAGAAAAATATAATAGTCATGCAATATATTAATTTCTTTTGCCATAGCATTTAGGAAATCGGCCATCACGTACAGAATCAGTTTTTCCTCATTAGTATATATTTTCATACTTGCCTGATCTGATACGTTGTACCAATCATAATCAAAAGAATTTACTTTCTTGGTTTGGGAAAATGATAAGATGAACAAGTTGTAACAGGCTCGCGAGGTATAAAGTAGTATAACAGTCACTCCTATACTTGTCACCTGACAGACAGATGAGCCCTGGAAGAGATTAAAGCACAGGTTATTATTCATAAAGGAAGTTGAGAAGAATATTGCTTTGCATGGGCTTTGAGGGTTGTCATACTGCTCTGTCTAATGCGACTGATTTTTTCTCTTTCTTTCTTTGATCAATAGATCCTACACTATGTGTCTTCCCATACTGTATCAGTAGAGTGGTTTCCAGGCAATAATAGCAATTCCAGCCCTTACCAAGAGGGGCTGCGACCAATTCCAACAGCTTGTTGTACAAGTGCTATTTTCAGAAAAATGAAAACACAAAAGAACTACACTCGGTATCAGATGCAGCCAGAGCATTCAGCCTTCAGCTGTGCATTAGCTGTAGAGCATCTTGTACCAGATGCTGAAGGAGCTAACATGATGCAACCTTGCATCTTTTTGCAACTGCTTGCTGTGCACCTATTTCCTCAGTACTGAGCAGATCATAACAGTCAGCAGTTAAACACAGCACAGACAGGAACAGAACATCCTGCCTTACCTAATGTCAACACACAGGAGACAAAGTGGAAGCAGCACCTGCAGGCAGAGTGACTGTGGCTGGGCAGTCTGTGAATGGGGCTGAGGCACGAGGGCAGGAACGAGACTTCAAAGTGTGAAATCACAACGGTTCCTAAGCCCTACAGAGAAAAACGAACAGAGCAGGGGAAAGAGCCTAATCCAGCGTGAGGAATAAGTGAGATGCCTGCCCACTGTGTCAGGTGGTGAGAGTCACTGGAGGGGCTGAGACACCAGCATAGGAGTTGTAGCAGCAAGAAAGGAAAGAATCCAGGAGCCATGGCTACAGGGATTAGTGTGAGTCTGATCACAGAGGCAAGCAGATGTACAAAAATGGGACTGGCTTTGAAGGAAGCTCAAAATAAATTCTGTGCAGTTGGCTCGGGAATAGTGCTTTGCACAGTCAAAGGAGGAAAGATGGGTTAAAGCTCTGTGTGCTTTTAGAGGAGCAAGACAGTTTGCAGTTATTTGCTTCACTAGCCCTTCCTTCTCCCTCTCCTGGCAGAGACCCACACTACAAGGATGGGCTCCCCTCATCTGCGTGATAGAGGCCAAGAGGGAAGTTGCTCCTCCCCTCACAGGATCTTTTATATCAGTGCAGGAGATGGGAAGGTCTGTGCCCTATTTCCTCCACTCATGCTCTGCTTCCAGTTTGCAGTCAAGGAGCAGAGGTCCAAAGTGCTGTGGCAGGTAGAGCACAGACATAACAGAATGGCTAGTGAAGTATCAGGGAGAGTCACCAAGTCACCATGTCCTGAGTCTCTGGCCTTCAGGAGACTACCAGGGCCCCTCTACTGCTCACCCATGTTGGTGGCTACTGTCCCTGCAGCTCTGTCAACCCAGCTCCTCAGCCTGCACTCCCTGGTGAATGTCAGTAAAGAGAGGTGCAGGGAGTAGTCAGGAAATCTTGCAGAAAACTAGCTTGCCCATTTTCCCAGCAAAATAATATTATTTCAGGGAGCAGTCAGGCTCAGGAGTATTATAAAATCCCCAGTACAGTCAACCTCTGTTACTGAATTTCTGCTTACAACATGTTGGAACTACCACTGTTCACCAAGCCATAACCTGCAGCCATGTACAGGAGTGAGCCAAGAGCCTGCTGCCATATGGGAATTGAAGCCAGATACACAGTAGGCAGTGGTGAAAGCTGTGGCAAGACCAGCGAGCAGGAAATGCCACAGAGGAAATGTTTGCTAGGCATTTCTCTATTCTTCTTCCGTACAAGCAAGTCAGTGATGCTGTCATGGAAATCAAGGGTGAGAGAGCAGAGAAAAGCTGCTGACTGGCACATACCATATCCCAGTTCAATGGCATTTACAGGCTGGAGATAGCAGAAGTGAAGAGCAGAATAAAGTTGTTATTTCCCTATATAAGCTTCTCCACATAGCTGTCATTCTTGAATAGTTAATAATTAAATACACTAGAGATTTAACAAACTTCAATCCCATCAAACACCAAAAAAGGGGGCAAAAGTGTCCTGATTTTGCTGCTAGTCAAATACACTGAGTGTCTTGGGGAAGAGAGAGCACAGCAGTAAAGCCAGAGGAATCATTTTTCAGTCACAGCCACGGAAAAGAGGGGGAGCCCTGAGTTTGTGGCATGTCCCACTGCATGATGCTTCTGGCCAGCATGAATCTGGCCCAAGTCAGCACCTAAGGGCAGGGCTGTGCACCTCCTTGGTGCTGTTGTAGCCTTGGCACAGAGAGCCAGGCCGGTCCCACAGGTCAGGTCATGGAGGTGAATGTGTTTTCACATGTGGTCAGACGATATGTTCCAGCAGATGGGAGATGCAAATAAAGGGCTGCCAGTACTGATGCCTATCTACATGCACTGCAGAGCATGTGATATTTCCAATGCTACTTCTACCATGTCACTGTAGAGAATGGATTTTTCTTCTTTAGCTAGCTTTTTTACCACAACAGTAGCAGATTAAACCAGTATGTTTTTTCACTGCAAGCTCCTGCCATCTGTATCCTGAAGTATGGGCAGTCAAATCCTACTGAAAGTCCCCAGAGGAACTCCCGTTTCAGGTCAGCAGGGAGAAGCAAAGCGCTCTTAAATTCTCATTTACACACTCAACACTTTCATCAGCCGTGTTCTGTCCCCTCCTGTCTGCAATAATGTTAGAGTTTGGGTTTTGTGAAATCACTTGAAGTAAAGAAGATCAGATCTCCTGCAGGAGGAGGAAACGGAACAAAGTAATCTACCACAGCCTCCCTTAGGTTAACACTGCTTTGTTACAGAGATTTAAGCTTCTGTGATTTGCAGCAGTAGAAAAACTTTTCTTACTAGTAAAAATAATCCATTGCTCATGCCCTTTGGTCAGCAAGTGACAGGCTTGAAAGAAACAAAACAAACTAAGCTGTGTTTTTAAATCTTCTATTCGCCCTGAACTTTCAGTTGTTGTACAGTACAGACAGATATGACTAAACAGGAAACATATTCCTTTCATCTGATTAAGTAAATGGAGGAAGGAATTTTATTATACGATTATCTAAATAGTAGCTGAAAGATACAGTTTTGAAAGGTTTGTTGTGGTAAAGGTAATGTACTATGGGTTGAACTAATGATTTATTTTAACTATCTACTGCAAATGCAAGACCTTTGAAAGCTCTATACCATTATTTAGAAATACAAAACACCTTCACTGATTTTATAGTAAACACTGCAGGCCTATGTGATGCCACCCAGCACCTTGTCCACTGAATGCGTCCAAAGCCGTAAACCTAACAATATTGCCTTAAAGAACATTTTGTAGAGTAATATGAGAGAATTTTTTCCCCTTCTCACTTGGATGAATTTATAATTCAGTAAGTCTTTTAAAACACATTATCTCTAGGACAGTATGCAAATGTATAAAGGGAGATTCATATTTCTCTGACTTATCTTCAGCATGCTGTTACCTTAAACATTTACATTAATCAGCCAATAATTTGACAAGCTGAAGGATTCCAAAGTATAGATCACTTCTATGCAGCAGTACTGAAATGAAGTGGTCTTCAGACAGGGATCTGGTGAAGGCAGAATCTACTTGAAAAACAACTGTGAGAAACTACAGCCAATGAGTTCTGTAGACTCTGCCTCAAAAATACCTATATTGGGGTCAGTGGTGTTAGCCAAAAGCATTCTTGCTAGCACTTAGCATTTAACTCATAATACTGAGCAGGATGGCCAGCTGAGCACTAGCTGTGAAGTTTAAGGCCTCCAGCTAAGGGATCTAAAGAACCGTGTGGCTTTGCCTCGTACTGCCCTTGTCTCACAGAAGGTACTTGAAAAGAACTGAAAATGTACCTTACCTTGGACTCCAAGTAAATGTTGGCTAAAGACATCTTGGAAATCTTATACAGGCAGATGGAGAGTGAAACAGCGCACAGCACAAACAACGTGTCATTAATTGCCACCCGGACAGACACAATGACTTTTCTCTCTGAATTCTGTGTCCTCACCAATACTGCACATGTTAAATTCACCAAGAGGAAGAGGAGACTTATGAAAAGAGAAGCCAGGTAGAGGGGCAACCTGGGAGAGTGAGGAGAAAACAGTTTTAGCGACATTGTTCAGCAAGTGTGTCGTGAGCTGGAAGTTGCACTCTGAGCAATGAAAGCTGCCACATGTTGGGCTGCCACATGTTGGGCTGCCACAACGACCAGCTGCCCAAGCCCAAATCAGAGTGCTCCACATTGCTGGGGAGATTAACTTCACTCATTTCAAACCTGTTTTTACAGTTACACAACAAGCTGTAAGTAAAGAAACAAAACATGGGAGACTGTTTGCAGTAGAAATACAAAAGCACAGTTCTTAAAAACTACTTAAAATACACATGTACTTTCTTAAAGCATGTGCTTCATATACAGCACAAACCCCCCGACTACCCACTGACAGTAGAAACCCTGCAAAAAGTTGAATTGCCTGGAATGGACTGCTTTAGGCCCTGGTTTTACTACACCACCACTGCCATGAGAAGCATCACTGACTGCTGATGTTTGCCATCAGATTTCATATTAAATTAGGCAAGTGTCTAACAGTAGGAAAAATCTCTGAGTTACTGGTTCCCCAGCATCTTTCCCTGTCCCTTTTCCTAAATAACTTGGTCATGGCAAACTCTTGAAAGAAACATCAAGAAATTTAAATGTGCATATTTATTCTGAGTTGGCATTTTGCCATCTATGCCAGGCAGAAGGTTCACTTGCACAACCACAGGAGCAGAGCTGGAACAGAAATGTGACAGACAGGAGCCCAGGAGCTGGACTGATTTTCTCCATCTGTTTTTTCCCACCTACCCAGTACTGATTCCTGCAATATAAGTATACTGCACGCTCAGGGAAAGCTGCTTCTAATTCCTCTTTACTCCTACACATAGCTGTGGAGCTTTTTACTTAAAAGAAAAAAAAAAAAAATCATGTTTCCATTTCAGGTGTTTGCTTACTTCATTATCATTGCTGACCAAGGCAAATACTGATAAGGTTCATAATCTGAAGTCACTGAACAAGAGGTTTTGGCCACAGCTTTTCCTGACTGCTGGGAACTTCAAATCTGGCTGACAACAAACATCCAGACTGTCCCTGAGGAATCCAATTCTGATTGTTTAAAAATACTTTACCCAATGGTGATCTTTTTCTTTTATACAATCGTATCCTTTTGGGATAGCATCAACGCAGCTACAAAGCTGAAACTTCCTTTCAGAGGGCAAGAAAGGAAGGGCGATACCTTTGAGACCTTTTAAATGTGTAACAAGGAGAAATGGAAGCCTAAAAGTCCCTGCTTGTGAATCAATACCCTTCTTTCCAGCTACATCTGGCAGCGAGCGAGGATGCTGTCTTTTCCTTGCCAGTCATGGAAATTCCCTCTCAGAGGGAAGATTGTGCTCATTCTTATCCTTCCAGGGCAAGGCTCTGCTTTTAGGATAAGCAGCTAGAAGTAATTCCTTTAAACCTCACAGTCTAATGCTGGAAGCACTGCAGTCCTGAAGCTCCTCTCTCACCTGTCTTCCTCTGGAGAATGTAGCTTTTATTAGATCTCAAAAGCCATTAAGTGGTGATCATGTATTTTCCTTTCCTTCCCCTCTCAAAGTCTAGTTAGTAGTCTCATCTCTGCTCTCTTACTGTAGTGCAGATAAAATATTCTTGTGGGATTTGGGCTCACCTGGAAAGGTATGCTCTTACATGCTGCCTGCCTGCAGGACAGTAAGTACACAGGCTCTTTTTGGTCATGTCAATCAGAGGGACCTTCCGCTTCAGTGCAGCCTGCATGCCCTTGATGCTTGCTTGCAACTCACAAGGCTTAAAGGCTTCCAGGCCAGGCTCCTCCTTGATGGAGTTTAGGATTAAAAAAAAAGCACTGTCATGCTCTCGTGCCCACACACTCCCATACATGACAGGGTGAGCTGTCATGGCCAGTCAGTTGTGCAGCTCTTCACATAATGATCTTCCATCCCCCTTATTAACATGGTGTGGCTGGGGAAGCGGCTGCCTGTTTGGACAATAGAAGCATTGTTGCTGAACTTGTCAATATGCACGGATGGAGAGGCAGGCTGTGTCTCTTGGCAGTTTTAGGGTCTCTGCAGCTGCAGAAAGCATCCCCAACTCACTTAAAGGCAGAATGTATCCGTACATCTTGACTAAAAGAGTCCCTACAAGCATGAATAAGTATATGGGTATTTTAGAAAATAGAAAAGCAGGCCAGGAGAGGTGCTTCCAGATTGCACCAGGGACTGTTCAAAAGCCTATTGTGCCTAATCCCCACTTTGGGGCTAGTCCCTTAAAAGGAGCTGTGTGTAATCTGGCTTGGCCAAGGAAGGCACGTGTCAGGGTGTTCTGTTCTTTCTGTGTCAGGCTAGATGCACCCCTAAGTTTTACTTAGAGCTTAAAATAAAATTTCAGTTGAATGCAGTGAGTTTTGCCTTGTTTAACAGGAAAAACTGTTTGAAACTACTGCATTTGGTCTGTGGTTTCTTCAGAAACCATGGAGTGTCTGAGGCTGGTGTGTAATAAGGCACACACATGCAGCACAGCAAGCCTCATCCAAACCCAGTGAGTGTAAGAAATCCCCAAAAGCCCAGGGAGGTGTGCAGAAGGACTGCTTAAATATGAAGTTGGGCTGGCACAGTCTTTGCCTTGAACACTTTTGACACAGTGACTAATACACGAAGGCTGTGCTGAGTAAAGTTTTCTTAAGATTCTGGATCTCTGATAGGATTTTACCAATTTTTTTCATATCTGAAATGATTCTGAATTTCTTAGACCTGTGCCAATACATAGACTGCAGTCCTACCCTTCTGTTGCCCTATTTATGTTGCAATTATCTATTGCAGAAATACCAATACCAGGCAATAAAGTCTGGCAATTATTATAGAAAATAGGGGAAAAAATTAAAAGTGAAGATTCAGCAATGAAGAAAAATAAAATTCACTAAGTGGTGACTCCAGCCCCCATCTATAGGTCATCCATCCTTCTATCATCCATCTCTCCATCAGGATTTCAGCAACCTGATTTAATGAAAGATGTCCCTGCCTATGGGACAGGGTTGGACTAGATGATCTTTAAAAGTCCCTTCCAACATAAACTACTCTGTGATTCTATGACCTTTCACTAGCCTATTACAACTAAGATTCAGGGCCTCAGGTGTGGGTGTGCACACATTACACAACTTCAACTACTCCGTGTAAGATAAGAAACAAGGTCAGTTTTATTTATATGGCTCTTTTACACAGGCTAACCACATTCACGTTAAGAGATCTAAATAGTAAAACAGAATACTACTGAAATCTTTTACCAACAGAGCTGAATAAGAGAGAAAAGGCTAGACCAGATCCAAGAGTGATCTCTGCTACAAATGCAGCAGGCAAGAATCAGAGTGGACATGGAGCTGTTGTGGGAAGGGTCATCTGTGTGTAATTCCAGTCACAATACGTGTTTAGGAAAGGAAATGCTCCAAGAGCTATGTGCAGAGTGCTAATACAGTCACTTAATTGATGAAATATCACAAGCTCCCTTTGCTTGAAGAAAGACACTTTCAAGGAGTTTTCAGGAATAAAGCCTTGCCACAAACATCAGTAGCAGATGAGCTTCAAAGCTTCTACCTCTCACCTCTAAAGCCAGTCAGGAACATGTTCACAGACCTGCCCTACACTACCCTGACCTGCAGCCCAGGCTTTGTGCCTATGTGTACTGTCAGGGGCGGGCACGCTTGCTCTGGGGGCTGGCTGGGGACCTGGCTGGTGTGTGCTGTGCTTGTCTAGCAGCCCATACTCCTGGCTTTCCTTCCCATAGAAACCAGAGTGCAAAGGGAGGTGAACGTATTTGTATGCCACGGTGTTTACCAGGGAGTAACCAGCTCTTGCCCTTGTGGTTTGGGATGTGGCCAAGGTATGCACATGGACCCGCTAACTTAAAAGCATTCCTGAAACCAGCAAAACAAGATGCAGCCTCTCTGTTCCCATCCCAACAATTTCTGCATCATCTGTGATTGAGCACGAAATCCACATCCCTCGGCCAGCCATCACACCCTGTGTGTCCCTTAGCCCTTGAGCCCGAACACAGTCCACCCCAAGCCAGCTCTCACAGTGCTGCCATTCCACCAAACATGGCTTCTGAAGCACTTGCTCCAGATGATTGCCTCTCCAGCAGTATCAAAACCCAATTGGATAACAAACTTCTCAGGGCAAGGACAATGTTAATATTTGACCTGTTGATCCAGTAGCACATTCTCCTAACAGTCAGTAAGTAACAGGTCAGTTTTCAGTTTTGGATTACTGGATTACTCTGTTTTCCCATCCTAAATTCAGATTGTAATTCTTTCTTTAGAATGGAGACAACCTCTCTCTCTCCCCTCATCTAAACAACATTGCCTGACTGAGGCTTTTAGGCATTGCTACAATAAACATTAATTTATTGAGCTCTTCCTCAGGTTTCTGGACATTATTGCCTCTTGGGGAATTTTCAAATAGTTCCTGACAATTCCTCCTGCTTAACAAGATCCCAAACAAATGTCTCCACCTAAATGCAAAACTGTCATAACCTCAACTCTATGGAGTCAGAGGAGGTTATCTGTGAGCTCCCAAACACATCATCAAGTTGAATCCATTTTTTTCTAGCTCTTTCCTTTCACGGCTCTTCTCTTATCTTCCCAAAACTGTTTTTTATTACTATTGACCTCGTGGATTAATACCAACCCAGTCCCACTCATTCCTGTCAAAAGAAATTCATCACTCTGCTACCTTTACCAAAGCAGTGGATCTGAATTCTCCTAGCAATACAAATGTTAAGAACCTGTAAACAAATCACCAGGGTGAGTGTTTTCTGTTTGCATTTGAAATATGTGAATGTCTAAAAATGGTGCTTGTGTTGGGAAATGACAGACTTCTAAATGTCATAGGAAGAAGCTGGCCTCAGAACCATCATCATAAAACACTGGTATATATGTATGAATAGCTGAGATAGGAGTGCCACAAATAATCAGAGATACAGTATTTCTCAAAGACCATGGCTACTCTTCTTTACCACATTAAATGTTTGCATAGTTCTTACCTGTATTTCAGTAGCTCAGGGGAATATTTTGACTTAGCTTTGAAAATCACCTGCAAAACAGAAAAAATATTGCGTCAAACATGCAATACATGTAAGCAAAGAAAGACACTGTGATCTGCAGGAATCCTGTCTCACAGGTCACAAGAAATGTAATTGCAGGTTTCATTACATAACAGATTTGCATTTATTGCTTATCCATGGTAGACAAGCTCTAAGCAAAGTATTTAAAGCACTCAGCAGGCGGTCACGCTGTACTTGTATACTGATTGCCTACACCATTACTTTCACTTACTCTGGCTTGGCAATAAGGTCCTTTATACCACTATTCACAGGAAGACCAATGCCAGTGTAATCATAGAGGCAAGTAATTATTAGGCTCTTACATGACCTAACAGTATACGTCTCTCACACAGACCAGCTCATACTGGCATAGAATCATAGAATGTTTCAGGCTGGAAGGGACCTCTAGAGGTCATCTTGTCCAACCTCCTTACACAGGTAGGGACATCTCTACCTAGGTCAGGATGCTCAGAGCCCCATCAAGGCATATTGGGTCAAATGCTCTATTCACATGAAGAACCCACCATAGTATCCTGGCCTGAAATTGGATATATTCGTTTGTATCCATGTTACATGCCAAAAGGACACCATTGAGAACCAAACTCACTGATTTACTCTGAAGTGTATTTGGCTGCTGCTGACTGTTTGTTCACTATACAGCAAAATGAATTTTACAGGGAGCTCAGATCTGGTAATTACCTTTCTGTAGCAGAAAAGACAAAATACTGACATGTTCTCTGCAATGTAGCTAGGTGAAATCAGTCTAAGGTGTTTAAGCACCATCAGAAATCACACAAATATATATTACCATATTTTATATCTTATTTATTAAAAAAATTACAGGGAGGCATCACTGGTTTTTCATGAGCTAACTTGGTTTCCAAACACAGTTTACAAATGTTCATTTAAACCAACATCAAAGCACACTGATTGGTAGTATTGCCAAAAAACATGCTGTATGACTTCTTCTGGGTTGCTTTCTAATTGTTTCCTCCTGAAGTTATCCACCCTTATCCATTTCACTTGATTTTGCATGCCCTTTAGTATAGCTTCCATAACACTTTCCATGATTATCATGTTTTCCCAAAGAAATGGGACTTAGATGATCACTATGTACGTGTAGGCCTTTGTCTGCCTGTCAACCTGCTCATCTGTGCCCCCACTAATCTTAAAATACTCCAGGCAGAGAACTGATGGAAAAATACTTGAAGCATCAAAGATATGATCCTTTATCAACCTCCTAAAAATTTGTGACCCAACAGAAGTAAGGAACCCTATAAATGCATCTGATGTATGATCTCCGTGAGGAAAACTCACATAATGATCCTGCACATCACCCAATATGCAAGAGTCTGTAGAGCAAAGTATTGTAATAAATGCCCCAGTTACAGAAACAACTCAAAGTCAACATGAGACATAGATCTGGAAAAAATCAAGCTTCACTTGTTCCAGTGCTCCTGGAACAACTTGTCATTTAACTCCTATTCACCATAAACAGCTGCCTTGACATGGAAATTATTTTTGTGATGCATCAGCCTGCTTAGCACTTACTGAACCAGCAGAGAACACTAAGCTTTTCAACAGGTCCTAGAAAAATAAGAGCCGAGAATAAAATTGAAAAGTTTTGGGAAAAAAAATCTCTAAAAATATTCTGCAACTGTTTTCAAATAGTTAGTATCTCTGCCAGTATCCCTTAGAAAAGAGTTTTGTGATTCATTCTCCAAATTCCTGGGTCACAAATTCTCACAGCAGTTCAGGAAGAAGTTTCATGTTGTTTTACTTGCAACTGAAAGGAGAGGTACAACAGACTTGTGAATGTCCTGTGTTTCCATGGTGCACAAAGAGGGGCTGTCAGCTTTTCAAGAAGGGATGGGGTTCAAAATATTTCCTGTACGCTCTTTATACTAGACTTGTTACCTACTCTGCTTATTCTGGAAGATACTGCGGGCAAGTGGGAAGGAACAGATTCCTGCCCTCAATGAAACTAAGCAAGTAAAACTTTTCTCTAGGGCCAATCCACAATCTTCACCTGTTCTGAGTAGCACTTACACATATTGTACCGTTAATTTTGACAGCTTTCAGGAGTAGCACTGGACAGAAGTGTTCAGAGCCTATAAAAAGAACTACAAAAGACAAGCAATGGGTTGTGTTGGGTCCACAAAACCTAGAAAATTCACAAGTTCATGAATACCATCTCCCGTGGTTCCCCAAAAGGATCCACTCACTTCTCAAATGTCACAGAGCACTCCTGTCACGTAAACCCATACAAGGCTGCCCTACCTAGGAAAAGCTCCATAGACAACTTAGCTAGAACCAAACACAATGTTTCTGTTGCAGATCCAGGAGGATCTCCAAATGTGAGACCACCAAAACAGCTGTTATTGTGACTCCACATTAGGTGGGCCTCTCCCAGCCAATAAGTGCTTCTGAATTTTATCAGAGCAAAATGGCCATTAAGAAAGAAGATGAACACTGCATAAGAAGTGGATGCTACCTAGAATGAAGGTAAGGTGTGGACACTCTTAATGGGGACTTAGCTCATGAGTAGCCTTACTAGAAGCAATGCAATTGTCAAGAAATAGAGAGCTGCTCAGTGGGAGTAAGGATGTCAGAAGCTATTCTCAATACACCTGACATGCGTGGGAGCAGCTTTTTGCTTTTAACAGTCATTTAGCTCAAGAGACTGGTTGCTCAATGGCCCCTCCCTGCAACAGTGTTGAGAAAGCTTCCAGTCAATATCTGAGTCATCTGAGCAAGTCTTCCAGCAAACCAGAGCAAATCAGGCTATTCCTAAGAATAGAATAAACAGCAAGCAGAAGGCAGACCTTTTAAAAAGGACCTTACAGAGAGCTCCAAGATGAACAGCAACATGGAGAACTCGGTGAAATTCTTTGCTAATTTTCTAATGTCTGAAGGGTTACTTTTTCTTCTTAAAAGTACTTCCCTTTTTGCTTGTTCTTTAAAGGAGAAATATCCTGTTTTGACTCCTTGTTTTTGCCAAAGTCTGGAAACCTCAAATGAGATTCTCACACTCCCTCCTCCACTCCCCTGAGGTATATGTCTGGCATATAAAACTGCAGCAGTACAAAAGGACTCCAGAAAGCCCTTCATAC
The DNA here is from genome assembly GCA_013401335.1 of Brachypteracias leptosomus. Taxonomy (NCBI): domain Eukaryota; kingdom Metazoa; phylum Chordata; class Aves; order Coraciiformes; family Brachypteraciidae; genus Brachypteracias; species Brachypteracias leptosomus. Next base: position 26,939 of record VYZX01019862.1, on the reverse strand, counting down.
AGCCAGGGAAAATTCCTGTTGCAGGAACTGATGTAAACAGCTGACCTTAAAGACATTTTGCCTGGTCCCAGCAGAGAAGCAGTGAGGATGGCATGGGAGTCCATCAGCAGCTTGGCTGAAAAGAGCTCTGCAGAGCGGCTGGGCAGCAGAGAAGGCAGACAGGGCCAGAGTGCCACAGCTTAACGAGGTTCCAGCTACAGTTATGAAAGTTAAATCAGGAGCCATTCTGGCCCCATAAGTATTAATGAAACAAGTGGCAAAGCCAAGTTACATATTACTAGAGCCAAAGAAAAAGAAAATATCACTGGAGCAATTTTCAGTTCCTGCTCTGATTTAGCTGTACTGAAGTGACGGCTAGCACAAACCTCTAGTGCTAGCAGATCAATGCACTTTCATGGGAGCCACAGCCCAGCTTACTGAAAAGCCTCAGGTATTTGTAAAGTGCTCACATATGCCTCAAGCTGGCACTCTGAACAGGAATGAAGTTCAGCTTTATTTACCAGTTCTCATTTCAAAATCTCTAGAAGGAGCAGAGCTCATACTTTTCCTTCCTAGTTTGTTTCACCATGGCCCCTCTCTTCCTCTGGCACGTTCCATGCAAACTTTTCTTTGCACCCTGAAAATATGCCACAAGCTCATGTAGGCCCAAAGCCCCTCACCATCAGCATGTACATCTCTCCTTCTCCTCTGCTTGTGTATCTTCTAGTCCCAGACTCACCTTCCTCTTTCCCTTTCTCCCATGTTCAGTCTTTCATTTGGATCAGATTCCCCAAAATATGCAAATTTCTCTCCTACTATCTAAAAGGTTTTTAAGGCCTACAGACATGGGCAACATGGCTCACTACCATACTCAGTCTTGGGCAAATCAGTAAAAATAGTCCTGAAGGGACAGCCACAGCAAACTTCCCTGTGTAGCTTGCTTATCAAATCATTTTCTAAGTCAAATGACCTCATTCTTCATGTCAGATGCTGATAGCCAGCCAGTCTGCAGTTGCAATTTGTCTCCTATAGATCCAATACGGAGGGCAACGTTTTACACCAAACATATTTGCTGATGCTTTACCATCCGTAGTTAGACTATGGTGTAGTTCTACGTACATGTAAAGCATGCTTTAATAATAAGCTTTATAATACATGGTGTATTTGTTTCTATTAAAAAATAAGTATTTCTCCAAAATAAAAAGCCCTCTCTATTCTCTCACTGATGGTAATACTTTTGAAATGTTATCCCCAGTAATGAGAAGTTCTCCTGATTTTCCTCCCAGAGCTACACATGTACCCCAGTTTCAGTGAGACACAGGTAACCTCTCCAAAAGCTTTGTGCTGGTTCTACCCCACCCTGCCAGGCACTTCCAGCACGACTAGCTCCCCTCGGAACTGTCTTACTCTCTACAGTTCCTCTTCATTTGAAAGTCCCTGATTTTATCAAGCCCTGCCTGGAAGGCAGGGTAAGCGTCTCAATCTGGATGTCAGAAAAAGGGGAAGATGGTTAAGGAGGAGGAAGGAGAGGTAAATCTGCCTACCAGCCCTTCACCCACACGGCTTCACAGTTCTTTATCTCAGCACCACATTCTCAAGTCCTGGGGAAGTTCCCAACCTGATGATTTAAACCTACAGCCCACCAAATGGTTTGCTGTGCCTGGCCACAGGGGAGGCCTGGGATCTCCAGCATCCCCTACAACTCACGGTCTTTGGCCCTGACCTTGTTTTTTGAGTCTGTAACCCTCCATCCTAGCCTTCCTCCTGCTTCATTTGTATCCTGTTCCCCAGGGAAATGTAAAGTCTGAGCAAACAGGACAAAGTGAAGCAAGCCCTTCTCTGCCCACCCCTCACACACACCAAAAAACCCAACTTCTTCTTATATTTCCCAGAGCCTCTTTACACTTTGCCCACAGCACTGACTGTAAAGCCTGTAAAGCCAAGGGCTGGGAAGATTTGGCCAGACAGGGCACAAATGAAAGTTGCCCGAGTCCTGAGATTCTCACTGTCTGGAGTCACTTATAGTAATATGTTATTTGATTTGCAGTCTTTGCTTTATTCAGCAGCAAAATAAATCCATGCAAGCTGCAGGTGTGAGGCAAACATATCTATGGGCTTTTTGGTCTCTGTAGGTGGAAATGCACACTTCAGCTCCCTGCCTGATGGATCAGAATCCGGGAGCTGCTCTGGCTTGGTACAATGCGGTCATTTGCTGGTGTTGTACTATTGTTTTACAAAAGCGCCACCAGATCTCATCTTCACTTGAGATTTATTTTAATGATTTCTAAGTGGACAGAGGCTTATCCTGAAAAGGTAGATCACATTATTTTTTTTCTTTAGAAGAGAATGAATACAGACACAGGATTAATAAATTCTAATACATTTAGCTCTCTCATTAGAAATCACACATACTTTCTCCAGTATGGGATTTCTGAGAGGTGCTAGAATTATATAAGCCTTATCTGCAGCATCCTTTCTATTCTGCCCTAAGTAAGGTATCAAGACTGTGAACTTGGCTCTTAATCCAAAGATCCCCTGTTCCGAATCAAAACTATTTTGATTTTAACTTTCCTTTCGGCCACAGGTCCCCTGCTGTAAAAACCTGCCCAAACACATTGTAGCTCCTTCTGCTGTATCTGCTGATGGTGATGCTCAAGTCTGGGAACAATCCCTGCTGTGCTGATGTCATCATGGCTTATTTGTTGTGCTACATATAAAATACAGTTGAAATTTGCATCCCCACTGCTTTGGGACACCTATTAAAAAGAGAATAGTTGTGGCTAACTTTCTGTCAAGTTGAAAGGTGCTTATTATTCTGAAAAATGCCTTGAGGAGCTTGCCAAATGAGTTTTTTCTGTTTGACCAGGAGGATTTGCGATATTTTTTGAACCACTTTTCCTTCTCACATCTACGTCTAAAATTTTTCCTAGAAGTGCCATGTATAGAAATAGTGGCTGCTGTACAGCAGATAATAAAACACCCGCAGATTCCAGAAACCCATAAGGTCTCTTCCAGTCCTCTCCCCAGATATTATACACAGATCACTTCCTTCCCTCTAGCTAAGCACCAGTTAAATAGCATGGTTTTCATGCATGAGACACAGCTGCCGACCCTTCTTGCCTGCCTTCTAGAGAAAAAAGGATAAAAGTTATTTCTGAACAGGTCTGTGAAGTTATAAATCATTACTGAAAACAAAATTCTCTCTCCCCACCCCTTTCACACTAGTTCTTGCTTGCCTACTGTGGAAAGCCAGATGCACATTAAATATACAGTCTCAAGAAGATGCTGAATTTCAAGCCAAACCACCTTATAATGGTTAGAAGTAAAGAATTAATAACAGTGAATTAAAATATGTGCACTTATGCTGTGTCTTACACTATATTCGTACAATGGCTGCGCTTGTATTTCTCAAGGCTTTGTTTTGGCTGAGGTGATATTTGAGATGAGATTTCACTGGGAGCAACCAGCTCTAAAGCAAACAGCAATACTATTAATGTGCCTGTCCACAGTGGCCCACAATCTTTAAAGATTATGATGCACATCACAAATTCTGAAAGTCCCTTGTAATATTGTTTCAAAAGCCTCACAACAGCCCTTCAAGACAGGTGACTATTACACTCTTTTACAGAGGGGCTCAGAGGAAGACCATAAGGACTCATGATGACAAAGCAGAAATTGTCTCAAAAGCAGAACCAACAGCCTTAGCATTTTTTCTGTTTCCAGCCACTGACTTGTACTTCCTGAATGGTATCAGACAGCAATGCCAAAAATAAGTTAAAAGGACATATGTGTTCATTCTGTACGCTCTCTTTTCAGATCTTCCTTAGATGAAAGGCATCGGTTGCCCGCAGCACTAAGCCCCCGAGTGATGGCACTCTAATGCACAGAGCGCAGGCTGCTCTGCCCCCTCCATCCTCATGCCAGCCTGGGCTTCTCTTGGCAAAGAGCCAGGATGCTGCATCCTGCCTCCAGACTCCCACAGCAGCCCTGCGTGTCTGTGTCTGAGGGAAGAATCTGACTTAGGGCTATGACTTAGACCCAGCCGCTGTGATGGGGATGGACTGTGCAGTGATGGGTGCTTGCCCCTGGGGAACCGCACCACGCTTACAATAGCTATGGGATAAAGCATAGGTCACCACATGCCCGAGCTGGATTTGAGTAGCATGTAGATGAAAGGTTCCTGTAATCCCTTATTATATCTCAAGTTCCAGGGAATGGAGCGGGGTGAGTTAGCAGGTGTTTCAGACACTGAATCCAGAGACATAAACCTAAGCACTAAACTGTGTACGTGGTTCTAAGTATTTAATACCTTCTACAACTCAAGTGATCCTCTTACGGCTGTCATGCTTATCGGTTTTCAGCTCTGGGATGGCAGCTCTCACAAGCAGCCTGGGCTCTCTAGCCAGGCTGTTCAGAATGGACAGGCCTTTAATCACTACAGAGCACTGTTAAACACCATAGGCACTACAGAAGCACCCAGACCCAGGCACCGAGCTGGCTCCAAGTGGGGCACACAGCAATATCCAAAGCATCCTGAACACTGCCGGGGTGCTCCAGGGCTGGTTGGTGCTCTCCCGGTCAACTGCTGCACTGGGAAAGTGCACTTTGGCAAGGGTCATCGGAGTGCAGGCTTGGCTTCCTGCTCCAAACACGGTAGGGGGATTGAGGAGATAGAGAATCCAATCCCTGCCCACCCACAAGCTTCCTGTGCGATCTTAGGCAAGCCTGGCAGCCCTTCTTTGCCTCAGCATGCCAATATCCCATCCTGCAGCCCAGTGCCAAGGTACCCAAGCTCACCATAAATACTCCCAAGCAAGTCTAACTGCAGCAACCTGGAGCACTGTGCAGCCTAACTCACAGAATCACAGTATCGTTTCAGTTGGAAAAGATCTTTAAGACCACCAAGTCCTCTGACTTCTTAGCTGTCTGTAGCACAGACACATTCTCAAGACCTCTTTGTGAAATGGAGACGCTATTTCCTTTACCCGACTATACAGCTGATTTACATCACAGTGTCCTTGAAATAGACGGTGTATCTCTGCACAGCACTTAGCACGTACTGGGGTCTGGAGTTACTGCTGTCTGTAATACAGATCATTATAGGAGTCTGGGTCCGCAGCAGGACCTGATCAACAGTTTTGATTGTGATACACAGAATAGAAATCTCACTCAGAAACGTTAGCCAACTTATGAAATACTGGGGTGGGGGGTTGCCAGCAACATTACAAATTACAATTCTGATTGCACACAGAGATCAGGTCTGCTAACCCAGGAGGTTTATGAAGTCTAGTTACAACAATAACAATAGTAAAGAACAATAATAGAATGGCATTTTGGGTGTCCAACTTCCAAGCTCTCCTATACATTTTTTCCCCAACCTTTAAACTAAATGACATTCTCTTAATAGACTGTATAAATATTATTTGCCATTTCTGAAATGATCACTTCAGGCTTCAGTTTCATTGTAACACTGATCACTTACAAATAGATCAAAAGTTAAAATTCCCAACTAAATAACTGAAATTTGCTTTTTGTATTGACAAGGTGCATTTGTAAATGACATTTCCTCCCCCCCCCCAATTCTTACAAAACAATGCTTTATCATTCTGTCAGATTTAATCAACCAAATATCTGTTGCTTACCTGTGTGAAGTAAAGATTCATCAGGGTCAGGGTGAAAAACTGGAGGCAGACTGGGAAGCAATAGAGGAGCCAGAATATAAAAGGGCTCAGAGAATTTGCTGTGACAAAGTCTTTGAAGTAAAATGAAAAGAGCACAGTCCTAAGAGAGGCCCAAAACAAGCACAGAAACAGAAAGACAGTTTGGTAACTGAACCTCTTGTGCCGGTAGTGAAGGACCAGCCAGAGCTGGACGTAGATGAACACAAAAAGCAGTGAATAAAAAACAGTATATACAATGGTCAGGCCCAACTTCACATACGGAGGGACAGCTGGTGTCAGGGTCGGCGGAAGGGTGTCATTTTTCAGTGGGTCCCACTCAGGGGCCTCCATTTGATATCAGGAATCGTCAGAATTATTTATTAAGTTTGGCTGCTGCTGTTGCCTCCTCCTCCTTCTCCTTTCATCTTCCTACAGCATAGGAATCAAGAAAATGAAAGAAAACAAGCTGCACTTCCTCTTTGGCAGCTCACTGTGGGCTGGTAGCACATGATCACAATTCAGAATGATTCATTAGGGCTGCCTTTGTCAGCAATTGGCAGGGAACAGCTCAGAAAGCTGCCCTTTGCTGATGTTTGTGCACAAATCTTTACCATCCGCGAGAAACAAAGAAATCCACCAGCCCCTGAATGGTTTACTGCTGATTTTTTTCTGACAGAAAATTATCTGGATTTTAAATTAGTTAAGTAATGTTCTGTTTTCTACAAGAAGCAAGTACCTGACGCTTTCCCAGTGGCAGCCACATTGTATCTTTGTAGGATTTTTTTGTCTTGTTTCCCATTTAGCAAGTACTTTATTTAGCTGCATTTCATCAGGAATAATTTAAAGCACCTTAAAGTAATGAATTCATGAAACTCAAGCCACCGTAATAAGCTATAACAGTTCAGCTCTGCACTGCAGAAACTTCTGGTTTTATTAGGAAATACACAATTTTCCCAGCAAATCTAACACGTTCAGTGCCTTCTTTTTCTTCTAACGTAAGACATCTCATTACAACGGGAGAAAAGGCACATCAAGGCTTCCAAATGCAGTGTATACAGAACAAATAAAAGACCCTAAATACCCAAATTCACCCAAGCATACATGCAGCTACAGGTTCTTTTCTTCTTGGTTGTTGTCTATTTGTGCCATCTCTGTGGCAACAGCTGACCAGACACGCCTTCTCACAAATGTGCAGATGTGCCCTTGGGATTAAATCTATAAATTAATAGGTGCTATGGCACGCTGCTGGGTTTGACTCATGGGGGTGAGAAGTGAGAACTGAAACTGAGTGGTTTAGATGTTTGCAGTGTGGTGGAAATGCTTCATATATCTCTAGGTCATGTATAGCGTCATATATCACCAAATAACGAGGTTTTTAAAAGACACCTTGGTTATGGCTGGAGTACGTCCATGTTTTGTTCTATCACTTATAGTAAGCTGATTATGAGAAGTGTTTGTTAACGGGAATAATCCCTGGGGAGGACCCCACGTCTGGTGAGCTGTGAAAAAAGATCCCTTTAGTGAAAGAGTCCATGTAGTGAACTAACACAGTGTTCAGGGTATACAGATAATGCTACTGACACTGAGTACTAACTAAAATAATGATTTGCATTATTAATGCCTCACCCCAAGAGGAGCTCAGAAATACAATTTTGTTGAAAAATAGAATTATTATAATTGTGCTTATTAATATAAATATAGCACATAGGAGTTTGAATAGTTCTTTAAAAAGATCTCTAAGTGAAGCACATCCTGCCCTAAAAATACCCACACTGAACACTTAAAGGTGTGTTACAAAATCCATGTTTAGGTACTGAAACATAAGCAGTTTGATTTTAAAGGTGCTCAGCAACCTCAGCTCCCATTGACTGGAAAGGGATCTGTGGGTTCTCAGTGCTTCTGTAAATCAGGTCACTTCTAATAAGGTGTCTAGATACGACTTCAAGACACTTACCAGGAGCAGTCAGCTTTGGAAATCCTGGATAAACAGCTTACAGAGCAGGGTGATACACAGAACCAAGTGGCTGTGTTGATTTGACTACATATAGAAACATAAGGAACACAGTGAAAGATGGGAAAGAGGGAAGAGGATGAGAAATGTCCAAGCACTAAAAGTCACATAAATGTACAGAGGTATGGTATAACTTGCACAGAAAGAGAATTTTATGACCTCAACATAAACTAACTTGGACTTAGTTTTAAATTAGCACCTGCTCCTAGACTCTGTGTATTTCTTGGAAAAAAGGTAAAATTGACTCAATACTAGGGCAGAACATGGAAAACTGAGTAGTTACTGAAGCAAGTTTTTCAGAAAAGCTGTCTGTACTCAGGCCATCACATTTATTAGGTAAAGACAGGGAAGATAAAGGGTCTGGACAGGAGTTTAGACAATATGTATAACAAATAGAATAGATACAACAAAACACATTTCAATACATATTACAGAAGGCTCTGTCTCCCAGATCAGGACATCTCCCCAGGATTGATACATACTTCCTTCTAGCAGCCAAGGAAAACCTCCTCCTAGCCTTTGCCAGTTCTACTAATAGGCCTGCCTTAGGCATCCCTCGATCTCCAAAACCCCAGTGCACACAGGCACTATCTAGAGGCCAGAGTACAGTGATAAAAAATTCAGTGTGTTACACACCACCTCTCCACTCTCAGCACAAACTTTCCAATCATGCTTGTGGCTAACATTAACCCATGGTGGCCATAAGCACTCTATTGCTTTTTATCAGTGACACATATCAACTCTTCACAGCTTGTGCTATAAGACTTTAACCTGTTAAATGAGGGTAAAGGCTTCCATGACATGCCATCAGCAAAGGGATTTCAAGACTGCCACAAGCCTGAAGTATACTATAAAATGTACAAAGAAGCAGGAGTCCATTTCCACTCAACAAACTACTGGTTTGTCTTAGTGGCCCTGTGGGTGTGATTGGCAGCTCCCACTTTGTGGGCAGAATGTTGCAAAACAGCCAAAGAGATTTGCTGCTCCCTTGCTCAGGTGTTGCCAAGGGACAGCAAAGAACAGTGGTCACACAGACGGCATCACAGACGTGTGTCCTTGCCAGTAGGTGGGCAAAGGTTAGTTGGGAAAGTCTGTGTTCCAGCATTACAAGAACCTCCTTACTAGACCACACTTCCCGTGCAGCTTCCCTTTGCTTAAGAAGCTCAGCCACTGCTTGGTCTGCAGAACACTCCTGCTGCTGTCCAGGGATGTTGGGAAATTCCAGGACTTCTGTTTGTGTTACTGTTTTTCTTCTAAGGGTCATTGTCCAAAGGAATAAACTTGAGAGGAGCTTGAGGGTTCAAAAAGTTGCTTAGCTAGGCTGTCTAACTGCTATTTGACTTGAAATGAACTGAAGTAGATAACATAAAGTATCTGGGTTCTGCAAGTTGAACTGCTGCCCTGCTCTGGAGCAGAGAGGTCTAGACTTCTCATCTCTGATGTTACTCGCAGTTAATGAATTTGCTGGCAATACTGCTAGCAAATCACTGTGTGCTGAAGTGCCCTGCACCTAATGACTCTCACTAGTGTCTAGTTCAAAAAGTCTTTTAGAAATGGTTTTGCAGAAAAGAACAGTTCTAGAAAGCTGAGAAAATAAGATTATTTAAGAGTTAGATAGTGAACCATCTTCATCTTTGATTTTATACTGTGTTAGTCCAGAGAATTTGTCCTCAGCTACACTGGCAGGTTTTTCATTCTTTGAAGATTTCTTGGATTGTGTTTCTTACAAATACCTGGCTCTCATGGTTTAAACCTCAAGTACTGAGTAAAGTTTCATAGCTGGACCTTAAAGTCTGCCCTTCTCCAAAAGTTGCTTTTCCCTAAAGTTAGCTGAAAATTTGTGAGATGCCATTCCATCTAGTTCCACTCCAATTGAGACATACCAGGAGAGGCTGACAGATAGGTAGGCCTCTTGCCAAACCAAAGAAAAAGAAAATGGCATTCTGGTTCAACATTTGCCTTTGCTCCCCACTCCATGGGGTCTACAATTACAAAACTCAACAACATTTTGAAGGAAACAATTCTTGCCACTTCTACTCAAAAAACAAGTAGGACAGAAATCTGCTGTTGAACAAGATCTGTCAACCAGCTGGTGGAGAGTGGGAGTATTAAGACTCTGAAATTAGACAGAAGATACAGATACTGCGAAATTCATGATGATTTAATTCACCCAAATTTGTCACAGCTCTTATACCTCCTCTTTCTTCATTTTGTGCCCTGTAGAAATACCAGCTCACATCCTTACAGTCCATTCATTTCAATTTAAACAAATTTTTGGAAAAGTCCATTCCTCCAAAGCCATTAGTAAAGTGGTTATGAGAACAGAGAAATGTAATTATGTGGTGTAAGCACACACCTTGTGCATCTAATATTTAGGCCATTGCAATTTGGTGCATCACGTGACAAGACGTCACGCTTCCTGATAAGATATGGTGGCCAAGATACCAAGAATGGACATTCCCTTGGAACAGGTTCAGAAATGTGATTTAACTACAGGGCAGGCACCTAAACTAGTGCCTGCTCAATATGATGGATGAATTAGACAGTAAATCCTGAAACTGTAATTTCTCGTTTGTCTTTGGATTCTGAAAACCTTTTATTTGAACCTTTTTGAAAGCTATTGTATTGCAGAGCATGAATACTTAGCCTTGGAAAATACTGCTGATGGGATACTTCCATCCTTCACTGGGTTTGGGCTCATCTCCAAGTCATGGACTACGTCACCATCTTTGTGATCCAGCGTCTCTGCGCCATTCAACATTTAGCAACTCTGGCAAAAGCCAAACAGAGGGCTGGGAACCAATTTTCTCAAGGGAAAAAATGTCCTTTTATTGTTGGGCTTTCTCTCTGCCTGGGCATGTTTGATTTCACTATTAATCCTGACACAGACCTCATACTCAAAACACATCTAAATAAAACTCTCATAATAAATCAGGATTTATTATTCTGATCTCATTTAGGTCATACAGTGGTGTACAACAGTAGAAATGTAGGGCCTTAACCCATAATCCTTAAGGCAGCCAAAGCTTCCATTGGCTTCAAATAAAGTAATGCATATGTATCACAGGCAGGAACTCACCTTCACAAACTAATCAGAGTAATGCTCGTAGCTTTAAAACAAGAAAACTGTGGTTTCATAATTTCAGCAATACTTGACCAGAAGAAAACTTTCTAGAAGGATTAAATATGTTACTCAGTGAATAGAGGATGGAAAGAGACAGATTTTGTGAAACAGAAGCACCAGTGCCTTGGAGTTTTGTCTGTCTTAGAGCAGTTACACAAAGACTTCAAGCTCTCCTGCAGACTTCCCCATTGCACAAGACGTAATAGGAACAGACTCAAGCTTGCAGATGCAGTTGGCATTCCCAAATAGTAAGAAATCCTTGAACACCCTGAAATTTCTGCCCACGCTGAAGGCTCCTTGGGGTTTTAAACAAGACAAAGCAATCTGCTGATCTAAGATTAAAAAGTACTGAAAAGGATTTGTTGCTTTTCACCATTTAAATAGTTCTTTGTAAACTTCAGTTTCTTGGATGCCTCCATAACCCAGAAGGACACTTTAAAGCCGTGTTAACTCAAGTAGAATATATTCTCTCCTTTGCTAGCCTTCTGTGCTTTTTTTGGCTTAGGGTTTAACTGCTTCTTTGCACCCCTCCCCACCCCCCACTGGAAAAACCCTTAAAAGAGGAACTAAAACAGTTCAGTGGTTCCCTTCAGTAGGGATTCCCTTAGCTCTATCTGTCAGCTGAATATGAGCTGACTGGAAAAGGGAGGTGGACTAGATGTGGACTGACAACAGATGGATGTGGATTTGAGTGCTAAAGATCATTTAGCCCAGTGTTTGGGGTTTCATATAATCTATGACACATTCTGACAGGGAAGGTGTCTTCTCTTCACAAGAATCTTGATGAGTAAAGAATAAAAGCCCATATAAATAGGGGTGATTTTAGCCACATCTGGTAAAATTTTCTCTGTTTGGCTTCTGATTCTTAGACAATAGAGCATCTGGCTCACAGCTAATAAAGCCACATGTTAGAAATCATTGCTTCAGCCCTAATTATCTGCTCTTTCAAGCGGCTGAGAATTCAGCTGTGGAAGCAGAAAGTCCTGAATCTTGCTAAATTCTTCTCAGGTTAATGCTTCGAGGGGGTTTTTAACTCTAGTAGGGGACAACATCTATAGTAGCTCAGAGGACTGTGCAATTTTAGGACGTGGGCTTATAGATGGTCTGAGCAGCTTGATGTTTCTTCACTTTCCTAAACTGTGTTTGGCAAGGCTGCCCTCTAAATGGTTGCTGCAGAAACTTTTCAGCTGTGGGGCCGTCCTTGGAGCAGTGTTGAAGATATTTTTGTTGGTGATGGGCCTACAGAACTCTACTCTGGCCGTTCTGGGATATAAAAACAGGGACAAGGGTAGCCAACGTGGCTGAAAGCAAAGGATCATGTCTGGGACTGCAAGATGATGTAGCTGTGCAGAGGAACAGCAAATTCCTGAGCTACATGTCAAACCTATAGCTTGGAGATGAATTCCCACAAGATGAGGTTTCTTTGATCATTAGGGAATCTGTATTTAAGACACCTGCAAAGACCCAAGAGACAAACATAACTCCTGGTCTAAAACAAATCTTTACAGCAAATTTGCATACAACATTTAACACACAAGGTTCAGCCAACACCACCCTTCCTCGCCCTATACATGTCTGACATTTTTATGTTGTAATCTATGACTCTATGTGTGTATTTGTCCAGTTACTTTCCTGCTGCCATCTAACTTGTACAAGATGTTAGCCTACACCTGAGGGCCAAGGACTCTGGTATCTCCTCCAGGCTCGAGCAGAGAAGGGGGCAAGAGCTGGCACTTGGTAGGACAGAATGGTGTCATCTACATCTACCCCGGACTGAGCGGTGTCCTCACCCGTTCCGAGGTGCCTCTGTCAGCAGAAGGGACGCGAAGGCAATCTGGAAGCCCTTGCTTCGAGCCTCCAGCCCTCCCTGCGTATAGCAAGGACCAGGGAGGGCTGCCCTGCTCCGAGAGCGCCCACGACCCGACACCCCTCTCGCCCTGAGGTGAGTTGGGGCTCGACAGCAGCCCTGGGGAAGACAAGAAGGAGTGAAAGTGAGCTGTGAACTGGGGGGAGGCGGGTTTTATGCGGCCCTTCCTCTCAAACACTGCGGGCAGAGAGCCAGGCCCGACACAGCTCCGCTTCCCTGAAGCCGCCACCACTCGGCGCTGTCCGTCCGGCACCAGCGCGCTCTCTAGCGGCGCAGAGCCATGGCCGCAGCGCCGGCTGGAACCGGCCTCGGGTGGCGGGTGGGTTGTGGCGGCGGCGCGGACCCGCTGGGGCCTGGCAGCGGGCTTGTGTCCCTGCGAGCGTGGCGCTTCGTGTGCTGAAGGCTGGGCACGATCCTGCGGGAAGAAAAGGGCCTTTGCGGAGGCTGCCACGCATGTACGTGGCAACTGCCTCTGTTCTGCTCATCAGCGGAGAAGGACACATGGAGAAGAAGTTACAGCGGCTGTTTCCCCTCCAGCTCTGTGTGTCCTGGGTCATGTGCTTTTCTGTAATGCCTGCCTGAGAAGGTGTCTGTTTTCTTCATAAAGCTCCCCTGAAGCGTCTCCTTTAGTCAGCTGCGCGTCACTGGGTGGTTCCCTGCTCGGCTTTTTCAGGTTTACCCTTGTCCCGAAGCAGTAACCGGCACTGTTCTGTTCCTTTTTTCCCACTGCTTCTGCAGGATTTTATTTGTTTGCGAACTGTGGCTCAGCGGCAGAAATCAATTTAGATTCATCATCTCCTCCTTAACAACAATAAAATACATATATGTGAAAAATAATAGTAGGTGGCTTAGTAAAATGTTGGTTTTGTTGGGAGAAAAGTGCCAAGAATACATTGCATGTTTGTAAGTGGAACTGCTTTAGCTTCTCACACAGTGAATTAAAAGATGATAATTTCATTAACTTAATAATCATGCCAGCTGTTTATGTGTGTTTGTAATGTGGCAGAACATTAAATGCATTAGAGTTCAAATGGCCCAGCTGAGTAAGTTGCCCTAGTGAGTGGAGCAGAATAGAGAACTGGAAAAGTGTGAAAAGAAAATAGCCAAAAAAGATGAAAAGAGAAAGTTTGAAGAAGCAGTTGCATTTGTTATTACAGGAACTAGATTAAAGGGAAACTCTGCTTAGATAAGGTAAGTACTGTACAGATCTCTTAACCTCTGGGGGATTTTTGTAAAACTCTCTTAACCAAGTTGTTTGATGATACTATCGTGTGGATAACAAAAAACCTTATCCTTCTCATTTCTTTTCATAAACCTGTGTCTATGTACATTTATTATTTTAAAGAAGCATCTTATCTACAATTATAATTCCTTAATAATATTCAACAATACATTTGTAATATATGGTAATTATAAAAATAAATAGAAATACATTGTGTAGCTGTATTACTATTACACATTAATATATTAAACATAATTATAATTAAAATTCTAACTAGATAATAAATTGTAATAGATAATTATTAAGTAATAAGATATTAACTGTTTAAATATTAGGAAATGGTGAAATTAAGATTGTCAGTGCAAGTTTTGTCTGAACTCCTTTGCAAGTGCTTTTTAGTGTTAGCTTTAATTGTTTTTCCCCCAGGACCCTTGCATCATTCAGGGTACAGAGCAGCAGTGCAACAAGTGTTCTAGGAGGAACCAGAGTGTTAGGAAGTCATACAGTTGTTTGTAGGGTGTAAGGTATATGCAAACTAGGGCTTTAGAATAAGGACTTGTGTAAAGGGCATATCAGGTCTTAGTAAGTACAGGATGAGGAGAGCTGAGGAGCTTTGCAGAGAGGAGAGGGTAGAAACTGTCCGGTCCTACATGCTGTGAAAGGAAAAAGGGTAGAATGATTTAACAGCTGGGATGGAGGGCAGGGAGTAGGTATTTATCTTGGACATAGTTCTGTCACCTCCAGCTGTCCTGGCTGTAGTTTATTTTGGAGCAAAATCCAGTATAATACAATGGCAGATTTCCAATCCTGTTATAGAACAGACAACATTGCAGTCAAAGGATTTCAATTATTTTTGCTATGAAAACATTTCAAGAGGTGTCTTCCTGTGTGCAGCTGTATTTGCTTCATCTTAACTATGCCATCGCAGAGAATGTTTTCATTGGAAACATGCTGTCTTTTGTTTTATTTTTCACATGTTGTTGGCCCATATTTTTCAAAAAAGTAATGAATGTCTTAATTTCAGCTTAGCAAAGGTGGTACAGTCACTTGATTAACAAATAGGAAAAAATATACAGAATTTCAAACTACCTCAATGAAAGAAACGGAGCAGCTGAGTTTGAGCCTGATTAATCAGTATGAGAGGCTTTGAGACATGCATAACCTAATTTGTCAGTTTAAATGTGAGTGATGCACTGAAGAGACCTCAGTCAGTAGCATCAATGACAAAGCTAAAATCAAAAGTGATTTTAACTAATTGACAAGTGACTAATTGGGACTGCTGGTCCCAGTTGTTTCTCAGGTTGGTGATAACAGGTGTCCCTTAGGTATGTCATTCTAACTATTGTTTTTTTTGAGAACCACAAGTATAAAATTGTAGTCTTATGAGGCCTACAACACTAGGCCTTTTATTACACATTGCTAAAAGTGTTTCCTGTGTTCTAAGACATGGCAAAGGAGGATAAAGATGTATAAAGATATGAAGGAGAAAGAATCTCCAGGACTGTATCTTCAAAGATAGGTATATGCAAGCCTGTACCTGTATCTTCAGAGAGCTTTGGTTATACTTTATTTAGGATCTTATAAAATCTATTCTAATGACCTACTTATTTTGTTGTATTTATGTCTATCAATAGCTTTTAGTTAAAATAGTTATGTCAGAGAAAGTTTGCAGTAAAGACAACAGTGTGCTCTAGTGGTCAGAAGTCAATGTGTGTGGAGGGTGCTCAGTTTCCCCCATAAAGCACTATAAAAATGAGTTGCACAAAAAAAAATCAGTCTTCCAAATGTTTTCATGGGACACACAAAATGTAAATTATTTTCACTTTTTCAGTTTGCAGTCTTTGTAAAAAGAAAGCAATTTTTCTTTTAAAAATGTGAAAACATGAAGCTAGTTATTTGCACAATATATTCTCTTTACAATAGCCTTATAGTGGCATATCAAAAGTGCATAACTGTGGTATATCAAAAGTTAATTTAATGTTAGAAGAAATTAAAAAGAAGAGGGAAAAAAAAAAGGAAAAAACAATTTTCATTCAAAAGTAAAGCCGCTACTTCTTCTCTCTGCTCTTTCTCAGTGACTGACAGAGACCATAGAAAGTTCTCGGCCTTTTAAAATTCGTTGTAAAATACAGGGATTAATAAGGATTAATGTCTGTCACATTTTGTGGCAGATACCTGCGTGTGCAAAGCTGTTAAAAATCCTGAAAACAAAGCAGTAACAAATTCCATCCTTTCAGGGGGTTTCCAGCAATACAGACTTAACAGTCAGAGTGTGTTAGCTTTCCCAGTTTCAGTCTAGGTATTTTTGGTTATGTAATTGGTAAGAGTAATCAGAATCAAATATACTTATCAGCTGGCTCTTGGATATCACTGCTACTGTGCAGGAGCAGCCACTAAAATAAAAAATAAACTGTATTAACTATTAACCTGCATGAATGCACATATTCTAAAAAAGAAAGGAAATATCCCTCCCAAAATAAATATATAATCAGATCATGAAGTAATTTGGGCAAACCATTATTTTCAGTATAGACCTTTGTGTTTTTATTTATTTGTGTTATTATTATTATATTACCTCAATATGGCTAAAGAGTTTCTATAACTACACAGATATTTTTAGAACTATATTTTATAGGTGATTGTCAATGAAAAAAGTTAGAATATGCTAAGTGTGCTTAATCACAGAGAGTCACTATTTACTTCCTCTGGATCAAATGAAAGATATTTTTTGCAAGCTGTCATGCACATGGACACCCTGTCTTCCTCATGTGCAGTGGCTTAGATTGTCCTTTTTCTGCTTGAATTTTGCACATATCCAATCGCCCAAAATCTTGGAGGAAAAAAATAAATCATCATGATGATACTGTAACGAGAAATGTAGCCTTCTGTAGATGATTAGAATTATAACAACTGATATAATTCTGTTGATAATTAATGACCACTTTAGCCTACTTTGTAACAAAGATTTGTTTGCAACAAAGACTTACTTAAGAAGAAGCCCGATAGTGGTCAGCTGCATGGCCTTGGAGTGTCTAGCTAACGGATGCGCAAGGAGTGGATAAGAGTGGAGTTAAGACAGAGGGAAAATACCAATTAAAAGAGAACCTGTTGAATCAACAAGATAAAGACCCAAGGTTCAACAAAAGGACAAGTGATAAAGACTAAGGGATGATCACTGAAGTAAAAGACCCCTGATTCAGATGCGATACTTGGAAAGTTAGATGGCAGCAAAGGACTGATAATAACATGGNCACAAGTATAAAATTGTAGTCTTATGAGGCCTACAACACTAGGCCTTTTATTACACATTGCTAAAAGTGTTTCCTGTGTTCTAAGACATGGCAAAGGAGGATAAAGATGTATAAAGATATGAAGGAGAAAGAATCTCCAGGACTGTATCTTCAAAGATAGGTATATGCAAGCCTGTACCTGTATCTTCAGAGAGCTTTGGTTATACTTTATTTAGGATCTTATAAAATCTATTCTAATGACCTACTTATTTTGTTGTATTTATGTCTATCAATAGCTTTTAGTTAAAATAGTTATGTCAGAGAAAGTTTGCAGTAAAGACAACAGTGTGCTCTAGTGGTCAGAAGTCAATGTGTGTGGAGGGTGCTCAGTTTCCCCCATAAAGCACTATAAAAATGAGTTGCACAAAAAAAAATCAGTCTTCCAAATGTTTTCATGGGACACACAAAATGTAAATTATTTTCACTTTTTCAGTTTGCAGTCTTTGTAAAAAGAAAGCAATTTTTCTTTTAAAAATGTGAAAACATGAAGCTAGTTATTTGCACAATATATTCTCTTTACAATAGCCTTATAGTGGCATATCAAAAGTGCATAACTGTGGTATATCAAAAGTTAATTTAATGTTAGAAGAAATTAAAAAGAAGAGGGAAAAAAAAAAGGAAAAAACAATTTTCATTCAAAAGTAAAGCCGCTACTTCTTCTCTCTGCTCTTTCTCAGTGACTGACAGAGACCATAGAAAGTTCTCGGCCTTTTAAAATTCGTTGTAAAATACAGGGATTAATAAGGATTAATGTCTGTCACATTTTGTGGCAGATACCTGCGTGTGCAAAGCTGTTAAAAATCCTGAAAACAAAGCAGTAACAAATTCCATCCTTTCAGGGGGTTTCCAGCAATACAGACTTAACAGTCAGAGTGTGTTAGCTTTCCCAGTTTCAGTCTAGGTATTTTTGGTTATGTAATTGGTAAGAGTAATCAGAATCAAATATACTTATCAGCTGGCTCTTGGATATCACTGCTACTGTGCAGGAGCAGCCACTAAAATAAAAAATAAACTGTATTAACTATTAACCTGCATGAATGCACATATTCTAAAAAAGAAAGGAAATATCCCTCCCAAAATAAATATATAATCAGATCATGAAGTAATTTGGGCAAACCATTATTTTCAGTATAGACCTTTGTGTTTTTATTTATTTGTGTTATTATTATTATATTACCTCAATATGGCTAAAGAGTTTCTATAACTACACAGATATTTTTAGAACTATATTTTATAGGTGATTGTCAATGAAAAAAGTTAGAATATGCTAAGTGTGCTTAATCACAGAGAGTCACTATTTACTTCCTCTGGATCAAATGAAAGATATTTTTTGCAAGCTGTCATGCACATGGACACCCTGTCTTCCTCATGTGCAGTGGCTTAGATTGTCCTTTTTCTGCTTGAATTTTGCACATATCCAATCGCCCAAAATCTTGGAGGAAAAAAATAAATCATCATGATGATACTGTAACGAGAAATGTAGCCTTCTGTAGATGATTAGAATTATAACAACTGATATAATTCTGTTGATAATTAATGACCACTTTAGCCTACTTTGTAACAAAGATTTGTTTGCAACAAAGACTTACTTAAGAAGAAGCCCGATAGTGGTCAGCTGCATGGCCTTGGAGTGTCTAGCTAACGGATGCGCAAGGAGTGGATAAGAGTGGAGTTAAGACAGAGGGAAAATACCAATTAAAAGAGAACCTGTTGAATCAACAAGATAAAGACCCAAGGTTCAACAAAAGGACAAGTGATAAAGACTAAGGGATGATCACTGAAGTAAAAGACCCCTGATTCAGATGCGATACTTGGAAAGTTAGATGGCAGCAAAGGACTGATAATAACATGGGGTGGAATTGTGCAATGGTCGACAAGGCTATTTTAATAGTGGGCAAGGCTATGTTAATTATTTCCTGGGAAGAGGTGGTGAGATGAAGTTTTTTGTAAATAAAAGTTGAACCAAACAACATAGTGGTGGGAACCCTTATGGTGGAATATCCCCAGGGTGACCCCAGCACTGCTAATAAGGAATACCTGCTTAACAGTAAAGACTTTTTCTGTTGAGTCAATTTCTTTGTTTCAATACCCAATTTAACTTTGCATTACAAGCTCCCAAATAAGGCTGATACTATAACTAAAATGCTAATTAAGATTAATCTGTTTGGGAAATATTTTTTGTTATATGTGGTAACATGGTTTATGGGTCTTGTTACTAACACTAAAATAAAGTGCTCCTTTTGTGCGTAAGCTTTATAGTCCCCGCCCCTGCTTTTAAGATATCATTAAGAGATCATTTTTTCATGCAGGGTGCCAAGACCAGCAGGATCAGCAGGCCTTGGGTTTCATTTGGTAGGGCTGGGCATGTACACCTGGTTAGGCAGCAGTCCACCTCTTGCTTCTCTGCCTGCAGGATTGGATAGCCAAAGTTGTTCTCCTAGTTGCCATTACTATGTGATCAGCCCCCTTACAATGAATGGGACAATTCACATGAACAAATGCTGGCCATGTCAGAGCTTGTATTTCTATCCTCTGACTCAAAAGACTCAGGTCCTCTTTCCCACCATCCTTCTCTCGTCTGACTCATTTTGGAAATCCAGTTTTTCCCCTCGCTGGTTGTTCCTTCTCAATTGAAAAAAATACATCCTCCAAGTAAGGAGTGAGGCTACAGAGGCCAGTGAAAGTCCAGCAGCTCCCTTTTCTCAGTTCTGAGTCTGTCCCTGCCACAGCCAGGAGCAGCTGAAAGCAGCTGGGTTGGATGCTGGGAGTAACTGAGCTGTTACTCTGCTGAAGCAACACATGCAATAAATGTTTATATCTGGTACCAAGAGGGATAAAGTATATTTGGTGAAGATAGGCTCATTGGAGATTACAAAAGTCTTGTCCTTAGGCAAGGCTGAGCAATTTGGAGGGATTTCTGTTTCGGTCAGTCTGAAAAGCATGAGAAAACTATAGTATACTTCAGGGAATATTAAGAAATCATAGAAACTAGAACAATTATTGGAATTAGTTGCAGTGAAGTAATAAAGGTAATGTACTTAAAAGTTCTTCTCTGTGTGTAATATACTAAATATAAGCCCCATGGTTGCAAACGCTCAGGCAGAAATGTCCCTAAGTTTTGGAGAACACTTAGATGTGTGAAACATACAGGGCATGCTGATGAATATGTGGAAATGAACATCAGCAAACAAGAACATTAAGTTAGTCTTAGTCATAGTTTGCCATGTAAAATGGACATGATGCTGTGGAAGCTTTAAAGTGTTATTCAGGCAAGAGTCATTTCTAACAGAAGGTCCTCTCTAATTCTACTGTCTTTGTACTTTGCTGTCTTTGGATACAGGGTTATTTGAAAAATATTGCACTGTCAGTTGATTTTCCTGCTGCTGTTGTGTTAAATCAGTCTGTTTTTCTTTACTCTGAAGCATACATCCTGTTTTCAAAGTGGTGGCACAATTTATGGAGGTAAGAAACAGCTTGCAGATATTTAAGACCAACCTTTTAATTCCTCCACCACACAGAATGAAAGTTATTGCAAAAGTTTTATATCTTTCTCTGCTTACTGAATTGTAATTTGTCAGTCATATGCCCCCCAATAAGGTCGAATTTGGCAGCCAGCAATGTTATATGTTCACCTTAAAAAAAATCTGAGTCTTAATTTTTCCTTGTGATTTTTAAAATTCATTTCTGCCATGTGGTAGCCTCCTGAGTATCTCAAGTTGGTAAGCTTTCCTGAGGCTTCTGGGCATTAGGAATAACTGCACACTTTCATACTCTGGATACCCACAGAGACATTTATTAGTTGAAACTGACATTTGTCTTGGGAAGAAACATGATCTGTTTCACTTCAGAAAGCTAATTCTGGTTTTGAGGAAATTTACGCCAAGTTTCCTGTGTGTCTTCTGATTTTCCAGGTGGATAAGCTGTATTTCTTTGCTGCCTTAATTTTTCTATTTGTGAAGTGGAATAACAACAAATGCTCCTAAAATCACCAGGAAAGGTTTTGAGATTTGACAGAGTAGTAATGGAAAGCACTGTTGAGACTATTATACCATGGTTGCTGTATGAGAATCTGCTTTGTGCTTTAGCACTGCTGCAGAGAATAAGCTGCAGAAAATAATTATATTTTGGATGAGGCAAAGTCATGTTCTGAGTATGTAAGTAGCTGAATTGTATTTACTAACATGGGAGAAACAGAGGGTAGTAGATTTCCCTCAGAAAGAACACAATGCTCTCATTTGTTCAAACACTGTAGCTCATTCTTCATAAGTTAGATTCCTCCTCAGATGATAAAAATATAAATATAGGTACACCCACAAAAAGAAATCCTTTTGTTAAAACTTAAGTCCAGTGTAATACATGTTTTCCCCTATTGTTTTCACTAATTGCATCTCCAGATATTTTCAGACTATTAAGCTGTATACACATGGTGAATGGGGGTCTCTAAATGGCCATTTCATCTTGTATTTGATGGCTCTAAAGATGGATGTGATTGCTGGATCGGATCATTGTTTTAAGGGACAAGTGTATTAAATACATAAAATGCATAAATAAGGGTTATTATATTTCAAGAAAAATAATAGATAATTAAGGATCAGATGGTCTTATTTTGGATAATGCTTTTTCTTTCTTAAGTAATTTCCTTAGGTTTAGTGGCCTTACTCTAAATAAGAATAACCCACGTATTTTGAAAGATCCGTGCTGCTGGAAAACATTCAAATGTTTTTTTTTGTGCAGGAAGCTTGAGAGAATCATAAAAGACTTGCAATTAAAGGAAAACAGAAGTGAGTTTCTCTGAGAAAGAACTCAAGGAATGAGAACTGGTCAATGAGCCGTAAAGTGGGTCAGCCCTAAGATTCCAAAAGGTTCATATAAATCCTCTTCTGGAAAAAGATAAGGAAAGAAACTAGGGTGAATGTAACCAGTACAGAGTTAAAGGCCCTTGCAGGGAAAAGGTAAAGGAGGGAAGTGTTAGTGGTGGGTACAGAGAGGTCAAGGGAGAGAAAACATTGCAAGAGAGATCATTTAAGTAGAAGTTCAGTACTGACTGCAGAGCAAGAACAGGTAATTTCTTGAAAAGGGCTTTGGTAACCTTTCATTTGCAAGTGTAACTTTTTCAATTGTAACAATCTTGCTGTCTCTCTTCCTTGAAAAACTTAGAAATACACCTCTGATTGCAAATAGGCAGGTACATCTGTATTGCTAAGTGAGAGAGGGCCAGGGATCTCTCTCATGCACTGGACCCCTGAAAATCCCAACTGCTGAAGTGTTAGCTGATTTCCTCCCTGCTTCCAGATGGCTCTTTCCACAACAAAGCACAGGAACTGTCTGGGGAAAGTGTGCTCCAAGCACCATGCTCAAAAGGCAGTCACAAGCCAGGACCAGACTTTGTTCTTGTCCCTGTCCAATCTTCCAAAGCTAGCCACAAGGCTTTGCGACTTCAAATACCTGCACATACCCTCATGTCACAGGCTGTGGTATGGGACTCATACCCCCTTAGTTCTGTGCTGTAACTGAACCATGGCTGAACTGCATAATGATTCACTTTATTTCAGACACTGTGAACTGGGGGGGAAAAAAAGGAAAAATAAAAAAAAAAAAACCCAAAACTGTCTCCTAGGACTACAACAACCCAGCAGAGATCATGAGTTAAATGCTACATAGTGTGGACACAGCCAGTGAGATCTAGGGTTTTGGACACAAGATCTAGCAGTTTGGAACCAATCCAGACCTTGATACTTGGCCTCAGGGATCACACCCCATACCTCTCTTAATTGGGAGCATAGACTACACACAGTGTTTGTTCTCAACAGACTCTCGTAGAAAAAAATTTAAAAATATTTCCTGCTTTTCTTGCTCCTACCCTGTCACTTCTCCAAGGAATAAGTTATTGCATCAATCCTTGTGTTTGCAGATAATGCCTTTTTTTCCCAGGGGCAACATGATTGTTTCTGTGCAGAGTTACTTTAGTGCAGATCCTGATGTTTTATTGTTGCTCTATCACCAAACTACAGTGTTACATCCTAGGTTAAAATGCTAAACTGCCTTTGGGAAAGAAATGAGTGGGCCACTGTTTATGTTTGCCTGCAGATTCCATGTGAAGTGAACAGCAATGTAAGTTCTTGGGTCAGGAAGAATAAATAGCTGTAATTCATGGGATTACTCCTGGTTTTGTGGATCTGGACTGTTTCACAGTCTTTACACAGTTTTTTAAAAAATGAGGAGGGGAAAAAAATCTTTCAACATTATAGATGAATGGTGTGTAACAGACAACTATATGCATTATGCCCAATATTTTAAGCAGAATTTGTCTCCAAGCACACAAGTTAGGCCTTCAGATTAAAAATGTACAGTAAGTTCCTGAATTTATGCATGTCTAATCTAATATTAAATTATTATATTTATAGCACATCATAGGTACAATTTTAACTCAAGGTACTAGAAATTTTATGAAGAAAAAAGGAGAAGAAATCTAAAAAATTGTGAAAATACGGAATTGTTACCCACTAGTTTTTACTAATATTTTGTGTGGAATGATCAGCAGAATTATCGCTTCAAAATTTCAAAATTTTCTCTGTTGCCAACGTACTTGAAGTCTAAGGTTATGATTCAGACATCCTCTGGCGAGCTTTTGGGAGGAAACATTGTAGCCTTTGAGCACACACTTATATCCACCCCACTCAGCAAATTATCTTAAGCTTACAAATAAATTACGGTAACTTGTAGGAAAGCTTGGTGTATGCTGAGTGAATTCCTGAAGTCAAAAAGCCTCTGATGTAGTTAACTCTGAACAATTGACCAGGAGAGGTCAGGAAACATTTACATCTTCTTTTTTTGGATGGACAAATTTTCTTTCTTAGTAGATCTTGTCCAACAAAGAAAACATTTACAAGCAATGTCATTAAAGGAGATGCTAACACCTAGTGTTCAATCTGGCCAAGCATGGACAGATGTAGGGAACTTTGTTCTTCATCCAGGTGGGGCTTTCACAACTCTCTAGATGTAAAGATGAACCACCATCTAATTTTGAGACCATATAGTTAATAAGAATAGGTGTTATTTTTATTAAATATTTTTCCTTATCCAGTCCTGCTGTACAAACCAGTTAATAAAGTTGTTGACCTTTGCTGTACCACAGCATCATCTACCCTGAATGAAAATCAGTTTCTCTGTTTTACTCACAGCTGCTCAAGGTAATGATGTATTCTCCTGTGTGAATTTCACTAGCTTAGGCAATGGATTCTACTTCAGAAAATCAGCTTCAGAAATAAGTCTTTTTCCTTGTGAAGTGCTGGGGCCTGGTCTGTGGGACCCGAGTGGAATTGACCTATGGATGAGTCACAACCCAGCAACATGTTTTGTTCCCCAAGTAGTTTCAGGCCCCAGAGGGTAGAACCTGGCCCACCTGTGTGAGGCCTCACCTTCCCCCAGGTGATTGTGGTTGGAGTGGTGGGCAAGGCTAGAGATATATCAACCAGGAACCAAATCAGTCTAAGAGAAGCAACAAGGAACAGTAACAGAAGAAAGTGATCAGTTTGAAGAAAGTTCCTGAGGAAGAGGGTTCCTGTAACAGATGAAGACTAAAAGATGAACATAGATGTTTGTTCTGAGTGTGGAAATGAAGACTAAAAGATGAAGGTATGCTGGGGAAATGTTGCTGAGTTTGGTGTGGGCTGGAGGAAGAAGAGAGCTAGCAGCACAAAATTGGCATAGTTGGCAGGATTGTTTGAAGAAGAAGGGGAGAGAGCAAAACAAAATTGGCAGAGGATGGGATTCAAAGAAATCCCCTGAAGGTGAGCAGAAAATGGACTTTTTAAATGAGTAGGAAGCATTTGTGTGTAGAAGACAAATGTGAAGAACTCCAATGTACTGAGAGTTTTTGAGAAGATGAAAGCTCTTGTTTGATATTGTATTGAAAGAAGAGGATTGAGATACAAAAATGCTTGTGTGATATGAGAAATTGTTTGAAAAGTCTTCTGGTCTGGGGTTTGATGTCTGGTTGTTCCAGCCTGGGCCTGGATTGCTAACAACAATTATGTGGAATATTGCCTGAAAAGTTCTCTGGACCCTGGGCCTGATTGCCTGGTCTGGACAATGGTAGGACAATTATTGTTTGTAAAGTTCCAAAATCCCGGGTCTGAATGATTCTGGACTCTGAGTCTCTGGATTTTGATGCAGCCATTATGTCTGAAAAATTTTTCAAATGTCTGGTTTGGCTGAAATTTGATGTGGTAGGGCAATTTCCAGTCTGGGCTTTAGTGTCTGGTTGGTCTGGGCCTGGATTTTGCCCAAAATGATCTCCAGATCTTGGGCCTGAGTGCCTGGTCTGGTCCAAATCTTTGTCTTNGGGTCTGGTCCAAATCTGTGGCTTGGATGATGGTAGGGCAATTAGTGATGTATGAAAACACATGAGTAAGAAGACTGTACAGATGATAATAATGAGAAGCTCTGGTGTAAAGAAGACTGTGACAAAACAGCTTGGAGTAGTGATATGACTGCTGAGAGTTTCCAATATTGATGGCAAGAAAAATGAAAGTTACTACTGCAGAACTTGCCCTCTAATAGATGAAAGAGGTGGACAGAATGTGTTGTCAAATTATGAAGAGTGCATGTGAGTGGTCACAGAAGTGGAGATGTTGTATAAAAGGTGGTAAAATCTGAAACTTCTTGTTGTTTGTATGTATGGTCTGTTTGTGAAAAATGTGCTGTGTAAATTTCCCGCCTGTTTGTAAAGAAATTACTTTATTTGTAAATTGGAAAACTATGCCTTTGTGCTTGGGGGTAGTATGAAGGTTGTGTATTATCCATGGGTCAGGGGGCTGAATGAAATGCTGGGGTCTGGGCTATGGGCCCCAAGTGGAATTGTCCTATGGATGAGTCACAACCTGCTCCCCAAGTAGTTTCAGGCCTCAGAGGGTAGAACCTGGCCCACCTGTGTGAGGCCCTGCCTTCCCCCAGGTGATTTTGGTTGGGGTGGTAGGCGAGGCTAGAGATATATCAACCAGGAACCAAATTGGTCTGAGAAGAAGTAGGAACTGAAGCAGTCGGAGAGAAGCAGCAGCAAGGAACAGCAACAGAAGAAACAAGAAGCTGATCAGTTTGAAGAAAGTTCCTAAAGAAGAGAGTTCCTGTAACAGATGAAGAATAAAAGATGAACAAATGAAGACTAAAAGATGAAGAGGAACATAGATGTTTGTCCTGAGCATGGAAATGAAGACTAAAAGATGAAGGTATGCTGGGGAAATGTTGCTGAGTTTGGTGTGGGCTGGAGGAAGAAGAGAATTAGCAGCACAAAATTGATATAGTTGACAGGATTGTTTGAAGAAGGGGAGAGAGCTAGCAAAACACCTTGTAAAAGAGATCATCTAATCACAATGGGGAAAAATGAATTAAGTGTATTCTCTAAATTGTCATGATTACTTAACTTGTCTGAGAAATCGTGTACTCTTTTTCTAAATGACAGTCATTGCGAGCTGTTGTGTTCTATCAAGCAAAGAGTCTAGGTGGGGCCAGGCTGCATGCTCAATAGGGACAAGGAACAGATGTGAAATAGTAGCTTGGCTGTCACAGAAGAAACCCTGCCAATGTTTCAGACTTGATTCACCTTTTTGAATGTTTGTAGAAAATTTGAGGCTGAGCTACTCTCTTAATCATTTGGTTTTGAATTTCTGGCCACCACTAGCATCAGACCAGTGCTTGGCCTTTCTTTCTTATTGGTTGTCACCTAGAAGCTTTGCTGCTGGGACTCAATGCAACACCTTTTTTATCTTCTGTGTACAACTGATATTC
>VYZX01019858.1:47460-58951 GCA_013401335.1 Brachypteracias leptosomus | reverse complement strand
ATTGATCTCCCGCCGCACATAACGTTTGTAATTTCCTCAGATACAATCACATACATGTCCCCTGGTGGACTGGTTTCATTGTTTCAGTTCTCCATTTGGGGTTAAAGTTCCTGTTTTCCTTACATCTTTTGTCTACTCAGCTAAAACATCTAGTGGTTCATTAATCCTTGAGGTCAAATATAACCAAGGGTTAAAAGGTCTTGGGAGAGTTCTTCAGCATTTTCATAGCCATCTTTTACATTTGATTGTTATATTTTAATTAAAATATAGAAGATGTAGCAGCTTTATTTCACCATTTGTCTTTTCCTCCTGAACTAAGAACTGTGTACAGCAAGGAACAGGAATATAACACACATTGTATTTATGGACAGTTTTGCGGAATTTTCCTGTGAAGCATACTGCCAGATCCAGTTAGGATTCTGCAGATAACTCTTTAAAGAAATATGCCTGTTCCACCAGCTGATGAGCTGTTTTCATGATCCTGCTGGTTTGTATTAGGAAAACATCCATCCACCTACAGAATATGTCTGCTGTGCCAATCAAATATTTTTTACTTTTTTTTTTTCTCTAATTAAATGTTCTAGAAGGTGAATTTGCATGGTGGACCACAATCTATCTCCTGCTGGGGTCTAAGAAGGGGGTCTTCTCTTGTTACTTGCAGATGATTGATGCATGGTTAGAGTCTTTATCTTAGTCTTCATTCACATCCATTTTGTTTATATCCCGTTACTTTCATTCTGTATTGTTTTGTCTGTTCCTCAAAGTCCTCCTGAAAGAACACTATGGACCAAACAATGTATTTCAGGTTTATATTGGTACTGCTCCTTCTAGTTCCTTATGTCTTTGAGCATGAACAAGCACCTCTCTATGTCAAACCTGATTTGGGTTCATTTTAAAGGTGAATCCTGCAATAAATTCTCCTTGCCTAGGCTGCTTCTACTGCTTCTGGCAACACTGCACCTTGTTTCTGCAGTGCCTGGGATGCGGGACAGTCTCTGTACTTCTGAAGCACAAGACACATTTTTCAATCTATGTAGTTAAATAATTAAAGAACCAGATAAGCTGAGAAGTATTGTAAGCAGTGAGACTAACAAAGTGCAGTCAACATACCCAAAGAGATGCTCCCTCACCACTGTCACTAGCAACCTCTCTCTACAATATCCCCTCTTCAGACCTATATTTTCCCTAGCCCAAATACAGCCCCTAACTTCTTCCCACATTTTGTCCTGGTAGGGTACAAATCAGCATCTCTTGCGGCTAGCTGGAACCACACATATGCTAATTTGCGGGCTAACCTGAGGGCTGAGTTCTCCTTGCCTTTACCACAGTGTTGGGGGAAGGAAGGACTCACCATTTATTTCATCTGAAACCAGCCATCAATGTTATCTTCTACGTTTTTTGCTTGATATTGGTCTAAAGTTACCAGGTAAGAGCACAGTGGCAGGCTAATTTCTTCTGAAAAATATCTAATTGGATGTAAAGGAAAGGCACTATGAGCCAATTAACAGAGTGGTTTTTTACTCCTTATTAGCTATATCCTTACATTTTGGTCTGAAGACCATCTTCTGTGGTGATTTACTGTGGGACTATTTTGCTGCAAAGATTACAGTTTCTAGCTTTCAGCTTGTAGTCTCTTGAACAAATGTTACTATGGCAGAGAGATTTTATTTTTTAATTTTTAAGGAGAATGCTATTTATGACTTTTTTAATAGAACTAATGATTGGAGGAAAGAGGATAGTCCCCTGGGGGACATGGGAGGGCTTGAGGTGCATGGTAGTGCAGGCTCCAATTTACAGTCCTAATACCCTTTCAGGCACAGGTTAATTTCCTATGCACTTGAAGTATTAGTGCCATAGCAACGTAAAACTGAAAGAGAAGCAGAAAACCTCTGTCATTTTACACTGAGGTGCAAACTTTTACATTTTAAGAGTGAAATAATTTTATGAATAATCAAAGCCATCTTTATAAGATCAAACAAGCAATGCTCCTCATCAGTTAGCCCCACAAGGAGTGATACGAACTAATCAGTACTGCAAAACGCTTCTGCATGTAGCCATGGAAAGCAGCGTTACAGAAAACAGACCTTGGCAAAGTCCTCCATTACACTGTATGAATGTCTTTCACTTTATCCCATGATATAATTATAAAGGTAAAAATCTTTATCCTCCTACTCTTCAATAAATGAAAACACTGAGGTAAATTTTACCTGTATCATTGAAGACTGCAAGGCCTGCATTCATCTGGACTTCAACAGATGCCAGTTTCCATCATCACAGCTTTAATGATAAGAAAGTGTCCTCCTCACAAAGCCTCAGCACTGGGACTGAGGTGCTTGTAGAGAGCCACATGGTTCTTCATTTTCCCATGACAAGTGCCACAGCTTTGTACTGAAAACTCCAGTCCATCTTTGACTATGTACCATGCCTAGTTGGGATGGAGTTAATATTCTTCGTATGGTGCCACATTTTCAATTTGTGATGAAAACTGCCTTGGTAACACACCAGCATTTTGGAGATTGCTGAGCAGTGCTTCCACAGCCTCAAGGTTTGCTCTGTTTCCCACTCCACCTCCACAGCAAGTGGTCTGGGGGTGGGCAAGAGGCTGGGAGAGGACACAGCCAGTACAGGTGACTCAAACTCACCAAAGGGATATTCCACACCAGCTCAGTTATAAAAATGGAGGATAGTCTTTCCATAGGTGTCGCTCAGAGACTGGCTTGTTACTGGTCTGCTGGTAGGAGGTGGTGAATGATTGTCTTTGCATCATTTGTTGGTTTGTTGCTTTTTTTTTTCTTTTCTTCACATATTAAGTTGTCTTTATCTCAACACATGAGTTTTCTTCCTATTCTCTCCCACATCCCACTGCGGCTGAAGTGAGGAGCAAACAAGTGGTTTGTGGATACTTAGTTGCTGGCTGGAGTCAACCCATCACAGGCTACCAGACTTTAACTGCCTTATCTGAAGTGCCATATGTATGAAACTTAGCTTCAGGTTATTTTTTAAGTTTCTCCAGAAACAGCTCCATCGTGGTTTGGTTGGTTTTTTTTAAGCCAGAAAAATTGTGCTGCATTCACTGGGAAATTACAGCATCTATGACTATGAAGGGCTAGAAACCTGGACCACGGGTTCCTGGTGTGGCTGTGTGCCTTTTGATCTTCCACAGAACCACCACCCCCTAAAATAAAATGTCAAGCAAACAAAATCAGAGGGCCTTAGCCTGGAAAATCTGTTTGCATGTGCCCAAGGGAACTTGCTGAGACTCAGAGCCAAGAGCTTCAAAGCTTCTACACAGGCATGCTCCAGCCAAAGCCTGCAGGAGGAAGCAAACATTCTCAGTTGCTCTTCTTGTCAGCTAGATGTTACAATAATGAGCACAAGAGCTGGAAGCAGGAAAGCATTTCCCACCAGTCATCTTAATATTGATGAACAGACAGCAAACAAAATAAAAATAAAAATAAAAAGCTCCCTGGCTTAAATGTATAAGTGTAAACATGAGGTACACTTTGCCTAGTTGAGCTGGTAGTACTGGAGCTAGAGCCCAGGAAAAGTTTCAAGGCTGTGAGCTTTGCTGGGATGAAAACAGGCTGGGGACTGCAGGCAGAGGAAGACAAGTTGGGAGCCCAGGAAGATGAGAAGACAAAAAGATTTTAAAAGACAAGGCTGCAGTGGCAAACTTGTAAATGCAACAAGAAGTCCCAGGAGGGAAAAAAAGTGAGGATGGAGGCAAGGTTTCCAAAAGGAAGGGCAAAATACTCAGGTCTAGGAAAGCAAAGAGACCAGGACTGAGACAGGGAGGTAAGCTACAGTATGCTGCAGCTACAAGAGCTAAGTTTCAAGGAAGACTTAGTTTAAAGGATCAGGTTTCTAGAATAAAGGCTGTATTCTAGATTAAAACCCACCTGTGTGCCATCAAGAAAATCACTCTTGATAGGAAAGCAGAACACAGACCTGTCCAGCACTCAGCTAATGAGGAAAAAAGATGACTTGCAACACCTGGGAAGGAAAGTACTGGTAACATCAAATGTGGTGGTAACATTTTCCCAAGTTCCCAAGCCCAGCACTTTGTAATACATGTTTTCCTGATAATTGTTTTTTTATTCCTTGATGACTGCCTCTATTCTCGGTTTACAAGGACCAGGTCACTGTATGACTGCACACATGGCAAGACAGTGGGTGTGATTTACAACACGCCATGACAATTATGTGAAGTAACTGGCCACTGAATTTATAGCATCGATGTTCATATCTGGTCAAAGGAAATAACAGTGTTGTGGTTAACCATATCAAATTTAGTATCTTGCTGTGCAATTGACCTTCTCGAACATCACTTCACTAGGTGGTTAGGGCAAGGGCTCCTTATCACTTCCTGGAGCAGATATGAGCCCACTTTCTACAAAGGCATTGCTGCCTAAAGCAGAAGACAGGCATCTGCTGGACAGGCCATCCTTTGGGGCAATGGCTTCACCACACCATTAGAAATCAGCTCTTATGAGTATCTCTAATTTCATCTGTTGGAGGTGAGTGAAAGGTAACATGTGTTTTGGGGAGACACTCTGTGTGCCTTCCCTGAACTTCCATGAAAGTTACTCTTGAGTTTCCCAAGGACCCCATTTCTCCATGCAAACCTTCAAAGGTTCATCACATCCCCTTCTCCAATTCACTAATGAAGACAGCCAACAGTGACAGCCCCAGCATCAAATGCTGAAGAATGCAGTAGTAATCAGATGCCAGCTGGACTTTGTACCACTGATCACAGACAGCATCCCATCAAGTCCAGCTGGTCAGCTAATTTTCCACCCACTGTGTAGGTCACTTATCCAAACCATCTCTCTCCAACTTGGCTACAAGAATACCCTAAGAAGCCATGTCAAGAGCCTTGTTAAAGGTAAACAATATTTTCTACAGTCCCCTTGTCCACAGAATCTGTCATCTCAACATAAAAGGCCATCAGGTTGGCCAGGTGTGATTTACCCTTTGTAAATCCACACAGACTGTTCCAAATCACCTTTATCCTTACCGTACTTGGGTAGTCATGGCTTCAAGAAGGATCTCCTGTAGATCTGCTGTTGCCTGTAGTGATGGATAAATTTGGTAAGAGATGAATCCCCTTCCGTTCTACCTGGTCCTCAGAGACTAGAGGGGCTTGGGGTGGCTGGACTTGATCTGTCCCTGCAATTTGGTGTTGAATTCTTGTCCTCAAATTAGGTCCAAAATAGGAATGATATTTATACCTATTCATTACTCTTGTGTAAAGTGCAGGGGTGGGGCTGTGGTCAAGCTGTTCAAACTGGTTTTTCCTGGTGGTCAGCCTTGAGCCATTGCACAAACAGCTAAGACTTCCCTCAGTTACTTCTGTGAGAAGCAGACAACTGCTGGGATGAGTGGAAGACTGTGAAGGCAGCCTTCACTGTATTCCACATTTCCTCCTTGGTGCCATGAGAACACAGACCACCAGATCTTCACCCAGCTCCTGTGTCCATTCTAGTCACCAGATGTTTATCAGCAGTGTTGAGCTTTGTAGTTTCAGCATCCTCCTTCCAACATCTGTGGGTCATCTTCTTCTCTTTGAAAATGGGTAGCAAATACCATTTACCTTTTACACTTGTTTGGAACCTCATCTATGACTCTCTTTAGGCACAAAGGCATGAATGATAGAAATGGTAGCTCTTCCTACTAACACAGAAAGTTTCCAAGGGAATGGGAAGAAGAGAGAAGGCAGACACCAACATAACAGGATGTTGCACATCCACATCCTACTGTTCTGTATCTGTCAGGGCTCAGCAAGGACCAACAGCTTCCTAAGGGCCAGCAGCTAGAAGCTGGGGGAGATACCATGACTATCAAGGCAGAAGCCTCACCAGCCAAGGGCCCATCCCCACAGCACCCAAGCAAAGCAGTAGAACAAGCATGGTAACCAGGGTCAAGCCAGAGTTCAGATCATCAGACAAGCTTGTAGTGATGAAGGAAAGGCAATATGAAACTGGGAAGTAAATCTGCAGGCCAGGATCTGATCCAGTGATGGTAACCAAGGTCAGATATAGTCATGATTGACAGGCAGCTTCATAGGAAGAACATACATGTGAGTCCAGCTAGGAAGACCAACCATGGGTCAGTGTCTGGATCAATGGGCAACTTCCATGCCCACACAGAGGCATGACTGTAACAGAGACAGGTAGACCTTAAACATTGCTCAGGCAGGGATAAAAGTCCTAGCTTGATCATAAATGGAGCTTCTGGGCCCATGAGCATTGAGCGTGGGTGAAGGTCCCACATACGGATGATTAGGACCTTTAAGACCTATTAGTACTCAGAGCCACAACAGGATCCATAGTTCGTACAAAGTAACCCCCCACTGGTGACATTCATATCACAAGTCCTTTCAAGTATAGGCTACACATAAGACAATGACCACACATCAGATCCATGATGGGTACCTTCAGTGCTAGTGAACGCTCTCATGTTCACATCTGTCAGCTCACTTCAAGCACCACAGCACTATTTTTTTCACAGCAGCCACATCTAGGTGGATATCAGCATCTTGCCTGTCCATACACAATAAGGAGCAGGAGAAAAGTCAACTGAGTAAGAGCATCTGGCGCTGTGCTCTTAGTATGCAGGTGCATGCAACAATTATGCAGTTAAATATAGCACAGGCCAGCTGTAAATGCAAAGTACTTTGAGTGCAAAGGCTTGCAGGAGAAACTACTGAGTCAACAAGTGAACTAAGTAGAAAGGATGTGGCCAGTCAATCCCAAAGATCCTAGCCCTACAAAAGCTTTGTAGACACATGGTCACAGAGCCAAGATTCACTCCTCAGTGTAAGAAAGGAAGATGTAGCTGTATCCACTGGGACTCAAAACTGGTATTCTCACTGGGGCACAGGGTCAGTGAGCAAAATTCTCCAAATATTTAGAATATAATTGTCATGGGTCAATGATGAAATAATTTCCTATTGAAAAGAATTCACTCAAGCATTTAAGCCAGCTTCATGTATCATTATGCAGAACAAAACCCAAAATAAATTCTGGACAGGCATTATGTGTTGTTTGTACTGGGTACACTTAAGGCTACAATGAATCTTCCTTAATGAGGGCAGCATAATACAGGTGATAAACTCCAAAAAAAATAAAATAAAAGCTTTTTAGCGTTACCAACAGTATTACAAAATTCTCTAGTGGCAACATTCCCCACAGAATAGTAGTTGGGCATCCAGTCAGAAAAAAAAAGTCTAAGTTATTAGGACAACTGTGCCAGACAAGAAAGGAGTTAAAAACCTCCCAAACAGTTCCCTAATTTGGGAAGAAAGGTATATGTGATGGAAGGGGAGGACTTCTTTCTCCCAAAAAAAGGTTAATTTGTAATTCAGCATACAGATAGATCTAGGAAACTATAATGTTATGCTCTACTGGGTAATTATATCCAAGATACCTACAAGCATACATTTTCAAGAATGGGGTAGTACTGACAACTTTTTAGTACTCATGCCAACCAATTCCCAACTCCAAGTCAGAGCAGGAAAGAAACACAACCAAACAAAACCAAAGATGTTGAAGAGAAAAATGTTCCTGATGTGTACTCTGAAGTCTAAGTACATGCTGTTAGGAGTTCATTAGAAAAAGCTTGGACTCACATCCATTTCTCACTTGCAACTATGAAACCTTTTAAGAAGGAAGATCCAGCACTTAAAAGCTGCTTTGTATCTACAGGAATATCTTCAATGCCTACTGCAATAAAACCAACTTTATACTTTTAAACTAATAAAAAAGTCAAGACAGCCTTTGAAAGTTTATTTCAAGTATAAAAATTGTTCAATGAAATATCTACAGTTTTTACTTTCAGTATAAAGGTTTAAACAGAATCAAGTACCAAATTTCTGAAAAAATATGACTCAATTCATAGTTCTGAACAGTAATGAGAAGGCACTTAAACAAAAGATATCCAGTAGCAAATATAACTCTTACGTCACAGTGACTGTGTAGTCAAACATTATCTAACACTTTGTAAACAAAGAAACTAATTAGTCTGGTTAAAGTGAATATCATAGTCTGAACAAGAATGAATTCAAACTCCCTGCACTTCAACAATCACACTTTTCTTTCAAGTGTAAAGAAAATGGAGAGAGAGGATAAAAAAAAAACCAAACAAGAAAAGTCTTCATTCAAGAACATTTGACAGCATTATGTTCAGATGAAGAACTTGGAGTTCAATATTTGGACAAGTTACACAAAAAGAAATGTAAGAAAACTGGGTAGCAGCATAAATACTTCATGGTATCCCCTGACCAATATGTTTGATTTGAGGGGTTTATATTTGTATTTCCAGTTTAAACAGAGAATGTTTCTACAAAAATAGAAAGCCTTGTTAGAAGCACAACAATCAGGCTAGCATAGGTAGAAAATAAAGGTGTAATGCTTGGAAATCCACTGCAATTCCTTTCCAGTAGGAATATTTTTCCACTGCCAGCAATGGAAAGTATCACAAATAGAAGTTTTCCAGAACTGAAAAAGAAAACAGATGGTAACAACTTAAATGAGTTTGAGGGGTTTTTTTGGTCAAGACTCAAACAACTTCTGTATCTTTAAAGAATATGCCAAAAAAGAAATAATACAATTTGACAATGGCTTTTTCAGCACCAAAGCATATTTGTGCAATAAATACAGGGTAAGATCTCAACAGTTAACAAGTGAGGGAAACATGGGAAAAAATTGCCAACACCACAAAGAAAAATTTATTTACAATTTTTCAGAAATATAAAGTAAACAGGAAAAAGCATTTTAGTGTTGGCATTTTTTCCTAGTGATACTGAGTAAGAATTATGACCTATGATACAGGAGTGCTATCATGGCTTTTGCATCTTTTTTTCCAGATACATTTTCCTGTAGGTCTGAAACACCTCTTTTGAGTCTTTGACTGGAAAGTGAAGAGCCTCGACATCTCCATCCAGGATCTGCATAGCTGTATCAAGTGGAATACTGTCCTTAGCTGAAAGACAGAGAAGCAGGTTATATCAAAAGTCTGAGTCCCAAATGGCTCTGCTCCTTGTGCATGTGGTGGTACTTAAAGCTGTCAAAAAGGATGTCACAAACTTCCTTCCTAAAGCACCAGGCACCTCAGATTTCAATCTCCAATGCATCTTTAAGCACCAAATGGTTATTTGGGTGTCTTCATAAGAAAGATTTCTCAAGAATATTAAGATGGCTGTGAATGAAAATGTGCATTTGTCAAAGTAAGAGAAGAAACAAGAGAAAAGGCTAAAAGAATGGCAAACACCAACAGTCAAGGATACATTCAACAGCAATAAAAGATGTAAACATTACAAAATGTGTTGTTTGCATCAAGACCACAACACAGCTAACTTGTCAGCAGAGAACTTGCACTCAGATAAGGAGAGGATGGCAATAAGGTTACAGCATCCTGAATGAAGGAAGACAAAACTACAGCTAGAAAGAAACCTAGAGCAAACTAAGACAGCGAGGAGCAACCTCGCCCAAGAGGATGGAACAACCAAGATCCTGAGATGAAAGATGCCACTGTCATAACTGTGGTCTCCCAAAAGGGTACAAAAGGCCATCAAAAAAGTAATTTGCCAATCAAGAGAAAAAAAAGGAAGATAGTAGCACCACTTTTCCTCTGTGTGTCATACAAGTAATCCTGTCCAGTCTACTGGAACACACTGGTCCCAGTAGATGTGAGCACGGGTGTATGTGCAGACAGCATCAACTTTCTGTGAAAGCCAAATATAATTTTAAAATAATTTTCTGGTTTTATAGTCTTGCACTAGATTGTTACATCACTTCCTACATTTTAAAGTGGGAAAGAGCTAGCTTTGTCCTTACCTACAGTTTAAAATTGTACTTGAATCTTGTCACCAGTGCTACCTCTGATTCAACTGCACACATATGCAGGAAAATTCCAACAATCTCCGACAACATATTCTTAAGGTAGTAAAAATCTCATCTCAACAAATCTTTGAAACTCATATGTCTACTCTACAGAATCTATTTCAGCAGCAGAACTAGTAAATAATTAGTTTAAATACTTTATTAAGATTTGCTACTGTAAAGGAACACTTAAAACCAACCAATGAGTATTTAACATATCTTTCAAAATGAATAATCAGATGTCATTTCACCTGTAGAGATCTCTTCCAGGTTTTTTTGCTTCACAGGATCACATTTTAACCAATCTTCTTTTTTACTCTTGACACCTAAAGAGAAAATTTTTTAAATGTTTTGAGGTTCCTACATCACAAATTTTGGTCTCTAGTCAGCATCAAGTTTTAACACATATAGTAGCACATGCAAAAAGAAAATTACTTTGGGCGTGAAAATGACTGCAAGGGTTGGTATGTAGAATTAAAGATTTGGTTTTATTTAAAATCAAATATAGCATTTGACATAAATATGCTTCACAATGCATCGTGTAAAATGTCGTAAGATCTACCCAGTCAGATTTATACAAAACCAGGTGAACACTGAATACAAATCAGATCACCTTTGGCAACTATGCCAAGGGAATCTGCTTTCTATGAACAAGCCAAGCTAGCTTCCACAAGCAGGTTAGAAAGCCTTCTTGCGAAGTTGCTTGAAACTGCCACGCTCTAAACTAACTTTACTGTGTAAAACTTAAGGGAAAAGAATAAAACATTAAATAGAAGGAAAAGCCTCGTGTTCTTTTTCAGCTTAACACACAGCTACAGCCTGTCAGAAAGCCAGCTATTTCAACCTTCAGTTTCTAGAGCCCCAAATTTTCACCATCTGTAGTGTTGCATAGCACAAATTTTAAAAGGAGTATATACTTTTTACTTGCAAATTAATTTACTTACAAATTAGTAATCAAGAAGGCATCATACCTGCCACAATGGCTTTCTCCCTTTCCAGGGAATTCTTTGCAGTTAAGCTTTCTTCATCCGTGGTTGGATTTCTGAACAGTATCTCTGGACACAGCTTAAATTCAAGTACTTCTGCTTTGCGTGATTTCTCAACTTCTGAGACAGAAGCATCTCTTTTCCCATCTGGGCTGCTCCGTGGCACTTTGGGCTTTGTGTGCCAGACGGGTCTGACAGGTGATGTCTCTAATTTTGTCAAGTATATGCGTTCCTGTGCCGTACGTTTAAATGCAACTCTGTTCAGGTAGTGTATTTTTGGTTCCTTTTGAAGATGCAGTTTTAACCTGTTATTTCTTCTATTTAAGTATAGCAGGTTTTTATCAGGAAATGTTTTCTCAGAGCACTTGTCTTTGTTTTGACCATCCAGACGCCTCTCTTTGTTAGAAAAGTAGTTTTTAGAGATGGTAGAAGAGCGAGTCCTTTTTTTCTGGAATGAACTCTTTGGTTTCCAGCTGTTTTCTCCACTCAATTTTTTAGCTTTGTCAGCATTTATCATGCAATTGTGTGAAAGCTGCTTGGAATTCTTTGCTTCAGATTGTTTCAGTCTTTCCTCTTCCGCTTTCATTTTCTTAGGGTCTCTCTTGCCAATCATATTATCCTTCC
>VYZX01019858.1:7590-31510 GCA_013401335.1 Brachypteracias leptosomus | reverse complement strand
GGGGGGATTCTGGGAAGACATTTGTCCTCCGAGCAACCGGTACGCGTTCTGGAGCCCTGCTTCCCGGGACAGGCCCGACACCGCCTGCGGATGGGAAGTAGAGAGTAACGGCTTTGTTGCTTTTGCTTCGCGCGCGCGCGACCTTGCTTTCTCTGCTGTTTATTAAACTGCTTCTTATCATAACCCACGGGTTTTCCTTTTCCATCTTACTCTCTCCCCGCTTGCCTTGCTGACGGAGGTTTTGGTGGGGGGCGGGGGGAGTGATAGAGGGACTAGGGGTGGGCACCGGGCACCCAGCCAAGGTAAACCCACCACACCCATGCAGTGAATCATGCTCAGCTGAGCCAGAACAATTGTGGGTTGCCTCATCCCTGAATATGGGGCCCAACCGTGTTAACTTCATAACACTCTGTACCCTATTTCAGGAGGGGTTTGCATGTTCCATTAGCCAGAGCCGGCTACATCCATGGCAACCGCATTCCATTCCTGTGGCCAAGGACCATGTTGCTCCAAAGGCTGTTGCAACTCATGTTGGAATGTGTGCCTAACTTTATGGGGAACAGTGTCTGGTCCACCTACTTTGCACCATTTTCCCTACAGGATCTGCTTAGTTTTGCACTGATTTGCAGTGTCAGCACATATCAAGTTCTCCCAGCCTCCTATATTGCAAAACTAAGCAGTAACAGTACCAGTTTTGTGAAGCGCCCAAGGAGTCAACCTTGCCAAGAGGCCCTGGGAGAGGTGGGGTCTGTACCCCACAACCACTCTACAAATGAGAAATATGCTGCTTCTATTCCAAATTCCTTAAAAATCTACCTAATAGGTATCATTCAATTCCCGGGAAAGTATCCTCACCTGGCATCCCAACTCAGGGGGAGACCACCAAGGCATGGGCCAGCAGTTCCTCAGGAGCACACCTCTGATCAGGGCTCCCAGGAAGCAGTTTATGCATCGCTCTCTGTGCTCATTGCACTGCAGTGCTATTTCACTGTTGCTGGGTAAGCCCAGGGCCCTACTTTGTATGGATCATCCCCCTACAGAGCCTACACATTTGGGATCTCCAAGGTCCTGGTTAGCAAGCACACAGGCTTAAGGTCCAAATTCTCAATGAGACACACAAGTCATGATGGTCAAATTAAAAGTCTTATTTGACAGAAAATAAAATGCAGGAATATGAATGTCCAAGTATATGCAGCATGCTACAGGGCTTCTCAAAAATTGTTGCTGGTAAACCAGGATTTCTACTACAAACAAAGCAGCCTCTTTAGTCAGTCTCTGTCAATTTAGTAACTCTCAATTCTATCAAACAGGGGCTACATCCTCAGGAATTCCTCTGACAAAGGAGTTTCCCAGAACCTGGGAGAATATCCAATTCCAATGTAAAGATACTTACAGTAAAGCACAGGTGAATAAAGACTAGAGTCTCTGTGTATTAGGAAGACAGAAAGAAAGTGAGAGAGAATGAGAGCAAGTCAGCTTTGCTTTCTCGTATCAGTCAAGTGAGGAGAACTTATACCTGTCCTTAACTTTGTGGTGACTGGAGTCAACGTCCCTGGTGTGGGATCTGGGCCTGCCTGCTCTACTTCCTTACTTCTGCTATTTACATTGATTCTCATGAAGCCTTTTCAGGTTTACATGCATTAACAGAAAGGGGCTCTTCTGGAGCAGCACAGGTAGGAAATCAAAACTGCTGTGAGGCATGGGCTGAGCTGGGGACTACTAGGTGGCTGCTTCTCCTGGGAACAAAAGGGAGACATCAAAGAGATCCATTACCTTGGAAAGGCCACCCAGAGCAGGGACATCAGCAGCTAACAGCTCTTCCTAGCTTGCTCTAGGCACTTGTTTCCTCAAGAAGGCTGTGGTAGCATGCCTGGAAGGGAAACTGCACCATGATCCTGGGATCCCTGAGCTGCCAGGGAAGAGGCACTTGAGCCTGACTGCCCATCCAGCCCATTTGCTTTATCGCCAAAGATTCCTACCCATTCACCCTCAGACACTGTTGGGCAACTTTTCCCATTTAACCCTTGCTGCTTTGGATCTGGCTTCACGGCTGTCAGTGGATTGCCCGCAAGCTGGAGCTCTGCACAAAACATCACAAAATATACAAGACTAACAACATCCGCAATGCACTTTCCTATTTTCCCACCAGAACTCTGTAGCACAACCAGAAAAGACATCAATTTTCTGGAGCAATATCCAATTTTAGCCCTACAAACTCTCCTTCTACACTTGTGCTTTTTTAGTTTCAATCATTTGAGATTTCACGATTTCTGAAAGGAACACAGTATTTCCATTTCAAAGAGAAACTACAAAGATTCCATGATCAAACTCTTCTCTGCACCTAAGACCCTTAAGGGTGCATGTGGCATAGACATCAGTCCTGACATTGCACAGCCAGGACATGATGACCACTCTTTCCCTCGCTGAGTCACATAAGGAAGGAGTGAAAATGTGGGGTTAGTACTGTATTATATGGTACTTCAAGCACAGAAAGGGTAGAAGCAGCACAGAAGGGAGTAGAGGTGGGATGTGATGCCCGGTTGGTAAGTCCAGATAGTGTTTTCATGACTCAACAATAAAAGCAGGGCAGTCCAAACTGAAAATGTTTAATTCCCCAGGCCCATTGGCTGGTCAAGTTGCTCATGTGAAGAAGCCCTGCCCTGCTTCCTGCTGGCCTGCCTGATAACTATGCTCATGCAAACCTTCGCAGACCCCAATATTAAGTTTTGGATCTAGTTGGATTTACAGAATTAAAGTTTAAACAAGTATTAGTGAATCACTGGATATGCTGTCATTTTGACCCAGATGAGTGTACTACTGATTGATATTTGTTACTTTACTGTTATTTTGAGACAAACCTTTTCTCCCCAAAGCTGTTGGGCCGGTGTCTGTTACCATATCCCAAATCTAACTCAAGCAGGCTGCCTCAAGCTCCTCCAGTGTCAACACATGGATGCAGTACACAGCATCCTGACTGGCCCCAGCCTTACAGCAGCTACCTGAACTGACCATTTCCAGGCCTTATCCCACCCGTGGGCATCAGGTGCTGTTATGGAGGGAACTACCTGCTCCCTTCTTTGATTAGAGGGAAACAGAAAGATAAAAGCGTGAAGAGAAGGTTACCCTGCCTATTTCTCTCAGCTCATCATCTTCGAAACCCTGAGCATCATCCAAACGCAACTGGAGCCCAAGCTGTCTCCCTAAAGAAAACAGTATCTCAAGCCCAGCAGGACACTTGGGCTGGAAAAGATAAGACTCTTGCCACTGCCTGTGTTAGAAGCTTTTAGAGGAACGTGAAAAAATAAGAAGGCTATGTGGTCCCTATGATGGCAGTATCAGCCCAGGAAAAACTTGACAGGCAGCTGGAAGCTGCCTAAAAGGGAGTCTCTGAAACAAAAATACATAAAGCTTTATATATTGATCAAGACAACTAGGACTGAAATATTTGGTCCAGTTTGACTTCAGACAATTTTATGTCAAATTCCTCCCTTCTTGAAGCCTGAGCAGAATTAGGAATCAGACAAATCATTAAAACTGAGTATACTGCTAATGAAGGCACTGCAGCAACATCTCTATGTGCTCTTTCAAAGGCATAGACCTAGCCAAGTCAAGCTAGCGCTCTCACGAATCTGTTATTGTGGGTTTGTGAAGTGCTGCGGCCTGAGCTGTGGGCCCCGAGTTGGAGTTGACCTGTGGATGAGTCACAACCTAGCAGAATGTTTTCTTTCCCCACTGGCTTCAGGTTCCAGAGGCAGAACCTGGCCCACCTGTGTTTCTGTGGCTCCGCCCTCATCCAGGTGGTCATGGTTGGGGTGATGGGCAAGGCCAGGACTATATTAACCAGTCAGAAGAGCTTCCTGTTGGGTGTGGCTTCTGTTCGGGCTGTTTGCATCTTGCTGAGTTCTCTTGGTGGTGTCCTTCCATATGAAGGGCCACTGAGGGAGCCATCTCTGT
This sequence comes from Brachypteracias leptosomus, assembly GCA_013401335.1. Lineage (NCBI taxonomy): Eukaryota > Metazoa > Chordata > Aves > Coraciiformes > Brachypteraciidae > Brachypteracias > Brachypteracias leptosomus. The sequence continues at coordinate 27,556 of VYZX01019858.1, read as the reverse complement.
CTGTTGCGTCCAGCTGGCGATGCTGGCACCGCAGCGGACAACAGGGGAGCTGGACCCACAGGAACCTATGGCAGGATTGTTTGAAAGAAGAATTCCAAGGGGATGTTGCTGAGTTCAGCGCTGGCCTGTGTGATCAGGCAACTGATGGCAGTGTAAAACGATGATGGTTGAACTGGCACAACAGTTATTTAACCCGACTCACAAATATGTCACGTGGTGGGAGGATATCATCTGAATTTGAGAATCAGAAGCCTGGACCTTCCTTTGGGGGTCTGGAATCCAACTACAAACTCCAGTGGAAAATATAGACTCTGTCTTTTGGGCATCACTAGCACATGCTTAAAGGCCCCAAGATAACCAAGGCCCCCTGACTATTCCCTGGGCCAGTCCCACTGATTTGGGATTAAGCACAGGTAGGCTGGTTATCAATCCCTCTTCAGACATAGCCCCTGTGCCAGATGAAGCCCCATCACGTTGTCATCCCTCTGAGGTCCAGCAGCACCCATCGGTCAAAAAAGGTCCTGGTCCACTCAGAGGCCATTCATGTCAACAGGTACTAGCCTTACAGGCAGTGTTCAGCACCACATAGTCCCAACTCTAAGTTTCAGCTGTGCTTATTCTGCCATCCTCCCCTCTCTCTGAAGATGCAGCTATGGTTACCACCAAGTGCCCTTGTGTCCAGTTAGCTAAAAATCCTCCTAAGCCTGTGAAAAAGGGTCTTCACCTAAGGCCCCTGAAGTGTGGAAAGCCTGTTTGGCCCTGTGCGTTCCCAAACGGGCAGCTCACAGAGTCCCAACATCTGTTTGACTGGGTTTTGCCAACAAGCCCCTCCCACCCATGTCACATCTTTTCCAACCAGAGCCCTAGTGTCCTTCCCACCACTTCATCAGCTGGAAACTTGAAAAAACCCCAAGCCTTCAGTTACCCAGACTTATACATACAATTAGCACCCCAGGGTAGCTGATCCTTCTCAGGTGGCATGGAGGATGCAGCTTACAGGGACTTCCCATCCAGTGGGAGATGCCACTATCAATGATATCATCATTTGTGTGTCCTCATGGGCACTCAATATTCTGCCCTCAGTTGATCACACTGGATGGGACCACTGCCCTCACGCTCTGCAGTAGTCCACAGGAGCCACTTCAGTCCTTCCCATAGTCGGTCAAGTGCAACTTCTCCAACAGACAGGAAGCCCAAAGATCTACAGTTTTTGAGAGGTTCTAACCTCCATTGTGGAGTAACTGAAACACAATTCTGGTCAGGTCTGAACAGCAGCAGTTTATTACTGTAGCTACAGAGGACCACACAGAATAGTGAAACTACAGCCTCTGCTTACACAAACTCTGCCCAGCTGGGGCACTGACATCTCTGGGTAACACTGCTTGTTTGTCCACAGAGCTACACCTATGTGTCAGATAAGCATGTTGTATTAGTTAGCACAAAGAATGGTTAACATACAGATTACTTCAGATAAGCTACAAGCAGGACATCCTTTTACAAGTATTTCATTCCAATAATTGGGTCACTCTTACTCAGTGAAGCCATTAGGTAATACTGCAGATATTTCTAATTAGAGAGGGCTGAAAAGGTCTATGAGGTATTAGCTATTTTAATTCCACATATGGAACTACTCAGAGACCAGACTTCCCATGATGTTCAAGGGAAGGTAGTTTCCTGGTACTTCTGAACCAAATCCTCCTAGTTTCAGTACTCCAAGAAGCAACTCCCCTACCTCCAATGGCTCATGCTGTTAACACCCTGTGAACCTGCAAGCCCCAAAACTCATCACATATCTTCACGCAGAACTGGCAAACTAAGGAGTATTCACTTGCACCCCCTCCCCTTTTAACAGCCCCATCCAGCCAGCACACAAACTCAAGGGGTCTTGGCATGTGACCAATGACTACCAGGGAGTAAGTTCACACCTCAGTACCAATAGCTGCCAAAGCAATCAATGCCACTCACCTTTTCTCTTACCTATACATAGCAGCTTTGGACATTAAAGACATGTTCTTCCAGTGTCCTGTCATTAAGGGAGAAGCTGCTGCCTGAGCATTCACAGCCCATTCAAGGAGCTGCACATACACCACCCGAGACTTCAACTGCTAGGATCGAAGTCCCTTTGCAGCAGGCACAGGTGTTCCTTTCATTTCCTTGCGCTGTAGTATTTGGATAAATATCACAGGTTGTGGTCAACTGCTGTCCTAGTCCAAACTTAAGTAATGGTCACTGCAAAGTGAAGATTTTGCATTTGGAGGAGGAAGAGGGTTGGGTAAAGAAAACAAGATTGCAAGATGCTTTCAGGAATACCTTTGGTACTGGCACTCAAGAGGACTTTTTAAAAGAACCCCAATATCTTACATTCTGGGCAGGACCAGAGGTGGGGGCCTCTGTGCTCAAAAGAGCAATGAAGCCTGGCCTTGTTATCTCCAGGGCAGTGGAGACTTGTCTGGCTATCATAGAACGCAGAGAAGGGGGCCCTGCGGAAGCAGGACAGTCCTGCTCCTGGNGTCACTGCAAAGTGAAGATTTTGCATTTGGAGGAGGAAGAGGGTTGGGTAAAGAAAACAAGATTGCAAGATGCTTTCAGGAATACCTTTGGTACTGACACTCGAGGACTTTTTAAAAGAACCCCAATATCTTACATTCTGGGCAGGACCAGAGGTGGGGGCCTCTGTGCTCAAAAGAGCAATGAAGCCTGGCCTTGTTATCTCCAGGGCAGTGGAGACTTGTCTGGCTATCATAGAACGCAGAGAAGGGGGCCCTGCGGAAGCAGGACAGTCCTGCTCCTGGTCAGCAAGGAGAAGATAACAGGAACCTGTGTAGTTCTTTGATTCTGAGAAAAGGCTACCAAATCTGAGAGCTACCCTTTGCCTCATTACCTATGAAATACATAAAAGTTGACATCTGTGCACATGCTAATGAAGATTATAGAGATCATGCTAAACATGTATGACTATAACACTCATCTCTCCACCCAAATCATACTATATGTCACCTGGAGGTGGAACCACAATTTTGGGAATAAAAAGATGGAGAAAATTATTGTTAAATTGGGAGAGAAGAACCTCGATATCTGACAGACCAGTCAATGGGCTGTGTTCTCTTCTTCCACTCCAGGCAGGAACATCTCCCTGGGTAAGCAATGAACTTTTTATCCTCTGGTGAATGTTAACCCAGGTTGTTGTATTATTACTATTTCTGCTAGCAATATTAACCTTGATTAGTAGTTATGGCAGTGGGTGAATCTCAAATCTGTTCTGTCACTCTCAATAAACTAATTAATTTAAAATTTTTGTGAATCTCATTCAGTGAAAGTCCTTTGCTGGGACTCTCATAAACAGAACAACGATGGTCCTGGGACTCTGACAGACAAATATCTAAATTACATTCCTTTTAACGTGACATGTGGACACACTCACCCTCAGGCGCTTCCTCTCCTTGGACTTGACCCTAGGTTCCCTGAAGTAGAGTTTCTAACCAAGGCCTTCAAATCAAAGGTATAACTCATTATATCACAAATTTAGACAGCTCAGTGTGGCTGCCTCCACAGATGGGCCCCAAACACTAAAATCCCTGGGCAATTATTCCCTTACAGTCTAAATTTCCACTCCTCACACCATAGTCTGGTCCAATAGTAATATTTGGGTCTGAGTCATCTTCTCTCTCATTGAGGTCTTTTTCACGTCTTTAGGCAGGTTCTTCCTCTTCACTGTTTTTTTGAGGCTAGTGGTTACTATGCCTTCTTTTTCTGGCTCAACCTGGTTCTGGGGCTTTCCAAACCTTCTTATTCCTCCAATCAGATCATAGATCAATGTTAAAAGCATTAAGAAGCAAGCTGTAAATTCTGCTTATCATGAATGACTACATTTAAGCAGCTAAAGTCCTTAAAGCCCTCCAAAACACATTAACAATCTCTACAACTTATATACATTCTTATGCTATTATAACCTCACAATCTTATCCCATTATTGCCACACACTATTCATGACTCATTTGAGTGTGGTCTGCATGCTCATGTAGCTCAGCTTTGCTGCCTTCCACACCACCACTCACTTGGACAACCAAGCTCACTTTGCTTGTACTTGGAATGACATTCATTATACCTTGACTCATTGACCTCAAGGCTATTGCTGTAGTCCCACCATTGCTCATGGTACCTTTGCATCAACATTAGCCGAAATTTCTCTCACTCTTGATGTCTCTCAACACCACTACAACTGATGACATTTTTCTAGCAGACATAGATGGTAATCTGTTGTACAAGGTATGATCCTCAATTTCAGCCCTTAAAGAACACTGGGAATTTTATATTCCCCTGGTAAACACCAACATCCTGCCCAGAATGTAAGATGTTGGGGTTCTTTTAAAAAGTCCTCGAGTGTCAGTACCAAAGGTATTCCTGAAAGCATCTTGCAATCTTGTTTTCTTTACCCAACCTGCTTCCTCCTCCAAATGCAAACATCAGTGTCTCAGCAAAATCTTCACTTTGCAGTGACAGTTACTTAAGTTGGGACTAGGACAGCAGTTGACCACAAACACTTTACCTTTACAGGAATGTCCAAAACTCAGATATTCTTTATTATTACTAAACCTTTTGGGGTCAGCCAAGTGAATGTTTCCTCAGTTCTGAGCTGCCTTCAAGCCCCACCAAGGGAGCAAACTGTAAGTAGGTGAAACCTTAAGAGAAGGTGACAGCAAAATCCCACCTGCTGAAACTCCTAAAACTTGTTCAGAATAATGCCACTGATGCCAAGTTCCACCTGCAAGCCTAGCAGCTCCTTGTAAACGTTACATATAATGAAAACACAAATTTGGCTGTTGTCTATGTATTGACTATAGGAGATGCTACTACTGAATGAATCTATCCTATCTCTGGTTTTACACCAAGACAGATCTGCAATCCACCCCATGGATCACCAATAGGCCTGGCAGAGAAATAAAGGACGCAATAGGTAAACATTGAAGCTAGCATCCCTGATCTAGGATGGGGCTCTGGGGGTGTCTGACATTTCTCAGGACACTCTAATGACCAAGCCGAGACAGTACTCATCTATACCAGCAATGGCTGTGTACATTTATGACCCTGAATGGTCACCCTCAGCAACTGAACCTTTGAATTTGACATTACATTCAGGTGCAGTTTTGATTTGTTTTGATTTTATTGTGTATAATACTTATAACCATTCTGTATATCAAAGTTGGGCAAATAATGAAACATTATGTTAATTCAACATGTAAAACATATGTAATCAACCGATTTTGTTTGTGCAAAGGTATATAATTAGCATTAATTCTAACACTTAAGCTAAGCAACTCCTCAAATAACTGTACCCTTTATCACTGAACTGCAACACACCACATATTTATTACACAGAGGCAAGAGGTAACCATACTACCACTCCACAAGTCAATAAAGTGGATTGGCTGCAGTCGCAGGGTGAAGTGTGATGGATGCACTGCGCTCCTTGACCAAACTAGTGATAGTTTGGTTCAAGCTCCCAAGGAAGTAAAGGCCAAGGCGGTAACTGGGTCAAGAACTTTTCTAGTGTCAACCTGTTCTTTGAAAATTCACAGAGGAACAGGGTGACATGGTGAGCTTTGATGTATATGAACTGGGAAACCGGAACACTGATCACACAATTAACACATGAATAGCAGGTGGTTCTTCCAAGACTAATTTGTCAAGGAACAAATGAAGTTGTGGGTACAAGGAGTCTCATGCTTACCTTTTTCATCGCACATAATTTGACTATGAGCCAACCACTTTATTCCATAAATATGAGAGACTGAGTGAGCCTCTTCTGAGCTCTCACTGCTAAGCAGCTGGGTGCACAGCAGTGATCTCCCCTTGAACTGGGATGCCTCTCAAGCTTACTCCTTGAGGTCGATAGACCCCTTATCAACTGTACATCTTTGGTAAGTGACTGATATGATGCATAAACTTTTATCATAGGGCATTAAGATCTTGTATTGGCATTTTTTAAATTATTATTATTATATCCTCTCTACAGTACAACTGAACCTTGCCATGGGTTTTAAGCCTCATTTTTACAACATCTTCAATAAAACCACTTTTGCTGCTACCTTTGGTAGTGGCTTTTTAAGCAGCCTAAATCTTCCCCACAATAGGTATGAGCCAGGCACTCATAATAGTTACAAAATAGTCTTATTCATTATTAAAAGCTTCCTTTAATTGGAACAAAACTCTAAACACCAAACATACATATTCCAACACCAGCCACTCTGACCTCAGTTGATTCCCACCTCTCCAGCAAACACAAGTTCAGCAAACACAAGTTTCCAAGTGAAAGGACAAAGTTCAGCTGCAGGCCAGCACAACTCTGCTACCACCTTTCTGCTTCTGGACTTCCAGCAGCCAGTCTCAGTCAACCAAAAGCATTTAAAATTAATTCAGTATGTTTGAAAGATCAGAGCAGTTTGGTAGATGTACCTATGATACAAGAAGGTCTGAATCAAACACATGCCCAAAGGAAAGAGTACACACCAAGAACTCTCATTTTTCTCTGCTTATTTTAGATGTCACAGCAGCATCAGCACACAGTGGTTTTCTTGCCACAAGGATTCTGAGCAGATACGTAGGAAGTTAGTTGTTAGAAATTACCTATGTCTCAGATTGACAGTCAATCACAGAGTAGTTACAGTGACTTCAAGCATATGAGACTAGTCACTTCTCTCTGCAGATTTCCATTCCATCATTTCCAACAGTGTATTTCCTACTTTCACCTATTGGCTTTGCTGCCCTAATGCCATCTGCTGCTACAGATGAGCATTACAAAAAATGGTTATTGGATGGGCCTGTTTCAGGTTTTTTTATTTGGGGATTTCTTTAAGTGGATGCACTTCATTCTCAAAGTCCTCAGCACCTAAGTCTAGCATAGCAGGAATAGCTCTCAGAACTGCCACAGACAAGCTACATATACGACTCATAAAACAGAAGTATAGACAAACAAGTCCTTTTCCTCCTCTTTGGCTGGTCAGAATTGAATGTCTCTCTAAAACCCACACCTCCAAAACTGTACTCTCCAAAGTCACACACATTCACAGATCCCTCAACTACCAGTATGACCCTCTTAACCACTTCAAAGGATCTCCAACTTGCCACCTGGTCTGGCTTGATGCTCACCAGATGCATGCACTCACACACTTGTTTCATAAGCGCACCATGCTCACAGATCTTGCTAAAGACCAGCACAAAACTTCTGTCAATCCAATACCCCTGTATGGACCTGGGCCTCCTACCCACTAGCTAGTCCACTTTGAAGTCTGCTAGCAAATTATACAGGCAAATTCCACACATTCAATTTGGAGAAAATATGCTCCATGGTAGCAAAGTCACTCAGCTCTCAGGACAAGCACCACTGTGCCGTTATCTTGGTTAGAAGTGCAGTGACTTGGATGTCAGGCACTCTGGCCACATTTGGGCCATCTGCTGCCCATACATCAAGATGAGCCGTTCCTGCTTTGGGAAAAACTTTCACTGTGCTGTTATCTTGGCCGTAAGTGCAGTAGCCTGGAGCTGGGGTGGCCACGCAACCCCTGGCCACACCTGGGCCATCTGGTGCTCAAATTGTCAGAATGACTCAGCACCAACTGTAGCCATAATGGAGAATACTGACCAAAGCCAATCACCTCAAGATCCTATAAACAGCAATCCAGAAGTGAGACTTTTTGAGCTCTGTTGGACCACAGTGGGCTGTGTGACCCAGTATCTCCTCCTCCTGAGCTGGGCCACCTCTCAGGGTAGATTTAGTAAGGACTGAAAGATCTTCTATCAACAATTTCATGAGGACTCAAAGGCCTGATTTACTGAGGTTCACTGACCATCCATTGATGGTCACTATTTTGATTGTAACAAATTCCACTGAATCACTTTGTTAAACTGGTTGATGATTACATGCTATTAAGAATTATACAACCTAATCTTGTAGTCTCATAAATATTAATAAATCCTAAATTGCTCTACACCAAAACCATGTAACAAAATCTTATTCATGACTCCCATTCACCCTCACCAGTAGCCAGCATTGGGTACGCTGGCTGTGACACACAGTCCTGCCCCAGCAACCAGGGCTGGGCACCCACTGAGGGCCCCCACTTACTCCAGTCATTAGCACCAAATCCACTCATATCTGTCCCCAGAGTAGCTGGCACTCCAGACAAAGTCTGCGGGAGTGACCTGTGGAGACACTCTCTGGAGCTATGATCCTTCCAACTACTGACACAGACACCCTCTTGCTCCAGTTGCTGGCTTGTGGGTGCCTGCATCTCCAGTCTGACTCCACTTGCTGGCCCAGTTATCACCTTACACTAGTCTCAGTAGTAGCTGGCACCTAGTCCTTGCAGCACTTACACACATGGGACAGAGAGTGAGACTATGCAGAGAGACAGTTAAGAAAGGACTTAAGACAGGACTGGCTGCAGGGATCAGGCATAGGGCTCAAACAGACAGATCTCCTGACCAGCTATGGTTTACACACGCTTGGCCTCTTTTATACCCTCTTCTGTCTGTTCCTTCTACACATAGTTCCACCAGCCTCTTCCTCCCACCTACACCTGGGACTCCCAAGTTTGCACTCTCATCATTTTAATAAAAGTCTAGGTTTGCCTACAGTTTCTCAATGGCCCATCAATTAGTGAGAAGGGTAAGGTTTGTTTCTCCTGTTTCCTTCACATTTGCCTGTCAGGTTTACCTCTAAGTTTTCTTTAATCTTTTCCCTGTAATCCCATTGAAAAGGTCCATGATCTGGAAAGGCTGGATCACTGGGTCAAGGCCAATTCCATGAGTTTCAATAAGGCCAAACACTGGGTCCTGCACTTCGGCCACAACAACCCCCAGCAGCACTACAGGCCTGGGGAGGAGTGGCTGGAGAGCTGACAGACAGAGGGGGACCTGGGGGTGTTGACTGACAGCCGCCTGAACACAAGCCAGCAGTGTGCTCAGGTGGCCAAGAAAGCCAATGACATCCTGGTCTGTATCAGAAATGGTGCTGTCAGCAGGAGCAGGGAGGTGATCATTCCCCTGTACTCAGCTTTGGTGAGGCCACATCTCAAATACTGTGCCATGTTTTGGGCCCCTCTCTACAAGAAGGACATTGAGGTGCTGTAGAGGGTACAGAGGCAGGTTACCAAGGATTTGGAGCATGTCCCATATGAGAAATGACTGAGACATCTGCTGCTGTTTAGCCTGGAGAAAAGAACGCTGAGGGGAGATCTTATCGCTCTCTATAACTACCCGAAAGGCGAGGGTCGGTCTGTTCTCCCTAGTGACAAGTGATCGAACAAGAGGAAATGGCCTGAAGTTGCACCAGGGAGAGGTTCAGGCTGGATATTAGGAAGAATTTCGTTACTGAAAGGGTTGTCAGGCATTGGAACAGCCTGTCCAGGGAGGTGGTGGAGTCACCATCCCTGGAGGTGTTTAAGAAACGCGTAGATGGTGCATCTAGGGACATGGTTTAGTGCTGTTGATATGCTGGGATTAAGATTGGACTTGATTTCGAAGGTCTCTTCCAGATGAAACTATTCTATGATTCTAAACAAGCACTCTCACAACCCTCTTTTGCCAATTATCTTGCACAACATCAGAAACATAGCCACCAACAGCAGGATACAGATGGAGACTTTATTATCTATTTCTACAAAATGAAAAGCTGATGCTGCATGGCCAGAAATAGAAGTGATGATTCTGCTAACTGCAGGTGATAAAATGAAAGGGAAAATAAACTTCATTACAAACTCAATAATGGAAGGGAAAAGAAACTAGGCAGCAAATTCGACGATGGGTGGAGAAATCAACCACACCCCGAATACCACCATGGCCATGCACAGGCCTCCCCAGCAAATGCCAGAGAGGTGCATCAACATAATATGATAAACACCAGAAAGATACATGACCAAGCTGCGACCTGTTCCAAAGGGATAGACAATCAGATCCATTACCTTTGTCTCTTTCAATGTCTCTTCCAACATCTCTTACAGTATCTCTCCCAGTATCTCCCTCTGTCACACTGTCACTGGGGAACCCTGATCGCAGCGAGCAGTCGGGGGCCTTCTCAATGATGGGGGAAAATCCTACGTGGTGACTCCACCCGCAGAATGGCTTCCGACTTCTCTGCAAGCAAAACCAGCTTTTATACTACTGAACAAACAGCTCAGGTTGCATAGGCAACCTCAAAAAAAACTTCAACAGCGGGACATCTGCTATTTTTCCTCCTCCTTGGATTCCATCCAAGGCTGGTCAGACCTGGGAAAGAACAAGGAGGAGCTACCTTTATCTGTTTTGGGTTCAGCTTATCCTTTTATCAGACTAGCTGTGTCTGTTCTCACAGACAATCACCTAGTTTCCCGGCAGAGAAAAATCCTCTGCTGGTTTCAGTTGTACTGTCCAGTTGTGAGATTCATCCATACATCAACTTTAACTCAGGGCCTGCTCAGGCCCTAGCACTTCACTCAGTCCCCTGACATATGGATGAACCACAACCTTCACACCACCTGTAGGGGTATACTTGGCCGGGCCTCCTCTCCTGGATGGCTCCCAGAGGGGGCCATCCCTCATGTCAAGGTCTGGTATGGCATGTGTCCCCACCGCTCAACACCTACTGGGTTGCAGCCAGCAGCAGAGCTAAAGGTTCTTCTTGGTGGCAAACACAGAGGCCAACCCAGTCTTGCCCTTGACCCTAGTAGGGGGCTTCTGGTCAACCTTAAGTCTTTCCACCTGGTTGTGATATTCATCCATATGTCAACTTCAATTCACGGCCTATTACTCAGGCCCTAGCACCTCAAACCCACACACTCTAACCAACTAGCTGACAAAGTCTGCTTTTTGCTATTATCCTCAGTATCGTTTGTCCATCAGGTTTGTGTCTCTGAACATTTGGCTCATTCCTTCCCCCTTAACTGTCTCACACTGCACCAACAAGGTCCTTCAGCAAATAAGCTTAATGAAGCAGATGCTCTCACCTTCCACACACCCTTACACTCATTACATTCCTCAATTTTATTGTCCTGGAAATGGTGCTTCTTCACTGTCAACTAGGTCATCTTTTAACTCTTGGTCTGCTATTTCTTCTGCTCTCTCACACATTCCCATTGATATATCAATCATAGCAAAATGAATACTTATGTTATGAATCTGAAATCATGTTTCAATAGCGATATTTGAGACAGGGCTACAGCTGCAGAATTCTACTTAATGCACTTTATGGAAACAACAGTGAAACACGTTCCAATATCTGAAGAATTTCCAAGTTCCCTTCAAGTTTTAAGGCACATTCAAAGAACTACATCACATCTCCAGTAGTTGCAGATACCGCCTTCTGAAAGTACTGCTCTCTAATCCTTCAACACCTAATCACTACTAATTGGAGAAAAGTTTTTAAACTATGTACAAAATATTGGCTGAAGTGCAAATTAAGAACTCAACTGAATTTCAGTCATGGAGAATAATAATAATCTTTCACAAGCACATACTAGAAGAGCACTTTGGCATATCTGCATTTTATGGAGACCACTTATGCTAGCAACAAGGCACATTACTAGCTTCAAGATCACAGGAATGTTTAAAAAAAAAAGTATAGCTGCAATAACGCCTGATACATAGGATTAAGTTTGCTGCATTTGCTACATAGCTCCTGCATAAGCTACCTCAAATGTGCTGTAAATTTGTAATTTCCCCTTGCTTTGTGTTACGCTCTACTGCTTTTGAGTAATTACCTATAAGAATGTAGTGGAGTAAAGCTACAGAGATACTCCCAATAAGAACAAAGGACCTCACCCCAGGGGGCCGGTTTGAACCGAATAGAAGTCTTGGGCCATGACCAAAGGGACATTGGGCCTGCACAGTACTCCAGGGTCAGTGAAAGTTCAGGAGGTAGCCCACCTCATCTTCATCCCTGCGACCACCACCAGAAGGCACTGCGCAGCCGCAGATGGGAGGAACCTAATTAGCATAAGAAACGGGTACAGGTCATGAATATGTATAGGCGTGTTTCGAAATCTTGTGAATATGCACTAGTTGATTGTATAAAAAGGAAGTAATTCTTTGTGTAGCTTTGCACACGCTTTTGGTGGTGTTAGCCCCCGTGTGCCCGGTGCCAAATAAAACATACCTACTTTACAATCTTTTCTGATTGTGGAGTCTTGGTTCCGCAAGTCACGCCTTTCCACTGATTTGTGAGGTTTGCTGTATACCCTTAGTTATGTTATCAACGCTTCCACTCATTAAATCATCTTCCTTGTAATTCCTCCCAAGTATAAAATCCTACAGCTTTTTTGGCTTACATTTTCTCTGCCCTTTGTAATTTCAAAACTGTTGAGAACTTATAACTCATGTTTATCAGAAACACAACAGTCAGAAAGATCCTTGCAGTGGCTAGCAATCAAATGTGTTAAACAGCAAAAATCCATTCCCTATCAGCAAAGAGAAAGTACTAGAGCTCTTCAAAAACCTGCAGCTGTAACAGTATTAAGAATAGCTCAGAAATACTTTGAATGGCAAAGAGTTTGAGAAGTTTACATTTTCCCCAACTCCATTCTCTTCCCCATTTCTATATTTTTAGTTGCACAGATGCTGCTACTTGTGGTGCTTCAGGATGAACCAGACTATACACAGTAAAACAGTTTCTGTATTTTCAATTATTTTTTTAAAAATAAGATCACTTACCTCAGCAATCTTGTCAGTGTGTCCCTTCAGACAGACATGTAGCATCCACTGGAAGAGCAGGAGCTTCGTACTGGTCTTTGCTCCTAGAAGGAACAATAGTCATTATGCTGCAAGCGCTACTTTGGTACTTTGGTAAAAGTAGAATGACCTGTACTAACAATATCACTGGATAGTCTCCTACATCCCTGGTTACTAACAATACATCCTGGCAGGTTTCGAAGTCCAATATGCTGTGAAGCAACAGTTCCCTTTATTAGCGCCCAGTATCAGTTCACAAAGGCAAAGATCAGCAGTCACTTAATGCTAACAACCACAATGTGCATTTTCACCTTTTTTTTTCTTTCATCTTCTTAAAGAGTCATCAGCAGGCTCTACAGTTTCTCACACTGCTCTCATAGTCAGGCTTAGCAAAGCATGAGCTGCTCTAGAAATTAAGATAGCTGAATGGCACCTTCTTGGCCTTCTGCTTCCTTTACTCTGCTGACTTCAGCCTTCCCACCTGACCTCTTTAAATCAGAGGGTGGAGAGTATCGATCTCCCTCCTGTGCCCACTTGTTGATTATTAGTCATCAACAAAGGGAAGAAAGATTCAACATCAAACTAGCAGGTTAATTACTGCATTGATTAGGACCAGGAAACACCACTTTCACAAAGTCATACACCTCCAACGCACTGGTAAGTTGCTCATGGTTACAGCAAATGAAACTGAGCAAGCTCAGCACACAAATGATTTAAGAAACCACTTCCCTCCTCTGCAACCCACAGCCAAAAGTCAATAGACCCAGGTGGTGGCTCAGAAGATCAGAGTAAGCAGCTCAGCTGGTCCATTATGGGCAAAAGGCCTGGCAAGAAGGACTGCCTGAGAAGTACGCACCTTTACCAGGCCAGGTGCACCATCACACCTCTAGTCCATCAGAGATGACTAAGCAAACACAACAGGACCCTTTCAATCGTTTTTCCTCACAAAAAAAAAAAAAAAAAAAAGCACACACAGAAGAGCTGGGAAGCATTGGTGTAATTTTTAGAAACAGCTATAAAAATATTCCACTACCAAAACATGTTTGCCTGCAGAAAATTCGTAAGTCAGTTAAATCAGTAACTTGCTGGCTTTTAAAAAGCCAGTGTTTGAACAGCCTCCTGCAGATTAGAGTATTTTACTGATCTACAAATATTTTTGTGAAGGTGGAGAAGCAAAAAAAGCATCTGTGCTTTAAGCAGAAAACAGAACCAGAAGGACAAAATAAAAGATCTTCTAAACACTGGGCAGACCAATGAACTGGAGAAATACAAAAGCACAAAACCAAAACACTCTGTGACAGACTTGATATGAAGCATGCTGTAATGATTTTTTTTTCTACCAAAACATTAGACAATGTACTGTTACCTAAAAAAAAAAAAAAAATGTTAAGCTTGAAGTACAAAGAGGGTTTCATCCTTCAACTCTGAAGCATCACCTGACTCACTACAGTGAGCCACATGAAGACGTGACAGTGAACTAATGGTCTTTGATAAACACCTTGGGAACCACCTCAGCATATGGACTAAGGCTTTGCTTTGAGACTTGGGGGAACTTTCATACTGGCACAACTATAAAGACTAAAGGATTTAATTTTGTGGACAGTAATATAAAAGTGATCATTAACATAAGTCTGCTTTCTCTTCTCGGAATGGCTATGTAAGTGTTTTGGGACACTGGTTGGTTAATTCAAGGAAACTGGGCAATAAGAGCCCAGTTAGGAGCTTTTCGTGTTAGTGACAAGTTTTACTCCTATCATTCTCAGATGCAAGAGCTAGAAAATATTTACCAGGAGTCACAATGAGCTGGGTTTGTTGTCGTCCCAGGAGGCTAGTTAAGAGCAGGGAAAGGCCCAACATTACCACAGAGCTCCTAGAAAGAGTTGAGTCAACCTCATAACAACTTCTAGGAAAACAACCTCCGGCATTCCTATGGGCTTCTGAAGCATATTCAGCGCTTCAGGGGAAAACCTCTTCCAGTTCTACCCGATGCCTGTAGTTTTCACTGATACCAGAAGCATACAATGCAAGTTGATAAAGGACGTGTTGACGGGGTACTTGCCTTTTTTCCTCACATTTCCACCCACCTTTGCAGATGAAATAAGCTAGGTAGTTCTTTCAACTACACTGCTCAAATAATCCAAAGCAGACATAACAAGGTTTATCTCTTTAATTATTTTTTTTTTTACTTTTTATATAAATATTTTTGTCAACTCAAACACAACACTTGACTGCAGGTGTCCCTCTTACACCAGGCCGAGCACCAGCTCCTAACCACGTACTTTGTGATGCCTACCTGAAAGGTTGAAGCAAAAATCACAGGCAAACACTGGACTCCCATCACAGAGCTTAAACAAAGGGCATTCAAAACACCTGGTCTTCCCCACAGCAAGCCCACAACCCTGAAGCCTATTATTTATCTTTTTAAAAAAAAAAAAAAAAAATAGTATCTTTGAGTCCTATCTCCTTGGCTTGCCATACCTCGTGGAGAAAAGCAATAAATATCCTTCTGCTTAAGGTGATGGGGGCGTTTCTGGAGGCAGACAGTTCGGCCGAAAAGTGCGCCTGCAGAGCTCACCGCGTTTGCTCGGCCACTCGCAGGGCGCTTGACTGACGTTACTCGGTTCTGCGGGACAAGCATCAATCTACCTGCCGGCCCCCGCGGAACGGTGCCCGATCGCTACATATCGGGCACCCTCGGCCGTCAGGATGGGACCTCTGGCAGGCCCAGGAGACCCGCAGCCGCCCCGGCACACCGCCGCGCTCCTGAGGGGCCCTGGCCTAGCGCCGGCCGGCTCCGCCCGCGGCCTCCCCTGTTACCCCGGGGAGGAGCCGGGAATGGTCCCACCGGCCCAGCCCGAAAGAACGACTCGGCCGCCCACCCCGAGCCCCGCCGGAGGGGCGGCGCGGGCCTTGCCTCCCGGCCGGCAGCTCCCTTCCCAGCCCGCCCAGCGGCCTGGCGAGCAGCTCTTCGCAGCCGCCGAGTGAATCCCCGGCGCCGCAGGCGGAGGAAGGCACGGCCCTCACGGCTGGTCCCCCGCCGCCGCCCACCCCGCCCCACTCCCTTCCAGTCCCCGCCGCCGCCCGTCCTCACCGAGTCCAGTGCGGCCGACGGGCGAGTGGCACAGAGGCGGAGCTAGCGACTAGTGGCTCCGGGGAGAAGCGGAAGGAGACCGCAACCACTGGCACCACCGTAGCCCTTGGCACTACTGCTACCGCCGGTGGGCAGGGGCAGCGGGGCGGGCGCAAAGGACCGCCCCGGGGCGGGCCCCTCCCCAGGGCGGGAAGGGGAGGGGAAGCAGGGCCACGGGAATCGATGCGCTCCGAACCTTGCCGCCCTGTTCAGTCCGGCCTTGCAGTGTCGTGCAGGGGCCTGGGGTCCGAGCCGGGCAGGCCGCGGCAGCCCATGCGGGTAGCGGCACGAAGTCAGCGGCGTGCGATTGAGACGCTGCCGGTGCCGCCTCGGAGGACGAGTTCGGCGGGCGGGAGCTGAAGCTTGCCTGTGGTTTCACCGGGCCGCTGACTGGGAGCTGTGCAGCGCTATCAGATTTGGTTTTTGGCTTCCCAGATCCCTCCAGACTGAGCCTCTCCTGCTTGCCCGGCCTCCCCGCCTGCCCCACCAGGTCCCCAGAGAACTCCCGCAGCTCCCTGCTTCCGGCACATCACCATTTCTAGGAAAAATACAATGGTTCTTTCACTCCCCGCTGAGACTTCAAGGGGGGCCTGGAATAGGAAGGATTGGGGACTGATAAATATAAAGGCTCTGTAGTAAAAACTAGGTAGATGGGGGGAAAAAAAAGAAGGTATGTGTGAAGAAAATATATGTAAGCAGTATAGATAAATTTCAGATCACAAAATTACCAGAAGGCTATGGTCTGTTTAAAAGGTCTACATTTGACAAACCTATACTGAATAAATCTTATCTTATGTATCCTGTGTAGCAGTTTGGGGAACATATCTCATTATATAACTAGATAGTCAGGGAAAGTGATTTTTATTAAGCTTTATAAATGAGCTGACTGCTCACTCACACAATTATCGGGGGTGCATGTCCCCAAGAAAGCTGGTGTGACATGTAGGATAAGAAATTGGCATGTGATGGAGGACATGGCAGCTCCTGAGTCCTCTCTGTATGTTCCAAGTTCCTTTTAATTGCTGAGAACAAACTGCTTCTGGATAGGCCTTATATATGTAACCTTTCAGAGTCAACAGTTAACTGTAATCTTTTGTTTTCACGTGGGTCTTAGGAAGCATTGCTGAGTCAATGCTCTGCTTTTGTTTTCCCTTTCTAGTTACCCTCTGGCTGCAGGCCAGTTGTCACCGGACCCTATGGTGACAGACAGGTTCTTTTAAGGATCCTTGGTAGAGTGAGAACTGGCCACAAGTTCGTTGTTATAATTAGAGCTTTATTGTTATATAAAGATTTTAGCAATCAGCATAGCTTATCATTATTGAGAATTTCTAGCAGTCAGCGTGGCTTTCCTATTACCTAAAATTTCAGTTAACTAGACTTTGTAGTCACCTAGACCCCTTCTGCATATCAGGTCAAACTCTCATTAATCAGTGCATGAAACAATAATCATAATCTAGATTCTGACTTTTAAAAGTGCAGGAGTGACCCACTCAACCTTTCAGAGGAAGAAGGACAATGAAGGCCGATACTCCAGCTGATGGTGAGGATGCCAGCATTCTCTGTGCCTGTATCAAACTGGGAAACATGAAGGCCTTGCAATCCAGCTACTGTTGGATCCATCTCAGAAACCGTTGGGATAAACTGATCTCTTTTTACCTCCCAATTTGGGAGTATGGTCTCTACCACTTCCATAAAATTCTGAAGAGGCAGACAGAAAATCAATATGTAATCATTACAGCTGCAGGAGACAGCAAGCTGTGGGTGGTAATGGCTGCATAATGATCTTTAGCTCTTCCTGTCCAACATGTCCTGCCTACCTGGTGTTGCTCTGGCTTTGACCTAATGGTGCTGCTCCCAGCATACATCAGGCCTTAGTGATACCATAAAATCCGATTGCAAAATAGACCCTCTAAGACTTGGTCTGAAGTTTTAGAAGGCAGGCACTCTTTTATTGCGGTGCTGGATGCACAGGGAATCTCTCCTAACATGCACACCTTCATCCTGTAGCACCAGTTATTTATACACAGAGTTGTTAGTCTGTTTTCTAATACATATGCATTGTTATTCACCCATAGGATTGATCAGTACATCCTTGCTTGCTATATAAATTACTATGCATGCTCTGTCCCTTGTTCTTCTGAGGCAGTGGTACAATTTGAGCAGGTGGTCCGTGAGTTGGTGGTCGCAATCTCCCCCTCCCACATTTACTTTTCCTCCTGGTACTGCAGATTTTTTGCTGACTTTATGCTCCTTTTGGCAATTCCCCAGTTCTCAGTGCCTTTTGAGGGAGATGGTTGCATTCAGAGTCGCAATCAATGGCTTGATGTCCAAGTAGATACCAGTAACAAGTGGTGTTCCTCAGGGCTTGGTACTGGGACCAATCCTGTTTAGCATCTTTGTCGATGACATGGACAGTGGGATTGAGTGCACCCTCAGCAAGTCTGCGGATGACACAAAGCTGTGTGGTGTGGTTGATATGCTGAAGGGAAGGGATGCCATCCAGAGGGACCTTGACAGGCTTGAAAGTCGGGCCCATGCCAACCTCATGAATTTCCATAAGGCCAAGTTCAAGGCCCTGCACCTGGGTCAGGGCAACCCCAAACACAAATACAGGCTGGGCAAGGAATGGATTGAGAGCAGTCCTGTGGAGAAAGACTTGGGGGTGGCAGTTAACAAAAAGCTCAACATAAGCCAGCAATGTGCAAGTGCAGCCCAGAAAGCCAACCGTGTCCTGGGCTGCATCAGAAGAAGCATGGTCAGTAGGTCAAAAGAGGTGATTCTGCCCCTCTACTCTGCTCTTGTGAGACCCCACCTGGAGTATTGCGTCCAGCTCTGGAGCCCCCAGCACAAGAAGGACATGAACCTGTTAGAGAGGGTCCAGAGGAGGGCTACAAAGATGATTAGAGGGCTGGACCACCTCTTCTACGAAGACAGGCTGAGAGAATTGGGCTTGTTCAGCCTGGAGAAGAGAAGGCTCAGGGGAGACTTTATTGCAGCTTTCCAGTATCTGAACAGGGCCTACAAGAAGGCTGGAGGGAGACTTTTCACAAGGGCCTGCAGTGATAGGACTGGAAGAAGGTAGATTTAGATCAGAAATTAGAAGTAAGTTCTTTACTCAGAGGGTGGTGAGACACTGGAACAGGCTGCCCAGGGAGGTTGTGGATGCCCCAGCACTGGAGGTGTTCAAGACCAGGTTGGATGAGGTCCTGGGCAGCCTGGTCTAGTGGGAGGTGTCCCTGCCATGGCGGTAGGGGCTATGGAACTAGACGGTCTTGAAAGGTCCCTTCCAACCTAAACCATTCTATGATTCTATGTTTCCTTTTTATCAGTCTTCTCAAGCCTTTTCTCAAAGGCCTAGTTGTTCAGTTTTCATGGTGCTTTGGTACAAGCAAATACATTGATACAAGCAAATACTTTGCCATCTCTTAGCTCCTTCTTCTCACCACCAGATGTTTCACAAGGCCAGGGTAACTCTTCATCTTATTGTTACAGGCCTCAACTTGCAAGCAACAGCTGCTTGCAAGCATCAGCTTATGGATATCATTAGCATGAGCTATGCCTTAGACAAAATCTGAGCAAGAGTAAGCAGTCACAGGAGTGACTTTAGTAAAGCTTTTGACACAGTTTCCCACGGCATTTTCCTGGAGAAACTGGCTGCTCATGACTTGGACGGGCATAGGCTTTGCTGGGTAAAATATTGGCTGAATGGCCAGGCCCAAAGAGTGTTGGTGAATGAAGCTAAATCCAGCTGGTGGCTGGTCACAAGTGGTATTCCCCAGGGATCAGTACCTGAGGCCAGTTCTGTTTATCAGTGGTCTGGATGAGGGTATCAAAGGCACCCTCAGTAAGTTTGCAGATGACACCAAATTAGTCAGGTGTGTTGATCTGCGTAAAGGTAGGGAGGCTCTGCAGAGGGATCTAGACAGGCTGGATTGATGGGCCGAGGCTGGGTTCCTGCTCTTGGACCATGCAGTGATACAGGCCTGGGGAAGGGTGGCTGGAAAGCTGTTTGGCAGAAAAGGACCAGAGAGTGTTGATCAGCAGCTGGCTGAAGATGAGCTGGCAGTGTGTGCAGGTGGCCAAGAAGGCCAATAGCATCCTGGCTTGTATCAGAAACAGTGTGGCCAACAGGACTAG
>VYZX01019856.1:74459-89606 GCA_013401335.1 Brachypteracias leptosomus | reverse complement strand
TTCTGTGATTCTGTGATTGGTCTATGTTGCTCTTGGACTGTATGAGCTCCTTCAGGGGATTCACTTACACAGAAAGAGACTTAGCTTGGAAAAACCATATAGAGTTAGAAATGGAATAGTCAAGCCAAAACTCTTGGTTTTCAATAGTCATTCAGGACCTAAGAAGCTCAGTAGGATTTTTGTAAGCTCTCTCTTTGGCTCATGTACTAAAATTTTGCCTTTATTACACTTTAGGTAACTACATGATATTCCTGTTCTTGAGCCTAATTATATATTAAACTGTTACTCAGACTGTAAACTGTTTACATAGAAAATTTCCAGAGATTGAAAAGGAACTGGGAGGAAGGAAGGAAAACTGTTGCCACAATTAAAACAGATAAAATGATTTTTAAAAAGACAACACTTTAAAAAAATGCAAGGAGACTGACAGCTCCCTGGATATTTTGTGTTTGCAGAATGAGTGGTTTAAATGTTATATTAAAGGAAAAGATTACATGGGCCAATAACAAAGTTCCCCTGTGGATTTCATGGTATCTCTTCTAATGGTATTGCTCTTCAGAATATTCTTTATGTTTTTATCTTTTAAAATTTCTTTTATAAAATTAAAGGGGGGGGGGGGAACCCACTAGACTAGTAGTAGAAAGCATTATTTTTTCTGTGTTTTTTCTAGCCTTTAAAAAAACCCCAAGCAAATTAAAAAGAGGAAGTTTCATCTCTCCAGTCACCATTGGTGGTTTAACACACACAGCATTTTTACTGTTTCCATTCGGCAGTGTAATGTATAAAACATTTGCTGATGAAAGTAAGAATCAACTACGTTGCAGTTTAATCTCATGTGTGTAAAAGAATCTGAGTTATCTCTCTTGCTAGCCCATCCGTTTCCCTGCTTACTGCTGGCTTCTCCACAGGGATAGAAAAAAGTAATTTAGGTGCTTCATTATTAACACCTATGATTTTCGATGGCTGAGAACAAATATGTTTGTTTCATGAAAAAGCCATACCAGCTATCAGGTCCTTCCTCTTAGATGGTCATTTAATGCTGGACAAAGGCGGAAGGCTGCTACCACTGGAAATTCTTGATAAATTTATTGAAGGAAAAGACAAAAGCTGGCTGTTATAATATAAGATTCTGTATATCACCTTGTCAATATAATACAATTCTGGCTTAAGTTTTTCTCCATCATTCAAGGTGGGAGGTTTTGTGTTTGATTTTGTGTTGTTTTTTGGGTTTTTTTTTCAATTTATGGGTCGGTTCATGTGTCACAGCTCCACACTCCAGATATTTGGACAGTATATGAAGTTTTACACTGAGGGAAATACAGCGCCCTGAGGACGCTCATTAAAGTAATTTTTTTAAAACTCATTTTGCATTTTTTAACAGTAGAATCTAGAGCTCTTTTGTCAAAAAACAGGCATTTTTCTTCTTCATTTCCTTATAATAAACAAAGCATATTTTCTTCATCAGATCAACAGCCCTGTTGGTGAAAAAACCTCTATGAACTACAAGGATCCTCAGGCAAAAAATAAATATGGATATTCATTCAAATGTTAGAATTACATTTTGGGATCTCCATCAAAGACAAAATCATTTGTGACAATCTAGATTACTGGTTTACAGAAACATCACAATACAGGATAAAAAAATATTAACTTCACAACTAATTTTTCATTATTGATTGCTAAACTATTGTTAGGAATGAGAGCCTTCAATCTCATACAGTAAACTAATCCTCATCAGGTAATTTCTGTAGCTGTGAAGAACACCAAAAAGTCTTACAGGAAACACTCTGTCAGGGAGGGAGCTGTAGGTTAGAGATTACTAATCTAAAGATATGTAAATAAGTTAGTGTTTTTACATTCATCTTTAGGATGATCTCTTCCTCTTTTTCATCTTCCCTTTAACATTTCCTTCCTCTACCTCCCCTCTTTGAGTTTTCTATTTCCATGCATGAAATATAGTTTCTGAAGAGATAAAAGTTCCTGGCTCAATATCCAAGTGGTAGAATGTCTAAACATTGTGATATAAAGTGAGTGGGATTTGAAGGGCACTAACACGGTGCTAAGTTGGAATGACTGTCTTGTTCAATATTAGTCCACCAACGCTGATATAAGCACTAGAGAAACTACCTATACTTAAAGAAACAGAGTCATATTTCAGACTTATATCCTGCCCCTCAAGTTGTTTGTGAAGTTAACTGAAAAAGAAAAACCCCAAAGTAAGTAAGATTTTTATTTGTTGCAAGGTAATGAAAATAATACTTTCTTAAAAAGGAAATTATCAGACTCTGACGAAGGAATTGCTCCAAAGAGAGTGAATATGTCTCAAGTTGAAACAGATGCTTAGAAAGACCTCACCTTTTTTACTTTTCCTGTCAACAGATGAAGAGCACTCACATTAGGCTTGATAAGTGTGTTGCTAACGTTTAATATGAGAAAGTGCAAAGACCTGTTGACTTGGCAGTGAATAGAGCTATTCTTGAAAAAGTTTCATCTTTTTGGAGGTTTCAGAGGGTAGTTCTGATAATAAAAATATTTTGATCTCATGTAAGGATTGTCTTACACTTGGCTTAGTCTTTTTTTCTGGCCAGCAAGACTGTAAAGTGTAGGAGCATCTACTCCAGATTTTTTACTGTGGTGGCAGCATTCAGGAGACAGAGAGCCTCTTGGAACAGTTAGCACATTCTTAACCAAAGAAAAGGTTAAGCTGGGCAGCTGAAGCTCAGTCAAAATAAATTCATAATATAATTGGTAATGTAGATGATTTAAAACATAAGGCAAGGTGAAGATTTCACTGGGAGAATGTGCCTGCCAGTATTTTTACAGTCAAGCAGTGAGATTTCTAAGCACTGTAACATCAGTTTACATCACAGTTATATCATTATTGTGCAAAAAAGATGTGCAAGAACGTATTTTTCTTTTGTCTTCTATTTCAATTTTGTTTTCCATGTGATAATGCCATACCATCTGAATATAACTTCTAAAGAGACATTCTTACTGGTTTACTGGGACTCGTGTGTATAGTTTTGAGACTGTTACCACAAGGCACGCTAAATGTGATTACACCACCTCAAGCCAGCTTAGAAATCAAAGCCAACATAAAAATCTATGGCATCTTTATTGAATTGATTTTTCAGTGGGAACATAGAAAATGATAATTCTGTGCTTTGCACAAACTGACTTCAGATCTCTAGCTGAATTTTAAAGGTTTAATATAGATCTGTAAGTACCAAAATAGTTTGGTTTCTGTGTATTTGATAAACCACTTTCTATGTCTACAACAGACAATGAAAAGCACTACAGTAAATTGTCCTCAGTTTAACAGGGTAAATCTTTCCAGGACAGAGAGCCACCTTCAGTATGGTCTCCATTATCAATGTAGAAGAGAGTGAAGGGAATCAGGACGGAGAAAGAAAGACAAAGGAAGGATGTTTTGACTCCATAATAGGTTGTTTCGTACTGTACCCAGAGGCTTTCTGAATTACAAGTTTTCACCTTGATAAGATGAGGGAGAACTGCAGCTGTCCATTTCTTAGGAAATGTGCTGTACAACATCAGGAAAAAAATATGTTCATTACAGCATTTTTGAGCCAGTTAAGAGCTGATCATGTACATTAAGAATCCTCTGAGCACATGTGAAGGATTGGGGTGGGTCAATAAATGACATTTCAGAGGATCACATATGACTAGTGAAACTATAGAATTACCACTTTTGAGTATCTCTAGAATGCTGAACTGCAATGTTGGTTTTGGCAGAAATATTTTGATCCATGCAGCCTGCTAAAATTTAGTGCCACTATCCTACTGGGTTGTTTGTTAAGGATTTAACTACTATTTTGGATCTCTCTGAACTGGAATTAAGAAAAGAACCTCCAGGAATTGTAAGTCATCTCAATATACTGCAGATTCCTATCAACCGGTTAGCTGAAATGTCTCATAAACTACACTGCATATATTGACTGCATCTCCAATGAGTATGGTGGTAGTTTACACATAACAAAATGAATGTGGTTAGGTTATTATTCCACTTCTACTCAGAGAACATTGAAGAAGCCTCCAGAATGTGGAAGCACANATTCTATGATTCTATGATTCATCACGGAGGAAAAAACAGCTCTATGTGTAGATCTGTCCAGGGAGAACAATGAACTGCTAGCAGGTTCCAGATTGCTCTGCATGGAAAATATCTAGTTCCTCATCTCCAAGTACTCTGATTAAACAAGAAGCCAAGATATTACCTAATAATGTTCATTAACAGACAGTTTTCTTAATTGTATAACATTTATATTTTAAATCAAATAAAGCTATTTTTCTCCAATGATCTTGTTTAAACAGCAATTAGTCTTCTATTTATTAGTAAAACGAAACAACCCTGGGGGCTGAAATCAGCTGACTTCATAAACGATTTGCTCTAACTTCAGTTTTCAAGCTGCAGATCTACTACTGATATGCACTGTTGGCATCTCCCTCCTTACCTGCTTGCTGAAAGGAAGACTGTATAAATTTGCTCTCCAGGTTTCCCGTATTTCACCTGTGATTTCATCCAGTTTCTTTCCTAATTGTGAATATAGGGTATCATTAAAGTATTTGCTTTTCCTTTCTGAATTTACTTTTTATTTCTACCTTGTTCCGGTTATCATTAGAAAGCATCCTGCAGTGCCTTTAACTTTCTACTAAGCTAAACAATGCATTGTTACAGAGACATCCAGCAGAAGTTTACATACTATGGGGAATCTGCAGATTTTCAAGAACAGTCATTGGAAATAAAGAAACTTCAACAGTCAAGTAGGTTGTCTCAGTCTGTGCTATTGTATCAATCCTCTCACGTCTTGTACATCTGATCACAAAACACAGATAAATCCCATGGCTATATGCACTAGTCAGCAATAAATCATGTCCTCCATCACATACTTGTCTCATCTTTCACAAAGTTTCCAGCCTTCCCAAGGAAGCTATTCTAGAGGTCTGCTGTTCTTTACCATTAGGAAGCTTTCATAGTATTGTATAGCATTGTCTGTTTTATTGGACTCTAAATTTATGATGAATAAATCTAAACAGTAAACTGAATCCAAGCTATGCTACCCATTTAAGATATGCCTACTTTAAGCTGTTCTATATTGCACAATAACTATTTTGGTTTAGCTGTGAAATATAAGATTTCACGCAGCCACATTAACCTCCAATTTTACAGGCCTCATAAAATGCTTAATTGCTTCACATGGACAAATGCCTCCAAGAAAGGATTGATGAAGAAATATTGCTGACTGAGTTTTTCTGGTTCTTCCCTCATGTCTTGCTCAACTTTTTCATTGCTTCAGTTGGAAACTGGCACAGAATTTATTTTCTTATCTCTTGGTAATACCGTTAGACCTTTTCAAAACAGATTGTGTATTTGTTTTTCATTTAGATATTACTTGACTATGCCACTCTTCCAGGTTTTAACCACAGAGCAGTGAGGCAGCCATTCAGTTAAATTCTTAACTCTCACCACTCACATAAGACTTAGCATAGTAGAAAATAATGCTGCTAATGACGGAGCTACAAGCTATTCATTAAATCCATCCATCTTTTTTTCCAGTCCTTTGGAAGGAAAAGAATCATCTTGAATCATAGTCTTTTTAATAGGCATTTACATTGTTATAATCCTATGTCTAGCCCTTGTTCCAGCAGAAAATTAAAAAGATACTTTTTAGGTATCCAGACTCAAGTTTCTAATTCCCTGAAATTATAGTTTAAGCTAGTAACAAGAAACTACAGAGGACTGACAGAAAATCTAAATGTGATTTTACTTATATGCTGGTATCTCTCTAATATTTTCATAGACCTGATTCTTGTTTTCAACACCAGGAGATAGTCCTGAAATAGATCTACACATCGATCCCCTAATCTTTAGGTATCTCGAAGTTATGCACTTCTTTTTAAGAGTTACAAGGTCATTGTCCAGTTCTTAACTTGTCTTAAGTTTCAAACCTTAAAATTCTTCTCGGTCAGCCTTTTCATGCACAGGAAGACTATAAAATATTTAAAGATTAATACCTCAGCAGTGTTAGAGAGTAAAAGCACTTTTTATGGAATAGCATTTTAATAGTTCCTATTCTATGCATTTTTAGATTTCATCTTATTCAAACTCTTCATTATTTCAAAAACTTCTGTCATGTTTTCTTGGTCTCAAGTTTCACTTGCATAGCTAAGTACAAAAGTAATCTGATTTCTCTTCATGAAAGCACTTATGTCACATGCATATCAGCCCTATGGAACATAGTTTTTTCTCAAATCCCTTTAATGAATAGAAAAAGACTTAAGTACATCCTTATCATTAAGTATAAGCATAAATATTTTGGTTAGCTAAATTTAAATCCTTAGCAGGATTTCAGCTCACTAGCTATTTTCTGTAGTATTTTAGAAAGATAATATATAGGTTTTGACTTGTATAACATTAACACATAAACATCAAGGCATTAAAATAGCAGTTTTTAATGGCTTAGTTAGTTTAATGGTTTAGTAGGTGAGCCTTTCCATTTGCTGAACACAAAGCCAATAAACCAGTGCTTATTCACAGCCTGAAATTCTGCTTAGTAGTATAGTTCAGCACTATTGTAATTACATATTATTAAAACCATGCTAAACTTTAGCTGAGCAAAAATCATTAGATCAAGATACTGAGATAAACACGAAGTGAGAGTATAGGACAGCACTATTGGTGTTTAATTAAATTAATTTTCAGGAAAAATAAAAAACCACAACTAACAAAACAACCCACCCTGTTTGTTCTAATACTGAATAGCTGCTTAAATGCAGATGTGAATCCTAGACCAACTGCATTAAATTACTTATGCTTATCTTTGATTAGTTTTCACTGAATTAGTTATTTCTTATTCTAGTCAGTATCTTAAAGGCCGTTTATCACTGCTATTCAAAACTTTATACATAAAAATAGAATCGTATTTGAGGAGTTACTATCTAGAAGCGGGAAAATTGAAGAATTTTGCACTCTTTTTCTCTCTTCAAATTGATTAGTATCTGATGTGATCAATAAGAATAATATCCAATTAGATATTCTTATACTCAGATGTTGATAAAATAATTAAATGCATCTGTTTATCTGTTGATAGCAAAACAAGATAACAAATGGATTTTCTGAGATGTGCTTTTGAATGAATGTGAATTAAGAGAATGGAATTCTTTAAGACATAAATGCAAACGTTTAAAAATATTAGAGTATACAATTGGTGATTTAAGATCAGTTCAACAAACATCTCTAGAAGTTATCACTGAGGTGACATTATTAAATAGAATCTACTGGAAAGCTGGAAGGTTTGGTTGCAGCCTTAATAATATTTAATGAAGGTGTGATATACCTCTGCCCCTTTAGAAAACAGTGACTCTGAGAAGATAGTAACATTTCAAGTAGAAAATCAGATGACAGTGACCTCCTAGTAGTAATCTGTATAAGGAATATCCTTGTATCTGTAAACCAGGCAGAGAGGCAGAAAAGTAGAAATTTTATTCTAACCATGAATAAAGGGGTGGCAATGAGTTCAGCTTTAAAGCACACCAGCCACAAAAACCAGAATCAGATACCGTATTCCAGGATGAAGATGTGGAGATGTCTTACAGCAGATTTGCATGCATTTTGTTGGTTTTATTGTTGTTGTTGTTTGTTTTAAAAGAAGTACCAAGGGATTATCCTATATAATGTGTAAGTATCATCTTTAGTACCCCCTTTTTTTAAAAAAAAAGGGCTAAAGAAGTGTCAAAACTTTTTCAGTGATAGGAAGCTGAAGACAGATATCAGAATACAAGTGAAGACACAGTCTTTCACAGTGGTAGTGATTAGTCAACAGCTAACCATTCAGTTGGTAGACCCTCTATCTCTCAACGTGATCAGATCAAAACTGGATATTAACATGAAAGTTATCTCTTCGTCAAACCCAGACATTCAAATCTGTAGGCACTGTAGCTGGATGAAAACAAGTTTTAGTTAAGTCCAGTGGTAACTTTGCTGGATCAAATGTAGTAGTCTATACAAGACGCTACAAGAATGATAGCTAACAGAATGGATTCCTGTAAATTTAGAAGGTAGGTACTAGGAGGGTAACTACATTGCCGTCTTTGCCATGTTATCATTTTTGGCAGCTAAAGTTCATATATCCTGGACTGCAGGATGATAATTAGACATTCAGTATCATTTCAGCAAAGAGAAATAATGTTTCTTCTGAAGCATCCCTGTGGTATATTTTATTTGTCTAATTGGACTAATACTAAACAATTTATCTAAATTAATTTTTAATACTAAAAAATTATCTTAATTCACATGATATTTAAGGAACAAATGGGACTTGGAGTAAGAACATAAGAGTTGTGTGTCTATTGCAAACTTTGGTGTATCAAATCTTAATCACTGCTCCCAGTCTTGTATTTGTTAGTAATTTGTTGCCAGATGGGCAGCTTTGAGCCAATTTGCCATACCAAACTGATCCCCCTAATAGTCATCTGTGGAAAATGGCCAGAATAGAAGAATATTCCTACTGGAGTTCAGTTTGAAACTATGATTTTAGAAGCTACTATCTTGCAGTGTCCAGGATGTGTGATGGTAGAAAAGGAAATAGCTGAATGAAACCACAAGAACCTCCCCTTAGAAACATGGTTAAAAACATGTTTTTAGGAGAGCTTTAATTTATTTTTCAACTACTTACTGAAAGTTGTGGTATTAGTAATCTTGGCTAAGGCTTTAAAGCCTCTGCACTAGCAATTCCAAGAAAATGATGTGGCTTGGGATATTAATTGTAATATCTTACTTTGCTCACTTTGCAGGTAAGTAGAAGGGTTTGTTTTATTTCTTTATTTAACCATAGAATTCTCTGAATCCTAACTGATCAAGAAAGGCAGTACTAATTATTAAACAAGGATGAAAGTGTCAGTTGCTCAATTTTACTGTGTCCAAGTCTTCAAACTGTTGTTCTGTGGAGGAAAGCAAGAATAAGAAAAAAGTATAAAAGTACTTAAAATAGTAGATAGAAATTAAAATTACACCTGACTGATACAAAATTAAAATTACATCTGAATAAAAAAAAGGAGAGAAATATGGATTGTTTTTGCATGTTAGGAGTCTATACTGATATTTCTATACATAGGTCAGCTGTAAAACACATTAAATTTATTTTAGGATTTTTATAAAACTGGGACTTGAAGTACTTTTAAAAGTATATGTATTCACTTACACCAACATACTTAAAATCATGAAAGTTATTTGAGACTTTTTTTTTTTAATTGTATAGCATGATGAAAATACAAAAGATATTTCAGGTATAAGTCGTCTGTCTTCACAGTCAGCTACATCTTCATTGATTGAGGTGAGACATTTTCTGTGGGTAGTGAAATACTGTATCAATGTAATGTAGTGATTTTTTGAGATACTTACTATTCACTCAAATGAAATGTGTGTCCAAAAACTCCTCTGGATTATTTCCATTTAAAATAATGTTACATGTGGCTTTCAGGAATGTCTTTAGAGTGCAACCCGGTGATTTCTGAACATAAATATCTTATTATATGCATTCAAATGACCGAAAGTCTAGAATTACTATATAAAAATAGGATTATAATCAGAATAGTAAGTATAATAAATATCTTATTAATTTATTCTGATATTTTTTAAAGCATGTTTTGTCTGCTTTTAGTAATGACTTTCTAATTTTTTATACTCCATATAAAAATGCAGATATAAAACCTAAAAGACAAACTGTTTCATTTGAAAACAGTTCCATAATACAAGAATGTTTGTGATGGAAATCTAGTTTTATGTCCTCAGATGGAAAAGGAAAAAATTATTTCACAGAAATTTCCGATGTCTTTATCTGAACTCATTACCCTAGGTAAGAAATAGATGCTTTTATAGTTTTTTACAGTTAAAAAGAAATCATCTGCTTAAACCTTTATTGTGGGATGAAATTAATCTTGCCTTTAAGTTACTATTTTTGCTATTGACTATAAAGGGAGAGTACAGTTAAGTGTAGGAGTTTAAATGTGGATCTTTAAAGTGTAAATAATTGAGTTTAAAGCCGAATAATCTTACATGATTTATTACTTAAAATTTCAAAAGTCAAATGCAGATAAAGTTTAGTTATGTAAGGTGTTAAAAAAGTGAGATGCGTCTGCCAGTTGACCTAAAATGGGGGTCAAGTAGGGGATCATTCTGTTATTCAGAAGAAATGGCAAGAGTTCATCACTATACTGCCTGGAAAAGCCCTTTCAAACTATTCACCAGTGGAGGATTGCCTAAGTAAAGTGCACTTCAGTGGCATCCAAGATTTGGATCATGCCACTATGCCTGTGGTGAGGGCAGAAATCCAGATGTCGCAGCCTGCCAACTTTTAGGCTGGCTAGTGATTACCTGTGGAAGAGGGAATGTCTAAATGCATTATCCGTTCAGCCTTCTGGATCCTTTGCAATTAGTCTCCGATCTGTTTCCTGAGGTGTATTGTCTTGTTTATGGATTTTTTTTTTTCTGACCTTTTTCTCCTTTTTTTTTTTTTTGCCTTGTAGCTGTTCAAAGTACAGTAATAGATTTTNNNCATATTGCTCATTGTTGCCTGTATATGTGCAAGACTTTTCTCTTAAAATATCCATCATCTATGGATTGATCATCCTTCTGCATTAACTATACACAGTTAGTTTATGTGCACATAATATCCACATAAGGCTTTGCTTGAAAAATAAAAAAAATGCCCAAAGAGTCCAGGATGTGATGTTAGGAACTACTGAAGCTGAAAAATTATAGAAATTGAAGATTGTTTTGAGTTTGTATAGAAAATATTCCAAGCAGTGAATCTGTATAAACTTGAATAATCCTTATACTATGTTTAATACAAGCATAGAATTTCTTTTTTTTCTAAAGTATTCCTTACTGTTGTGTTTATTTAATTAACTTTTACTCTGATTAGCTGTGATTATGTTTCCTTGCTTTCCTGTATTTCTGCCCATAATAAAGGGGTTGCAAATATTTAAATAATGACGTATTGAAATAGTAGCATTAGCATTAATTTTAATGAAGGTAATAATGATCTTTAGTTTCCTTTGGTCTAACCCACTTTTAATATAATCCTGGCACTTTATTTTGTAATATTGACCTCTAGAACAACTGTAACTGCCATCTTTCCCCATACCTCTTTCAAATTCACAGCATGGGAAAAGATTTCTCAGATCTTTTCATTAGTTTAATAATGACATAACTATCTCATACTGTAAATTGTATCTCTGCTATTGGCAATATATATTTCCTAGTAAAATTCCTTCATTAAAAATATTATATGTGCATATACAGCAATTGTTAAAAGAGCATTTCAATTTTGCAGTTGATTACTATAAAGGTATTTTCAGAGCTTTTTCAGTAAATTATTGCCAAAATGAGTTTTAGTGTTATCTTTCATTTTCATACAAACTTTAATATGCTTGATTACTATAATTAATTGTGTAAATAATGTATATGATAAACTTTTAAAGACACAATAAAATTTGAGCCAGAAACTACAGGAAATATAATATTTAGATCATCTGCAGACACTTGCAAAACAACATTTTTAGTTTGTAAAAATAAGTGTGCATTTTCTAGAACTTTTTCAAGTTAGAAATATTGTCTGGAATTTTCCAGAGGAAAGCTTTGTTGTGAAGGCATCCCATAAGTTTAAGAATAATAGGGACTGTATGCAAATTTAATCTAGTCGTCTGTTCTGTTTGCAACTCTTACTTTAACACCTCCTGGGCTTGCAGTTCTTAAACCCTACACATAACTTATTTGATATATGATCTTTGGGCAAAGTTAAAGACTCTCTTTCTGACTCTGTTTGGAACACCAACTGCAGCACCGGTTTCTCAGAATGCAGTAGTAAAACTGTTGTTTGTCTCACTCGAATGCTTAAAGCTGCGGCTTTCTGTATGTCCAGGTATCGACTACACCCATATATTCAGCTGGCCAAGGAAGCCCTTCAGAAAGCATACTTCTGTTTATTTGCATGTCCTCTATTTACACTTTACAGACAGCAGTGGGCCAGAGCTTTCAGTCGTGCAATACCCTGAAGATGCCAGCGTGCTTCTTAACTCCACAGTGTGGATGTTGTGTGTATTTGAGTACCCCAGTGAAGACAATGAGGAGCCAGTTGTGTACTGGAGGAAAGGCCCCAACTGCTCCAACCAGCAGAGTCTCCAGTCAAGCCTGGGCATGGGTGGGCCACAGGTACACATTACAAAGAACACCCTCAGGGGATTCTCCATCTTAAAACTGAGCAACGTTGACCAGAACGCCAGCAACTCTTATTTCTGTGATGTGACGCTAACACAGAAAATCCAGGGCAAACGTGGAAATGGCACCAAGCTGACCGTGCATGGTAAGGAGCATTCAGAAGTGACAGAAACAGACTTGATGTGTGCAAGGTGAATTAAATTNTCACCTTGTAACTCTTCCCTTATCCTCAAATTATTAATCCAATTTCTGTAATCCTGCTGGGGATATGAGCTCAGTGACTGAGATACACTATTTCAGATGAACCAAGTTTGCTCTGTGTGGACTTTCCAGACAAATCAGACTGGTGAACACTAAATTCTGCAAAGCATCTCTCTAATTCTGGATTTCACATTAACAATTGCCCAATGTAATTCTTCTGAGTCCTCAAAAAACCACAGCAGCCAATTAAATTCTTTTGACTATCGCACCATAAGCATATATTTGATTTGATTTAGTTTAGAAAAAAAGAAAAGAAAAAAAAGTTGTCTGAGACTTAGTAAGTTAACTGTCATTTAGTTTGGATTTTTCATCATTACCTAAATGTGTGTTACATAGAGATGTTTTTGGATACGTCACTTTTAGTAAACTGAGAATTTTGTTTACTCTTCATTTCTTGTAGATTACAATAGGTTTAAAATCTCATGTCTAAAGTAAAAAGAAGACAACAGTTCTCTCATGAGAAGTTTAACCTTTTAGCCTGAAAAAACAATGAAAAAAACTGTGATAAAAATAAAGACAACTGTGCTGCCTGGTCAGTTCTCATTGATCTGTCAAATGAAATTTTATCACAAAAGCAACTTTTTTTTCTTTTTCAAATAATTTTCTTTCTCTTTGTTTCAGATTTCAAATGCAAAGACTGTATAAGATCAGATAAGACCTGGTGGGGTTGGTTCCTTCTTCTTGGATACGCCATCTTTGTCACTACAGTTATCATAGCTTTTGGTGTAAGTACTAACTTCTGAAATAAATGTTACAAACGTAAACATGGGTGGCATCTTCTGATGCAAAGAAATGATAAGCAGATTAGCCTGAATATGCGCCTGAGGCAAAGTAAAAAGTCACTCTGTTTTCTATTAACTAAAGCATTAGATGTATAACCCCATATCTGTAAATGTTTTCAGGGCACAGCGACGAAAAAAAAGGAACCTGTGACATAAAGAAAAATTGTATCCATTTTTTTTTCTGAGTTTGCTGACAACTGGGAAGTTATTATCTGTGTTGCTGGCTGATCTTGTTACTTTTACCTGGAAACAAAAGTAAATGAGAAAAAAAATTGCAAAAAATTATTAGCAGTTTGAAACACATCCTCCTCCCTCCACGCCTCTGGGCTCCAGCTCCCAGTTTCATGAGCTGCCCTGGATACTCATCAGTGTCTGCTCATCTTGTGTCTTATTCATATTCTGGCCATCCAATGAGTGACATCAGGGTTTTATTCCCACTCCCACCTACTAGTTGGTATGGGCCACTGCCTGACATTTACCTGGCCAGCAGTGAAGAATCCTGGCAACGTGAAAACTTGAAAATATTTTGCAAGAGAAGAAGAAAAC
This sequence comes from Brachypteracias leptosomus, assembly GCA_013401335.1. Taxonomy (NCBI): domain Eukaryota; kingdom Metazoa; phylum Chordata; class Aves; order Coraciiformes; family Brachypteraciidae; genus Brachypteracias; species Brachypteracias leptosomus. The sequence continues at coordinate 75,782 of VYZX01019856.1, read as the reverse complement.
ATTTTTTTGGATATAAAACTTTCTAAGCCTAGGGTGATTTCTTATATTTCCTATGATATTTTTAAAAACCTTTCCTTTTCCCTAGTTGTAGCTGTGTTCCTCACTTCAGGAAAAAACTCATAATCCATTTAATCCATCTTTTTTTTTTTTTATGGAATCAAAATCTAAAAAGCCAGCTATTAACGAACAGCTCTACTTAGATCCTACTTGGGAATATCCTTTATGTAAGTGGAACCATTTGGAAGGAAACATGATCTGAAGAAATCTGAGTTATGCTGTAACTTGATGCAAATGAGCATCACAGTCTTTGAAGGCATGGATGGTGATACACTTGTGCCTAACCCTCAAAAGTACAACATGCTCTACTTACATTTACAAGGTCCTTACTTGCAAATGTAGTTCATTTATAGGAGACCTAAAAAATTCTTTGTGCTTCACCAACATGTCTTCTCAAAACCAATATTGTAGAGTTCCTTGAAAGTTAACAAATACAGTTAAATTGGATCAAAAGGGAATAGGTATCAAATTTAACAGGCTTAGAGGAAGAAAACTTAGCTCTTGAGGACTCAACATGGTTATAAAATGGTGGCTATTTTAAGTCCAGAAAGATGGATCATTCAGGTAACCAAGTTCTGATTGGAAGGCAAAATTCTCTTCACCTTGTCCTATCTTTCTTTGCTTCGATAGTTTGAAGGACCTACTTAAGTGTCTCTGAAGCTGTCATGGTGACAACAGCTCCTTCTCTGCTGATACCACTGCAGAGGCAAGAATTTCATTATTATATAATCAATACCAATGACCTACGTTACAAAACTTGCAAAGACATTTACGGTATCTGATTGCCCTTCTAGGTTAAGTAAGGTTTGGGTTTTGTTTTCTTTAACAACCAGTTGTTAAGTATGGTTGCCTTAAAGTCACATCAAAACCAGAAATGTTTACACAGTATGAGACAAGATACATGAACCTGGGGAGACAGTAAACTCGTATCAGAGAGACATGGTAAACAGCCAAACCTTGCTAAAATTACAATAGCAGCAGAAACGTGCTAAAAGCCATTTCATATCTGAATGTACAAAGTGAGCTAACCTAGACTCTCCTAAAATGAGTCACTATGAGCACAATTAGGAAGTGGTAGCAAACTCTACTGGGTCTGGCTGCAATGGAGATTAACTTTCTTCATAGCAGCCTATATGGTTCCTTGTTTTGGATTTGTGGTTAAACCAGTGTTGATAACACACCAATGTTTTGGCTGAAGTGCCTGAATGGTATCAAGGCTTTCTTTTTTTCTCATTCTGCTGCCCAGTGTGTGCCACAGAGGAATTT
>VYZX01019856.1:55337-65844 GCA_013401335.1 Brachypteracias leptosomus | reverse complement strand
TCTGGGGGACTGAAAACAAGTAATAAGTAATATGTTCCATCATCTAACACCAACAGCACAAGGATAGTAAAAAGAGATTATTTGTTATGTTGCAGTCAGCAAGGTCATGGATTTTTATGGCAGCTTAGTATAGAATGAAACATCAGGACTGAATTCAGAATGAGTTTAGANGCTCCACTCTTTAACTATCTTTGTGGGCTTGCAGTGGACTCACTCCAGTAAGTCCATGACCTCCTTGTACTGGTAAACCCAGAGCTGGACCCAGCATTCCAGCTGTGGTCTAGCCACTGCTGAGTAAAGAGGAAGGATCATCACTTTCAAACTGCTGGCAATGCTCTAATGCAGACCAGGATGCTGTTTGCCTCCTCTGCCATGAATGCACATCACTGGCTTGTGGTCTGTTTGTTGTCCCCAGTACCTGCAGGTCCTTTTGTGCAAAGCAGACGCAGGACTTTGCATGCCCCTTTGCTGAACTTGATGAGATTCAATTCAGCCCAATTCCTCAGCCGGTCCAGGTTCCTCTGGACCATGTGTTTATCTTCAGTTCCAAATTGCTCAAAAACAAGAGTCTGAAGTTCATGACCTAATATATAAAGGATGGAGCCTTAGCCCTCCAGCAACTGGAGAACAGAACTCTTGCTAATTTTAGTAGTACTCAAGTTTACCTTCAAATCTCTTGAAAGTATATACTCTGATGTGAAACACTTAGATAAGCTAAAGAAAAAAAAAGTAACTTAAACAGTAACTTCCAATTATTTCATCTGGTATTAAGGATTATTAAACATCTGTTCAGAAGGGATTTTAATAGTAATTACAGATTTCAAGATATATTGTGTATAAATACTTTTAGTGTGGAAAACTGGTCTGAAAACACTTAATAGAATTTTTGGACCCCAGAAGAATGTATATAGTAATACCATGTATGCCATAAAGTTCCTGATTCTAGAGAAGGGAAAAGAGATGGAAAAAAAAGATCAAAAGTACAGCATCTGCATATAGCTTACATTCTCAAACACAGGTCTGTTCTTGGGGAAATATGAAATGATTTGAGAAAAAAAACCTACTTCCTGACCAAACAATACCTAAATCAGGTAAGACATGAAAAAAGAATCATATAGATAACTTCTTTGGAATATAACAGCATCTCAGACTAGTTTCCTAAAATCAGTAAAAATATTTCCACATAGTGCTGCCTAAAATACTCTTTACTATCTATTGACCAAGATGAAATTATACAGAACAGAAATAAACTATTCTTAATAATATCTTAGGATTTGTACGTCTCATCTGTTTAAATATAGTTCCATATGGAATATTTAAATAAGAAAAAAAAATATTAGCATATCTGTGGCACAATCTGAAGTAACAATATCAGAACAGATATATTAACATAGTGCTTTACCATAAAAATATGTTCATCATCAGGATAAAATACTATCTTATCCAGTCTCATCTTCTAGATTTGACTCTGTCTGTACTAAAGATTTTTAAAAGAATTTGTGAAATCTGAGTTTAAAAAACCACAAACCAATATAATGGCTTCCCGGATAGCACAGCTAGCAGAGCTAGTAACGTTTCAGTGAAATGGTGTCTTTTTAAGTAAAAATTTAAGTATTGTTTGCAATTATCTTCCTTGCAACTACTTACCAACAGCATTATGATACAAAATAGGTGTGGGATCTATCAAGTTACATTTCCTTCAGCTTTTTAAGATATTTATGAAAGTTTTTTTTTAAAAGTTATGCAGCCTGTTTGGTAGCAAGTCCATCAGAAGATAAATCTGGCAAGTGCAGGTTCTGCTTTCAGCCACACAAAAACTACACCTAAAATACCCCTAACAGAATGACTGAATCTATTTAAGAAGTATGCTTAAATTACAAATTCATACAGTTCATTGTGGTTTGTTTCAACAGAAGAGATCAGTAATCAATTTTCAACTCCACTCATTTAGGACAGAAAAATCTCTTGAGTCTTGCTCTGCACTCAGCATTATCCGCTCTGAGCACTAGCGCTATGAACAGATTTGTTCTCATTCAACTTTTATGCCCCAACATTAAAAAACCCTCCACTTTATCTTGCCAGTGAGTACTTCTACATCTTATGTCTGCATTAATGTGATTTTACTCTTTCTGAAATATCTTACATCATCCTATCATAAACCTCTGAAGGTCAATTTCTGAAGCACTCGACATTACCTGTGGCTCTTAGGGCTCAGTAAACATGATACTGCATATGCTCCTGTGGATGACATTAATATAAGCTGAAAGAAGTCAGATTTTTATGGATTAAAGAGCACAGCAAACCGTGACAGTGTTGTTCATAATGCATGTAGCTTTCGAGCATCTTCACATTTAATAACATTCTTCTTTAAAAGCAACCCTTAAAATAAACTGCATCTGGATAAACAAGCTTTGTACAGGCTTGCTAAACAGATATGGCTCAGAAAGGTAACTGAAATATGCTGTTTCTGAAACCTTGTGAGTAGCTCCAAGTCCCCAGAATGCAAAGTGAAAAAGAGCTGCTTCAAGTTTCCACCAGAATGCCAAAAGAGATATTACTACTGAATCAGACACTTAGGCCGTAGCAGATCAGCATGAAAGAAGAGAATTTCTTAAGAGCATCAAGAAATGCTGAAAGTTATCCTTTCTGTAAATGAGTATGCAAATGAGCCAGGCACAGGTGCCTTGGTAGCACAAAGGTAACTTATTTCAGTTTTACTGCTGTCCTGCAGATCTGGAAATCATATGAACCATCCTGTTTGCACTTTATACAGAGCATCATGCATCTAGCAGGAGTTGCAGTTCTCAAATGAAAGTAAGGTGCTTTACAGCCACATTTTATTTAGTTAGTTACTTATTTAGTTATGAAAAACTAAGAAAACAAGAGTTCTATGCCTGTCACATGAATCCTAATCTGATGCAACCTATATATGAATATAAACCTGGTGGCTGTATGCTGAAGAGGCTTTCCAACAGCTTAATCTTATTTCTCACCTCCACAAATTTTCTATTGTTTTTGGGGAATTCTATAATTTCACATAATTGCTACAGTTGGAAAAGACCTTTAAGATCATCAAGCCCAACTGTTATCTAACTCTACCAGGCCCACTTCTAAACCATGTTCCTGAAATTCCATATATACTTAATTCAATCCTCTTTTTATCTTTTTGTATTATGAAACCAACTTTAAAAACACTTAAAAAACAAAGACTTCTTGCTTTTAATAAACTGTTGGGTATTTTAGAGTTTAGGCACTAAGATTTAAAGTCCTGAACTAGTACTTCACGTAGTCAATGCAAGGTGAATGGTAAAATAACAAGATAACATGAGTTTGAGTTCATTACCTGCTGACTCACGTCAACTTCTCTTTAATAGACTTTTTTGCAGATAATCAGATTGTAACAGCATTCCAAGAAATTTATAAATGAACCCTTGACAAAACTTTCAATAAAATATATTTATTCAATTTTAGCAGAGAAAAAAAACAGTGTAAGAACACAATTTCTTACACCCTTATTTATAAGGTATTTTTATGTTCAAACATCATAATTCTGTTACAAATTTCAAATTTTAGAAGATCACATTCACTGAAAAGGGCAAGAATTTTTATTGTTAAAAAATACATACATCACTAAAAGTGCAAATGTTTTATTTCTTGTGGCTGGTGCTAAGCATTCAAGTCCTTTAGAACACGGCAAGATATGTATTAGATCACCAATATTGCAAGCATCCAATTAGCACACACAATCGTTACTTTAAGTGAATAATACAGATTGTAAGCTTTCATGGTACAACACTGATTTCTCTCTCAAATAACAGTGAAAAAGACTCTTCCAAATTTCAGTAATTATGATAACAGGAGCTTTTTACAAATCCCACACTCAAGTCCTCAGCTGAAGCAAAACGGATCTAAGCTTGAACCTCCTCAAAACAAGACGTCTACCAGGCAAGTACAATTCACACTCTGACAAGTTTATACAGGTCTTTGGAGTGCAGCTGATACTCTCTCGGCAGAAGCAGATGCAATTCCATTGGGACTTTTATTTTTCTAAACAGGAACTGGGACAGTTACCCCTGAGATTGTCGGATGCCTGTAGTTGTGATATGACACCCATCAGATTCTGTTAATTTTCCATGAACCATTTACTCAAACCAGTTTTCTTTCAGTAAAAAATGTACAGCATCATCAANGATTAAGTCTTACTAGGTTGGACAGAGACAGCTGCAACAGAGCGAGAAGCTATAAATTAGTTTATTAAAGCAACTTCTCTGGCGTTGACTGTGTTGCTATCTGTTTCATGTAGCATGTGTGAAAACAAGAGACCAGCATGGCTACGCCTGCACTAGTAAATTAACCATGTCCAGGTACACTGCTGAGCGCCAAGACAAACTGGCACAAACAGTCTGCACGTACACTATGAAATTCACAGCCTCCCAGATAGACTGTCTGCCTGCAAAACTGCACAAAGTTCCTGAAACATTTTAACTTTGGAAACGTTCCCAGAACTGTCTGGCAGAGTGGTAGCTGGCACATGCTACAGTTGTGCAAGGAAATATTTTGACAGCTTACTAGTGCAAACAAACACATTCTTGGGAACATTCCCAGGACATGTTTAACACACAAGTAGAAATGTAGCTTGTATTACTAACAAATTAAGAACTACTCAGCATTTCAAGTGGTCACTTTGATGGTGTAAAGATTTCAGAACTTTGTTCTTGAATACAGACATTATTAAATTGTTTACAACGAAATTAAAAATTTAATAATGTTCTGAACACTTCATTTATATGATTAATTTAATACTTTAGCCACAGACTTCATTACACACAACTTTGCAGAACAATATCAAAATCATCTTCATTATTTAAAGTAGGCAATGATTCAAATTCTGACACTAATAGATGGAGGCTCCAAGAGATAGAAAACTGTACACATTCCAGCTAAATGAAGATATAGAACTCTTCATTTTATGCAGATTACAATATTGCAGAAAACAAAAAAAATTTTTAGTGCACATTTTTACAGCTCTAAAAGCTAAAGGTGCTTCAAATGAAATAGTTTAAAATGTTGCCTGAGATTCTGCACAAGTCTGCACTTGCAGAACCCTAGAACCGATGTAACTCTGCAACGAATTTTCTAATCACCAGTTCATTTCTCCATCTAGATGCACTAGATATTAGATACAAATTGCAAGCAAGAAATATAACAGTAAGCAACTGCATATTTTCAATACATATGAAATCAATAATCTTTATGATAATTGACCAACTACTACCATGCTTAAAATCTGTGAAACATTATAAAGGTTCAGAAATTGGTCCAGTTTAAGAAGACATTACATAACACTAATTTTATTCAAATTAAGAAAGCATACTAAGAACTGTCTAAAAATTACCAATTATTGCTAATCTTTATTTTTGTCTTTCTAATGGAGTTTTGTTGACAGCTAGGTCGACTGCTGTTCAATATTTTCTTTCATCACATCCAATGAGGCAATACTGTGGTTTAAAGTTTGTGAGAGAAAGCTTGCAAAGACAGAAATGTCAACGATGAGAAGGAGGCCATAAAAATCAGTCTCAGCCTATGCTTCAATATACAGAATTGTTTCTATAACATCTAATAAAATTTCTGAAAGTATTGTGGTCACAAATGTTTATGAGCTCTCTTGAGCAATGAGGTGACAAGTCATTGTACACCATTTCAAATGTATGACTTAAACTTACATTTTAAATTCAGTTAGAGGAGTTGATTTCACTAAGTACGAAAGGATGTTCTGGAGTATTCCTCTCCTGAAGTATTCTACAGAAGTCTTCATTAATTTTTTTTTTGCTATAAATACTCTGCCTAGCCAAAGATAGATGATACTTAAAGCAAGCCTAGATTATTTACATTTAATAGTCCATGATAATTTTCTCAATTTTCTACTACATGAATGCTTTTCAATCTTTCTTCTTTGTTCTGTTTTCCTTTTCTTAAGGAAAATTTACCCTTCACTTGCAAAACAGAATATGTGAAAACATTACTTAAATTGATATAAAAACACAAAATAGACATTTAAAAATATGTATAACCTTAACTGCACAACTACTTTCTCTTCTTTTGAAGTTATTTAACAAAAACTCACCATTATATCTTGTTTTGCAAATTTAACATAAAGATCCACGCGTCCTTTATCTTGTGGACAGATATCTAATCGACCGCTGAAAGGAGAAATCGTCACAGTTCTTCCAACAGGCAAGATAGGAAGGCCATTGGTAAGGCCACCATCAACCCACTTCTATTGGAAAATAGAAATATTTTCAAAGTAACCTTAGTACAGTGTAAGCATAACTGAATACTTCATCCTTCCTTTCCCTGCCTCCTACACCCCACCCTTAAGAGAGCTCATAAGCTTCCTCCTCAGAATACGACTAAGCTTGAGTATGATGTATAAAAATCAAGGACCTGACAATGTACACACAGAGTGTTTAATCAATGAGAACCTGACATGTGTAAATGTGTGTAATATATTTATGAAGCTACTAATAAGGCTTTTTTAGTTAATTTAATAATAAAATGCCCCATACAGAATTCTTCTCAACACATATATGAAAAAATAAGATCATTAATACTACACAAGAACCATATTAGATAATGTATACTCCTCTGAAACATTACTCTGAGACAAATTAGGAGCTGGACAATCTTTATGTGCAGGTAAACCAACTGCACAAGCTAAACCAAACATCACTCCTCTCTTCTTCTTCCAGAGCCTCTTGTCTTCTTACATATAGAACACGACAGCAAGAGCTGGAAACCAGAGGGTAGAGTTGGGAAGGAGCTGAACAATTATGGCACATAAGAGGGAGCAGACATCAAGTCTGCTACAGGAGTTGAGTACAGGAAAGAATGAGGAAGAAAAAACAAAAGCAACCAATTTCTTGCAGAGCCCTGCATATTTCTTGTTTCTAAAGGCAGTTTAGGGGCATAATCCTGATCTTTGCAGGGACCACAAATAAAATCCATCTCAGTATAAGCAGGGACAGCTGTGACATCTCTTGCTAACATATTTCATACATTCATACTTCTTTCTGTGCTTACATGCATAACCCAAAACTCGACATCAGTCGACTGGCTAAATGCATTCACTGACATCATACATGAGGTCTGGTGATCAGATGCATCTCACTGAACTTTACACATCTACAGTCAACCAGTTGTTCTGTATTTCCTTTATAGCCAAAGGAGAGAAAACACTTCTAGCACACGATTCACCTTATCCTAAAGTAGGACTTGAATTGTGCTGAAAAAGTGCTTTCTTCTTCACTAATTATGAAGGAAAAATATATTAACCATGTAAGATGTAGACTACTGCAGACACCTAAAGCTAGGTAAGTTGACATGCTGTAAGAAATAAGGTTTTATTTCACCTCAGTGTTTCTTAAGGGTTTGATCTCCCCAAAGGTAAACTGAATACTCCAGGGTATCACATTCAAGTTTCAGTAACACATAACACTAAAAACAAATGGCAAATTGTACTAGTACTCTTCAGCACCAAGCAGGCAGAAGGCTGCTTTTCTGTTCTGGGTGATATTACATGCAACCATTATGAAGTAGCAAAACAATGCAAGTTTTCTCACAAAATTCCCAAAAACACCACAGGAATTTAGTCATAAAAAGTAGAAATTCAAGATTCTCCCACAAAAAGGAGACTATTGGGAAGTTGTTTATGATATCTAAATTAAAATTGTCTTCAAACTGCTGGCAAGACACTAGTTTTCACTGTAGCATATGCTATATGGGAAGCATTGTCTTAGGTTACAGAGTATGTCCTTCAGAAGTCCCTGAAGTTCTCTGAGGTCTGTCACTTGGTTGTACAGTGCTGAGAGGGATTTATACTTTACTCTTGCTTAAAGCAAACTTCCTTTTAATTCTACAGGTATAGATTTCTCCCAGTACCACATTTGAGTTCATGCAACCAAGACACTTTATTGTCACTTGCCCCTTCTTCCACTGCCAACTCCTGTATCTGGTGAGACATGGATTTTCTTTTTCACATGTGGATATAGAACACGCACCATTTTGGGGGGTGGGGAAAGCATACATGTGTGTGTGCTTTGTCCCCCCACCCTGCTCTCATCTTCACTCTCTCAGATGGATTTTATGCTTAAAATATAAGCTACAAATTTTCACATTTAATAGTTTCTATGGCCCTTCTCACCCCATTATTTTGTAATACTCTTTAGAGCTTGACTCTTGACATTAGCCGATGTCAGTACCCACAATCCACCATTGAATTCCTTCACTTTCCAGAAAAAATACCATATTTCTCAATGCTTAGGATTGAAATTGTTTTGCGTTAGGAAGGGAGGGCAAAAAAACCCAAACTAATCCCAAACCATTTAAAGCTGAATTTCAGATTTCTCATGCTCCATTACAACATTGCTGTGGTCACTGTGAGTAAAGCTGCAACATTGAATCATAGAATGGTTTGGGTCAGAAAGGTCCTTGAAGATCACTTAGTTCCACCCCCCCCTCCAGCATGAGCAAGCTCAAAGCCCCATCCAACCTGGCCTTTAGTGCTTCTAGGGAGGGGGCATCCACAACTTCTCTGGGCAACCTGTTCCAGTGTCTCACCACCTTCATAGTAAAGAATTCCTTCCTAATATCTAATCTAAATCTACCCTCTTCCAGATTGAAACTGTTACCCCTCACCCTATCACTACACTCCCTGATAAAGAATCCCTCTCCATTTTCCTGCAACTCCCTTTTAAGTACTGGAAAACCACTGTAAGGTCTCCTCAGCACCTTCTCTTCTGCAGGAAAAACAACCCCAAATATCTGAGCCTTTCTTCACAGGGAAGGTGTTCCAGCCCCCTGAACATCTTTGTGGCCTACGTGGAGTAGCTCCATGTCTTCCTTATTCTGGGGGAGAACCTTAAAGTTCGAGCATCAAGGCTTTTTTTTTCTGTGTGTGTGTGTGTGTTTGTAAATAGTAATTTATTATTGATTTACATGCACTGTCCCTTGGAGTACTAAGTGGCTTTTTGTTGGGATTCCTACAGTGAAAATAGTGGAGTCCCAGTCTAAGCCACATCAAAGACACTGTAATAAAAGACATTATGCCTTTCACAAGTCTAGGATAGTACTTTTACCACTTGAAAGTTCTTCCACTTTTAGAAGTTCTGATTATTTAGGTTTTTCCCCCACTCCTGTTATGTAACAATAATATTTATTTGAAAATCAAAACATTTACCATGACAATAGTTTTCACTAAGTACTATCTTTTGTAGATTCTCTTATTCCTGGCCAATGTGCCCTCTGTCATTTTATTTTCTTTCAAGCATTTGGAAGAAACACTCAGTCAGAAATATTTTAGTTTTACAGTCCCTCATGTTACATATTTAAAACATTTATATACTGCAAATAGAGAGATGTAATGCCCCAGCCTCTTTTAATTCCATAAACCAGTTCTTTAAAAATGCTTCTTAGCTGATAAGGCTAATTCTGAATTACTTTCTCTTTTATAAGTATAGTGCAAAGACAGAGAAAGTTCTGAAATAATGTACAATGAAAACCAAATCAAACAATGAAACTGAGGATGGGGCTGGACCTAACAGAATCTACCCATTTACCAACAGATGGCTTTTACAAAGCTGTTCTGCAAGAACTACAGTGACACAAACTACAGCCTCATCATCAGATAGAGTCAACTCAATCATCTGCAGATCTTTATCCAGTTTAAAGATTAACCTTGCCAGAGAATCAGAGGACACCAAACCAACTCAAAGACAGTTTCACATGGATCAGGTTTGCCCTTATGTTACTGGAAACCTAGTGTCAAGAGAAACCTTAAATCCCCAACCCAGGTAATAAACCAGCCCAATCTGGTGAAGGCCATTAACAGATTATAAATTCTCAGACGTTATCTTGCACCCCTTTTTTATTCCAATTATTTTTAGGCTTATCAAACCAGAAGAAAACATACTATAAACAGGCTGATATTATGCCTATGCTACCATGCAATTTAGCTTATTTGCCCCAAATGCCTAGCCTTTAAGCATATATATTACAGATATGCTAGCTAGTCTCAGTACGAGCCAAAAGCTCCCCAAAAAGCGATCCAGCTGGCCCTGGACATTGCAGAACGAGAGAAGTGGCTGTCACTTTACCTCTACACCGACTCATGGACGGTGGCAAATGCCTTATGGGGGTGGCTAAAGGAATGGAAGCGGGACAACTGGCAACGCAGAGGGAAACCTATTTGGGCTGCTGACCTGTGGCAAGACATCGCTGCTCAGCTCGAGACACTGAGGGTAAGGGTGCGGCACACAGATGCCCATATGCCTAAAAGCCGGGCCACTGAAGAACACCAACACAACCATCAGGTGGATCAGGCAGCTCAAGTCTTCCAAACGGATTTGGACTGGGAACACAGAGGTGAACTGTTCTTGGCTCGGTGGGCCCACGACACCTCTGGCCACCAAGGAAGAGATGCCACATACCGATGGGCTCGTGACCGAGGGGT
>VYZX01019856.1:22547-54937 GCA_013401335.1 Brachypteracias leptosomus | reverse complement strand
AATGAGTGTGGCGAGAAAGTGGTATGGAATAAGGGGTGGAATGTTGTGGTGTAAGGTTTGGGGAAGGGGAGGGACAGGTGGAGCGGCTATTCCACTCCCCTTCCTGCCACACTCTATAAAAGGACACAGGAAGTTCCGCTCGCCCCCTCCTCGCTGGGATTGCTGCTGGCTCCACAGGTCTCTGTGGCTGCTACAACTCCACGTGGCTCAGGAGAAATTCAGTGGCATCCGAGGATCGGTGTTGTATATATTTGTATATATACCTTCCCTTGTTATCTCTGTATATTTCCCTTCCTCTGATATCCCTTTTGTTACTCCCTGTTAAAAGTTGTGATCTTGATTTTCCAACTTTGTGTGAGGCCTTTCTTCCTCCCCTTGGAGGGAAGAGGGGAGGGGTAAGAGGGGTGAAACTAATTCTGCTCCGTGGGGGGTTGCCCTGAGCCTTAAACAGAGACAGTATTCTTTCTAAACAGAACATTAAAATGCAATGCTGCAAACAGTTTACCCTGGGGTTCACTCTCTCTAGGCAGTATGGACAGGCTAGCAACAGGTTTGGCTATTTTCTGATACTATTCCAGCAAAAGCGCACTGTACTCCCTTACATATCATGCATCATGGACCCCTGATCACATACTGAAATACATTTTAAAAACACTCCCAGATGACATGGTGATATGTATGCAGGTGACTAATGTAGCCCAGAGAAGATCTAGATCAACTGTTCTGAAGCACAGATAAGGGCAGTAGGCTTGAGCAGCTAGGAGGGAGTAAGCTTGATTTGATGTTGCTGTGGACCATATGGCCTATGGAATTTATTCCTGAAACTAGTGTAAATGCAGACAAGCAGATCGTTGGTCTGTAACAGCAATGCTCTCAGGAAACTTAGAATATGATGCTAATATGATATGTGGGCCTTGCAGAGGCAAATCAATACCCAACCCATCTTACCGACTTCAGAGTTGACCATGTCTGGGTCATGAGGTTACATGGCACATATCTGGCTCCGCACTGAGTGCTTTAGGACTCCTATCACCTACCCACATATATCCTCATTACCCACTATTCCAAACCAAGGAAATACTATTGCAAGGGAGATCCTAAAGTTTTTGCTCTCACCCTGCTCTAAGTGTTTTGGACTAAAGAATAGAAGTCACATGCATTTACAAGCCACAGTTTTCTCAATAAATAAATAAATAACCCCCAAACCAGAAATGCAGTGTTTTACAGAGTATGAGAAAAGTCAGTGTAAACATGCAGAACTAATCACTCCCAAGTAAAAACAAATGAAAGCAATCTCATTTCCAGAAACTGCCTTTTTAGAATCTCACTTCGGAGAGTAGTAAGAAGCTTTGGGAATGACAAACTTCTAAGTAACACAAGAACCAGTTTCCATGAAACATTCATTGATTTCACTTTTGAATGTAAAAAATAAAGTTAGTCAGGAATGAGAACTGTCCATTAGGAAGAGGCTGCAGGTATTTCAGTAAATACTGCAATACCTATGCAAATCATAACAGCAGTAGTCATCCAAGTAAAATGGGTTTTAAATAAGTTTTGGACAAAACTCTGAGCCAGCTTTTCAATTTCTTAGTTGAAAGAACAACACAAGGAATTTAACAATGGCACTTCCTTCCCCTTAACTCATGGCAAAATGAACCTAAACCATCCACGTATGCCCTTTGAACTGTACAAGCAACATAAAAAGACTTTAATTAACAAAATTTCCAGGACCTGGGAAGCTGCTAGCAGTCTCCATTTAACTCAAGCAGTCAGTGATTTAAACCCTTTACACATTTTAGCTGGTATAACTCTTAGTTGACAAGCTTTCTGACATAACGAACTCCAGCTCCCTCTTGCTAGAAACAAATGCACATGGTTTGGTCGGGTTTTTTAGGCAGGACGGCTGTGAGGATTATAGGTGTTCTAAAGGTATCATTTGGATGTGTATGAGGAAATAAAAAGTATCACGTAGTAGTTTTCAGAAAGCAATGGCTATTTTCATGCTTCTTGTAATTACAGACTAAACAGTCACAGCTATTTTTATAAATATATTAACATTTTAAGAAAGACAAAAAAAGTTCTTGAAGCTAAACCAAGTACAGGCAACTAGGAAAAAGTTTTCTTATAGTAGTGTACGCCCCTGAAAACTTTATAGCTGTGTGCTATACAGGGAAAAACAAAAGTTTATTCTTTAGTGCTTGTCTAGAGATAAGAGATTTCAAGGTACCTAGTAAGCACGTAATTCTGTACAGAACATGAGAACAACACATTGGTAAATACACACATGTACTCCAGCAGCGTCCAATCTGCCAAGACCTCCCTTATAATTCATTTAATTAAACAGAAAAGCAGAATGGCCAGCATTCAAATTTCAGAAAATATTTTAGAGTGGGTAACACAGCTTATTGCAAGAAGCATCTTTACCAAGAGAACCTTCTTCTCATCCAAGTGTTTAACATTACCTTTAGGAAACTGCTGTGTGCTACAGAGATCATTTCAGTCTCAGCATCCACAGTTTTTGAAACAACACACGAAAAAGCTCATGCAATCTTTCACAGTATTCATCTACATAGAAACAATATCTATTCTACAAAATATAGTACTGCAGTTGCTTTCCCTTAAGATCAAATAATTACATCATAAATAAAGAATGCTCTTACACATGAATTTTAAAAAGTTAGTAGTTAAAATAATGAAAAATTACCTCTCCTTTATATTCCACTGGCTTAATTCCTGCATATACTGGTACAAAACTGCTTGCTAGCAGGACCTAGAGAAAAGAAAGCAGAAAGAATAGAGAAAAAAAATCAAGAAAAGGCAAAGTCATTCTGAACCAATACATATTTTCATGTATTTTTATCTATATTAAGTAATGTAGCAGTAATCAATCAATATATTAGTTTTACATAAAACCATCATCTCAAAGTGCCTTGTTCTTGTGGTGTGTGAAGATGTCATTAAAACTATTCAATAGGGTTTTGCTTTTTATGATGTGACAGTGATAGCTCTCAAAATATCACAAATTAACTTATTGATTAATGTTATTCAAGAGTATGAATTCAGTCTTACACACTGTGAAGTAAATTATGATTTTGCAGAACCTAAATATGCACACACTGAAAAAATGCAATACAGAGTATTGTCAAAGAAGATATAATCAATTACTAGAAAGAACATTTACTTTATATGCATCTGAATCCCTCTTACCATTTCATATCAGCTTATGCACACAATCTTGATCCAAATTTAAAAAGTGGCATTCAAAAGAAGAGATGGGCAGTATGCTTTCCAGTGACAGTTAAGGTTTATATATGGTGCTTAATATTACGTTATATCTGTTCCCCACACAAAGATGTTAGTGTTGGATTTTTTTTACTTCCTTTATTTTTTTGTGATGAAACATAATATAAAAGGTATCAGTGAAGTAACAGATTCAAAAAGACTCCATAAACTGTTGCAAGATTTGGAGATTCTCTATTTTATTTTCATCTACTGTAACCATTAGTTACTTTCCAATACTTTTAAACATACTTTGCCTACAAGGTAGTACTTTAAAAACAGATTAAGGAAACACACACAAAATACATTTTGGCAAAATTTGTGAAACTGTAGGATCAAATTCCGTTTCCACTGTTTATGTTATGGTTGTAGCACCATGGATAGTATAGGTGATTACATGAGCAAGACAGTGATTTATTGTACAGCTAATAACATACTCCTAAGCCTTGAAGAAACTCAAGCATTTTTATTTAAAACAGCAATATTCAATTTCATTACCTTAATGAGGTCCTCCCTGGAGGCAAAATTTGAAACCAAGCGATTTTCCCCGGTTTTGCTGTTAGTGACTGACACATGGAGTCGGTTCTCAGCTATCTCATGAGCATTAGAAGGAAGAATAGATTCTATGCCTTCCCTAGAGTAAAGAAAATGCTAAACATTATTCACTATTATCATTTAAAAACCTTGAAAATATGTCAGGGATAAAAAAGTTGTGAGCACCCTACAGTATAGAAAAACCATGCACACTCTCCATTTTCATTTAGAGAACTTCACACAAAAATGATCTTATAGATGCATTAAGATAGGTACCTAAGTGTTTTCATAAAATCATAACCAGGCGTTACAGCACCGAAGTCCAATTTTCTAACTTCCTCTGCAAATCCGTAGGCAAACTGCTTACATTTCTGTAAATTAAAAATATTAA
The DNA here is from genome assembly GCA_013401335.1 of Brachypteracias leptosomus. Lineage (NCBI taxonomy): Eukaryota > Metazoa > Chordata > Aves > Coraciiformes > Brachypteraciidae > Brachypteracias > Brachypteracias leptosomus. The sequence goes on along the minus strand of VYZX01019856.1, from coordinate 50,733 downwards.
CTATTAAGGATTCTGTAGTCGTAGGAAGTATGTTCAACTGTGGTATGTAAAAATACTACTGCTTAAAGATTTAATCAAGTGAGAGCTATAAGATCAGACAGAAATATCTTCCTGTATGTGCTTGTTTGTAACAAGGTATGTACGTTGATGTTTTTATAAGAGCTAACTTATAAGAAAACAAGATAGCAAAAAAACCCCACCATAAATTATTAATAACAATAAACCCTCACAAGAATACCACCTTAATAATCAAGGAAAGTTTAAGGCTAATATTCTGTATATTAACACTGCTAAATAGACAGTTCTCCAAACCATGTCATTACAACTGTCATTTATATTTCAAGTGTAAAGCCACCTTTTATTTCAAAGGCTACTCCAGTATTCAAACCAGACACAAGTACCTTAAGATGCCTATAAGCATTAAAAATTTACAATTACTTCAATTCCTTCTCATGAATGCAAAAAACATGCTACTAATCAATACACATATTTAATGAATACAATACTATGCAACTATTTAATGAATGGCATACTATGACGAATGACAGAAGAAAAGACACTGCAGAAAACCAGGCAACCGATTCCACTACACAGAGAACCTCTTTTACACAAGATGAAATGCCTAGCCTTAACAACTGCAGAAAAATAGCTCAAAGTGTGAGCCATAAGAACTCCAAATGGAGAGTAAAGGAATTGGTAGCAGTTATTTTTTAGCAAAAAGATTCTGAAGCAATGAATCATGATTCTGAATGCTTAAGACTCACTATTCCACAGTCACTTTCTTTTTTTACCCTTTCATGCAGACTTCTTTAATAATTTTAGAGACTTGGGAAAATACTAAATCAAATCCTATGCAACTTTCTGAAGTTGGTACTCGGTAAATATACTGTATTTCATCTCTATAACCACACGTTTATGAAGTAAAAGTTCTGTCTATAGATAGTTTTGGGTTCCTGGCTTATTAGCTTCCTGTATGAAAAGCAAATATGCTGCTAGTAACAAAATAAATGATTGACATGACTGGGGGGAAAAAAAAAACAAAGAAAAAGTGAACGTGTTCTGCCGAGTAGAAGGGTACAGGATTTAAATGAAGGAAAAGGGAAAACAGTTTAACTTCCTTACATCACTTGTACAACAGAGCACTCACCTAAGTGAAAGGCAGAAATATAGTTCTTGCACCTATTTTCTCTACATGGTCTTTGAATAAATGTATCAAAAAAGTTCATTAAGAGGTCCATATCTCTTAAAAAGCAACAATCACTGTAAAGAGTTGTGCAAATTCATTTCACATTGCACTTTTACCCTACAAGGTACTTACCATTGCCAGTTCCAAGCCAAGTCAAATATATATGACTAGTCATATGCACCAAGTCTTGAATTTGTTCTACATTAGTTAAGCTGCTTCTTCTGTAGTCAATTAGCTGGAAAGAAGCACATTCAGACACCTCCCTCTGAGAAGAAAACCACAAAACCCTACATAGAAGCACCTCAGAACTACTATCTCTATATCTAAGATGCTTTAATAAAGTGATGGGGAGCTAAGAGTAACAGGGAGCTGGATAAATCCAGCAAAAATCTAGGCTACTGACAGAAAACTACCTTCCATACTACAAGTACTAAGAATAGACCATACCTAGATTCTAAATTTTTGCTGCCAAAAGGCACAACTTCCTACAGCTACAAGCTGTTTATATTTTTAGTGCTAGAAGCTTTAAGTAATACATCTGAATTTTAAATAGTGACTGAGGACATGTTCAAAAATTGTAACTACTTGTATTGAGTTTAGCAAATTTGATATCAAACACAATCAAGGTACTTTTGAAATAAATAGGTATTTATCTATAACTAAAGATAAAAGGTATCAAGCTTCTCAGCAGTGAGAAAGATACAAAATACAACAGAAAAAACATCTGCAAGCTGTCATATTAGAACAGCAACAGTCAAAACAAGAAATCCTCAATGTTACATCCTGTCTGTGATAAGCAAATTTTGTATTAGAGCTCTGAAGTTAGGAAATGAAGAAAGTCCTAATTATAGCTTGTCTAACATAGCCATCTCCAGGGAGAGGAAAAAAAAAAAAGAGAAAAAAATTAACTGATGTAAGAGTTATCTTTGTGGATATAAAATATTTCAATTTAGAAATGTAATAAAGGTTATAATATAATTATCCTGATATGAAAAGTTAATTCTATTCAGTACACAATACTGACTTTACTTAAATTCCATGGGAATTAAGTATTGTTCTTCCCCACAAAAAATAGCTCTCAATTTTATATTTAAATATTGTAACAGAATGACTAAAAAGTAAAAGAAAAAAATTAAAAAGATTTAAAAGTTCATAAAACATTCTTCAGTTTGTATTAAAATTATATATTTTCAAGGAAAAATCCATGACACTCAACATAATATAGGCTTAGTTTCCACAAATGAAAAATAAAAATGTTTCTAATATTTTTACTTAGAAAGATCTTTGTAAGTTGGACCAGGCTCGGAATAAATGCCTACAAGATGCAGAAAAATTTCCCTGGGCCAAGAAAAGGCTAGCTGCTGTGCTCACCATAGAGGAAATTAAAGTCAAAAACATGCATTACACTAGGCAAACTTGAAAGTGAACTGCTAGTCAGAGGCTTCAGAAAAGGAGTAAACCAGAACAGAACACCTGTAAGGTTCTCTTCATAACAGAGTGGAACCTCCCTAATACCAAATCATATAAAGTATGCACCTGTATGGAGGGGGCGGGAGGTTAGAAAGAAGCCAGGGAAACACTTACTCCTGAAAGCTACAGAAGTATAGCTAACTATGCAAGCTAAGTTCATATCTCAGCAGAAACAAACAGAAAGGTCAGTGGCAAAGTGTGGTATTGGCTGGGACTGTTATTTGAATCATATGCAGTGACAGTTGTCATATGTGAAACCTGGAGAAAGTTACCTAATGCTCAATGCAACAAAATCTAAGTGTACTTAGAACAAAAATCTAACAGTCTTTTTTCTTTCTGTTTATTATAATTCAAAATATTAAAGAAATATTAATATTTTGGCAAGACCTAATGCTCTATGTATATTAAGGGAAAGGCACTAAGGGTGCTTCAGGAGTGCAAAGCAGCCTTAACCTACAGAGAAAAACAAACAAGAAAGAAAAGCTAATGCCCTCCCACAGAACCTGTAATAGAGTCATCGAACGTAAATTCACTGTCCCTACATGACACCATAGCCATGGTGAGAAAAGAGTTGCATCTCTGGAGAAAAATAACCTAAATACACATGTACTTGGCACGTCAGAACAGAATGCTGTGAGGGTGGGTTAATCCCCCCTGGCACACAGTGGGGCTACTGCTGTTAAGTCATGAACTGTACTGGTCTAAAGGAGGTGCACAAGCCACTTCTTGAGCTCTCTGACGGAGCACAGGTAGAAAAGCAAAAATTTGAGTGGGTGTGTGGAGTTCTTCGACTTTATGAAGATACACTTCATCTACCATTTTCATCTCCTTTCACAAAAGAATGAAAGACAAGAAGCCAATGATTAACTTCGTAATGTGATTAAGTGCATATACATTTTGGTATATTAAAATATATCTGTTTGCATACAACTCAACATTCACACACATGAAATTTATATCTACATAGCTTAAAATATAAAGTTCATATGACAGATTTTTGTCATAAAGAAATACTTGCTTCAGAAACATTTTTACCCATGAGTCACAGATTTTGTTAATAAAAACATACACACAAGTCCTGTTTCTTTAAAAGAAGCAAACCAAAACCCAAAAACTTAGTGTTAGATAATGATATCAAAAACATCCTCTGAAAATGATCATGTCCTATACCTAAGAGTTTATTAATTTACCTCTATGTTTTCTGGTACTGTTAATAAGACAGTGGCAGCCAGTGATCCCGCAGAAGCTCCCGCAAAAGCTTTCACAATTTTCAGTAACTTCTTACCATGCCTGCAAAAAGCAGCTGCTGCCCCCAAGTGGTAAATACCCAGAAAACCACAAGCTGCAAATGACAGGTTGATATGCTTCATTTTTGCTGTGGAAATAAAATTTCACGGTCAGAAAAAGGATCAGTTAATTTCATCTTAAAATATAAACCTATTCTTTTGGCACAGAACACATAATATACCATATCCACATAACAAAAAGCAGTTTATTTAAGAACAATAAAACCTTCTGATTAACAAATATACCAAACAAATAGCAGTCAGTTTAGTGTCTCTAAAATTGAAAATAACTCTAAAATACTCCCTAACACAAATAACTTTTTCAGCCAACAAATAAATATATATATATACACAATGTCACCTCATGTTTTTATCTACTTTGTCAAAGAAATACAAAACAAAAGTAACTGCTCAAAAGTGATAAAAGAATGCTGTTGGAGAGTGAATACTGTTAGTCACCTAGAGTAAAAACAAAATTAACTATAAAACTGCTGGCTACTGTGGCATCATATTCTCCTTACACACAAACAACTCTGAACCCAATATAATTCTCTAAGAAAGCAATTTTTTTCCTTCACATTTGGAACTCATTTTCTTGCTAGTATCATTATTAATCATTAATAGACCATATCTTATTTAAAGTCATTTCTTATTTAGAAAAAAAACCATGCAACATATAGATGCTTTTAAAATAAGAAGGCAGAAAAAAAAGTAAAATACAAAGCACTAAACATGAAAACACATACACACTCTGAAGGTGTCAAGGATAGAATTTAAAACTAACAAAAAGCAGAAACAGGAAGACTAAGTTCAGATTATTAGGGGTGGTTTATTAAAAAAATAAAATAGAAAGCTGTACATTTTATTACCTTTTCCATTTCTGCAAATAACTACAATTATGAGGGCAAAATATTCCACAGATTATATTGTACAGATAGTCAAGATATTGTACAGATTATCTTAACAGTGAATTAAAAATAAACTCATAGTTTATTTGGGTACATCTCAATATGAATGGGATTTAAAAAAATAATAATAATAAAGCAGTACACTCAGGAATATACTTGATTTTTCTGGTTCATGAGATAGGTTTCTTTGGGAAATAATCTACAGACATTGTGGTATCAGTTCTGATGAAGAGAGGCAAACACGTAGAGCAACAGAGTTTAAGTTGCCTCTTCAGCTTGGAAATGGTAAGAGCAATAAAGATGAGGATAAGAAAGAGCTGTCAAAACTATTAGTTAAGAAGACACGTCAAACTCAACTGCTTTATCTGTAGCACCATTAAAATCAGACCATGAATGGGTCTAACCAGGTTTAACATTTTTGAGAGAGAGAACACATCTCATAGTTTCAGGGCACATCATCTGGTGCATCAATCTCCTAAAACATTACACTACCATAAAGTAGTTTATCAACTGTGCTTTACCTCCTTTACATGAGAAACACTCGCATAATCCCCTTCTAAGCAGGAATAACTGTAACTTGTACCTAACACATTTGAAAGGATTTGAGGTTGGCTCTTGCGGTGACAATATGAGAGAGCCATTTGCAATGAAGACAATGATAAATTGTGTTACTACTCTTAAAAAGAAAGTATATTTTAAAGAAAATATTTCTGTACTGCATGGAAGATTAAAAAGTTTACTCAAGACTTCAGTGGAAAACAACAAGCATGAGTATTACTTTGAAGATCTATTTTTGGTTTTGTTTGCTTCCACTGTACCAAAAAAAGACTTTGAAGTATGATGCCATGACGTGCTTCCTTTCAGGCTAGTTAAACTCTCAGGATTTTAAGCAACTGCTGAAGCTGTTTCTGTGCCTTCTACAGATTTTGAGCAAAGATGCATTTGCATCCCAGGTCACTCACAAAAGGGTGAAGCTGATTAAAGGAACTGCATTATTAGGTATGAAGAAGAATAAGCATGGAAGAATTAACTCTCATTTTTGTCCAAAAGAGATTTCAAGTTCGACACTACATGTGAAACATTATATGAAATAAGGGCCATGTTTACATAGTTGACTGGTCAGAAAACAAACAAGCAAAGTAAAAGTTGAGCAATCCCAAGAATGACATCTAAGGGATCTATAAGGTGTAATCAAGAAACACAAGTGTAAGATAATAAGGTTATGTAAATAAAAACAAGCATATGTATGCTTATGTACATGTACATACACATTTTATAAACCTTCTACAAGGCTCATCTACAAAACATTCTAAGAGGTATCTCTCTCTCCCTGCTGGAAAATATTTAGATGGTCACAAATTAAAAAAAAAAAAAAAAAAANAATAAAAAAAAAAAAAAAAAAAAAAAAAAGGTGAAAACTAAAAAGAAGTATCTGCAGCATATTACAGCAAGAAATTTTGTGTTAAAATATTTTGGAAAAAAAAAAACCCTACAAACGTAGCAGACAATCATGCTTCTCTGTATAAAGTATTGGCTGGTACACTTTCTCTAAAGTGGGAACAGGAAAGGACGTTACATGAACTGATGCTTCGAATCTTAGATCAAAAACTGCAGAAAATACACTAACTGGTCCATGCCTTCTTTTACAAGGCTTCATGGGGAAACTACTGTCTTACGCGAGCTTTAGTCCCATCTAATTATCAGTTATTGTAAGTAACCACTGTTCTCTTGAGTGCCTGGATACATTCACTCTGATGAGAGTTAATTTCTTAACACTTAGATCTCATATAGCTCTTCCTCCTTCATTTCCCTACCCGAGACAGAGATTACTGAATGAGTATTGACATCAGTTTCTTGACTGACCAAAGGATTCAATGAGATGCAAACATGCTAAAAGAAAAAAGAACACTAAGATTTCAAGTCAAGAAACACTGTTAAAGAATGCTGCTAGTCTATGAGACTTGTTAAGAGTACACCAATTTCAAGTCCAAAAAGATGAAATGAACTCAACCCAAGGAGCACTTAATTTTTATTTTTTTTTTTATTAACAGAAGTACTTGATCCACTGAACTGCTAGGCATGCGATACAGCACTGTTCTACAGATTCCCCAAGTGAATTTTCAAATCAAAAGTATTAACAGCATGGCTGTGTAATCAAGGCACTACATTTTTTGTTAATTAGGATCAGTTCCCAGGTCTACTTATGTATTTGTCAAAAATACACAAAATTTAAAATTACTTCAGTACAAATGTTAATTGGCAGATGACATTCATGTTCAAACGACAGATCCAGTGGTTACATCTAGCATCCTGAGGAATGGGTTTTGCACATACATGTAACAACCCTAAAAGTGAGTCAATAATGAGAAGGAAAAAAAAAAATCATGGAATAATTTAGGTCTCTTGCCTAACTTTCTTGTGCTCAAAACCAGGTTTTATCCAGTTGTTAATTTAAAAATCATGTAATGTTTAGCTCCTAAGTGATAGCTAGTAGCTGTTGCTGAGTGAAACAATCAGGTCTTCCGTCATTTGTTAGGAATATTAAAATCAGTAGAATATTGCAAATAATCAGCATTAGAGAGACGAAACAATAGAACATCAACATCTTCATTCAGCACTATGCATCACACTGAAGGCCTCTTACAACAAATCTGTAAGAAAGCACTTAACCTATGAAAATGATACAGGTGAGTAAGAATTATGGTTTTGTAAGGAGCTATCTGCTTGACAGATGCAGTTAAGCAATGTCCTTTCACCTTGCAAAGGAATCCCTGAGTAGGAGGAAAAGATTAAGAAAATTCATTAGATGAATGTCCTGTAGAACCAGAAAAAGAAAGAAATAGGAAATCAAGACACTAATTTATTAAGAATATATCTTCCCCATTTCTTTTGATTCTTGCAAATATGTCATGGTAACACTTGATTTGCAAGCTAGAGGAGTGTATCTCAGAGACAGTGTGATTCAATAATGTCTTTTGCTTCGATGGTCTGGTAGATCACTGCTTTTTTGATCAAAAATAGTAGGGTTATAATAACTCCCAAGAGGACATAAAGAGAAATTTAATTGAAGTCTACAGTATCACAATTACCTGCCAATTTCTTGCAGAGTACCAGAAATCAGAGCACAGTCACGTGTGGACATAGACCATTTTTTCATCTGCTTGAGCAAACAGCAAAAATCTTGCTATCTTAGAAATGGTATGAAACACCTGTTCCACGAGACTTTGTAACAAATATTTTTAGAGGGTTTAATGAATGTTCTGACCATTAAAGGTATTACTGATTAACTCAAAGTTATCATATCAGCATGTTTTAAGATAAAATTTCAGTGAACCTCAAAAGATGCGCAAGCACATTTCAGCTGGACAGTGCACGCACCGTAGAGATATAAACAAGACATAGCAAACACTTTTGCTCTGCTTTTCAAAAACATCAGCTTACATAATTGGCAAAATTCAAAATATAAAGATTTTAACTGACCAAGGTGATAGGTACGCTTCTGTTGTCTACAAGAAACAGAAACATAAGAAAAGAGAAGTACAAGAAACTAGAAGGATACTGGTGCTGTTCAACCTCATTACAGACAATGCAGGAACATTCAGGAATAAACATAAACCTAAGAGTTCTATTTAAATGATTCTCTGTGCAGAAAAAAAATAATTCACTGGCGATTAAAAATATACTGAGAGGGTGGGGGGTACTTCTGTTTATTCAGCAGCATCTCATCCCTTTGTAATGCAAACCTACAAGAGAATGGATGTAAGATGACAAGCCTGTACAGGAGAATTATGACACGGTACAATCCATCTCTTTCAGGATAGATACTGTCTTCCTAATTGTCATGCACAAGAAATAGCACAAGAGTTTCTCATACTGCTGTTTCCTGAGCAAAATAATTACATAAGCAGTGTATGATTTCAGCATTTTAACCAGTGGTAAGTACCTCCCCAACATCCCATTTGTAAACAAAAGCTGAAAATGCTCAAAGCCAACTGACTAAAAAACCTTTACAAACAAGAATTAAATATACATAGAATGCGAATGACCAAACACCCTGAAGCACAGGAGCTAGAACGTATGATGCCTAACAGCACATTTGAGGATTAGTTATTAGCTAGGAATGACAAAACAAGCAAAATTATGGAGAGAATTATTTAGCTAGGCAGCATTGCTAAAACAAAGGTCATAATTGTAACTAATTTACCTGAACCAGAAACCACCACTGACATAGGAATGTTTTTTCAAATTTATAACAGAAAAAAGAGTTCACTAGTATCACAGACCAAGAAGCCTTCAGTGAATACTCAAGAAATGGATTTTCCCAGCCAAAAACAGGCTCACACAAAACAGTAACCCATCCAATAGAATGTACTCTGCTTAAGAGTCACCACAGTTGCTAGCAAGAGAACGGGAAAACTAAGTTTTGCATCTATCCAGTCACATGAACTAAGCAATGTCAGAGTCTGATGAAGCTGAAGAAGGAAAAAAAACCAAAACCAAAAACAACACAGTACACAATCCAATTAGCCATTAAGACACTTAGGAAAATTACATGAGTCTTTGAAAACTATAAACATTGTGTACAATACCCTTAAAATTAAAAAATAAATACATCACACGATGCAAAATGAAAGAGTTTCAGACCATCTTGATCAGGAATACAAGATATCTAGAGAGGACAGGGAAGACTGAATTCTTAAGAGGGTGAAAAAAGATTCAATACCTTCTAATGAATGTTGGCTTCCGTCACATACTCCACTGGGACTTTTTCCAGCAGCTATTTTAGCTCCCTCTGTACTGGTAGCCATTCTTGTATCTGCTGCTGATTGTTTATTATTTACCTTGGAAACCTACAATCATACAGTCAAACAAGACTATTAAAAAGAGAAACAATAGGCAAATATAAGATGACCATTATTTATCCTTAAACAGATCAATAAAGTCAATTAAAACAGTTGTAAAAACATCTAGATGAACTTCTCAATTCCCTAGTCCCCACTAAACTGAGCCACAATGTTCCACTATTTATACAAGCAGCAATTTATATTTTAAATATTAACTCCGCTAGAAAAAACCTGCCATTTGGAACTGTCAGTGTCCAAGATTAGCCTTTATTTTGTGTCCTTTACCACTAATTTTGTTTATCTCCACAGATTTTTTCTTTATAATCAAACTCTTATGTTTTTATCCTCCACTTAACAATCCAATAAAAATTTACTCCCCCAAATTGCATTAGTAAAAAGTTTCCCAGAGAACTCTGATCCTATTCTTCACTAAACTGGTGTCTCTCTAATAAGTTAGTCAGTTATCATGCAGTATTGTCTGAAATATAATTTGAAAGTAACATTTATCCCCAACTTAGAACTATTAGACACAAAAGGTTCATTCTGAAACACTTGCTCTCCTGCAACTTGTTGCTACCTGCCCCCTTACCTTGATTATAATTCGTAACTAAGGGTGCAAGAACAAAAGCTTAGCTCTGTAGATCGTAAAATAAATTATACTATCCAAAAATATTTACCTGGAATTTAACTCTGTTACATGGCACTGTTATGGTGCAGTAGTTGAGGATTCCAGTCCAGAAATGCTGAGTTTTGGGAAACACACAACTACTGGGTCTGCCTTCTTTCAACTGAAGCAACAGTATCTGAGCACTCCAAAGGCTTTTAGCAGTCCACATTTTCTTAAAAGTGACCTCTGAATCCAGATGATGTGGTAAGCCAACTGATAGTCTCAGGAGCTTTTTTACCATGGAGTTACAAAAGAAGTATCAGTAGATAAGCTTGGACACCAGAGAAGTACACAGCAGAAAGTTTCTCTTCTAAACATAACCTGTTTAAAAACATTAAGGGAGAAAAAAAAAAAAAAGAAAAATTAAAAAGAGTACTTGAAAGGTAGTTGCACATGAAGTCTGATACTGTAACAAGGCCCTCTTCACAACCCTGTCACTTAAAAGACAGAAGCACTGACAGCTGATTCACTTGACAATCAAACAGTTCTAGGCAGAACTTTTGTTCTGTACCTACTCTGTCTCTCTCTCCAGCCTCCATTTGGCACTGTCTTGTTCACCACTAACCATGAAGCCAGCTGTCTATTTCAGAAACAGGAAGAACTAAGATTGTTAGTAATGCAAAGGACAAGTGAACAAACTGTCCCTCATAATTAATAACTTGAATATGCTGTTCCTTCTACCTCAGCTGGAATACAAGGAGTGTTCCAGGAACTTCAAACCAATTATTCATAAAAATGAAATGCTGATGTCAGGATCCTAGTAAGAAAAACTCTAGCGTGCTGGCTGGTACAAGGCAAGCCGTGTCATTTTCTGTGCTACAAGGGTATCACAGGAATGACTTACAAATCAAATGTATGTTTGGCTTACACCTAGGAAGACTTTGACCATAAAGAACAATATATGGAAATGAACCTGTTGCTGCCCTGACTACCAGTGTAAACCAACCCAACGTGACTCTATGCAGGAAAGGTCTCAGAGGTATGCTGCCAACTTCAAATTGAATCCCTATGAAGCAAGTGAGCCTCAGGTTTTCTGCTTCATCTAGTGTGCCACAGGACAAGGCCTACAATGCAATTTGATTTCTCTTCCCTTCACTTTTGCTCACTAAACAACTGATATAAACAAGCAAGACCAAGTTGAAACGATGACACAAAGCTTTTAAATGTAACAAGCACAGAACACAAAGTGACAGCAGAAGCGAACACAACATTAAGAAAAGCCACCGAGTCTTCTAAGCTGGTGCATTCACAACCGAAGGGCAATTTTTAAGCGGGCCGCGTCCCTTCACTTCTCAGCTCAACCTCTCCCCCCCCTCCATGTCGTTCCCGGTTTTCCTTCGCGCAGGCTCCTGCCTCACACCTTCCTGGGGCGGGAAGGGGGGGTAATCTAACGTGGCCGACACGACACAGCGGAGGCAGCCTGCCTGCCGCGGCTCCCAGGCGGGACTCTCCTTAGTGGCCACAAAGACAACTCCCGCGGGGATCAGCAACGGCGACCGGCGGCTCGGGTCCAGACCCGGGCGCGGGCGGCGGGTGGCAATGGGTGCAGGGGCGGCCCCAGCCTGGCCCCGCCCCCCGCGAGGCGCCCTCCTGCGTGCCCAATCCCCGCGCCCCCCGCCCGCGGGTGACTCGTCCTCGCGGCAGCGCCAACGCTCGCGGAGGCACCTCGGGCTCCCCCNCGCGGGGGAGCGGCCCCTCCCCTGTGACGCAGCCCCTGCGCGCGCCCAGCCTGGGGCGGCTTGTGGCGCGGGGGCGGGGCGGGGTGGCCGCGCGCCGAGCGTTGCACTGTGGGGAGGCGCAGCCTCAGGCCTTTCCGAGGGCCTCGGTCGACGGCGGGCGTGGGCTCGTTTCGCCCGGTCCGCCTTCGCGGGCTGGTGGTGTATGTGTGTGGCGGCGTGTCTGCTTGCCCGGGCTGAGCTCCTCCGACGGCCTCCCGAAGGAGGAGGCCCGCGGGGCGCCTTTCCGGCCGCCTGTCGCTGTCACCGGGAGACGCCGTGTAGGCGGGTGTCCAACCCTCTCCAGCACCGCCCATGTCGGGCACTGTGTAGGGTGGGGGCTTCCTGGTGCTGAAGGGGTGACTTTAGGGCGGCAGTAAAGTTGGGTTTTTATTTCCTTTTCCTTGGTTTTCCTTGGTTTTGTGTGTTCGTGCTTTAATAAAGTGAGTCCGCTCGCCCGTTTGGCAGGCGAGCACCGGAATCGGCATAGGTCAGAGGTTCGAGTGGGATCCTGTAGCCAACAGCAGATGAAAAAAACTGGGGAGAGCAAAGATGCCTGGGAGGTAGAAGTGTGGATGTGTGAACTCTCCCAGGGCAGTGACAGGGGTTAAAACTAAGCTAGCTGGGGCAAAAAAATAATATGTTAGATTTCATGCACATTAGTCTCCTTCACCTCTGACATCTATTATTTCCACTTTTTTTATTATATGGGAGGGGCTGTTGTGGATATGGGATAGAAGGAGGTGCGTCTGTCCCAGGGGGAAACCTTAACAGCTTCTGTTGTCTAAAGTGTTTGCACAGTTCAGTCACCTTTTCAACAGCTAAAAAGCAATAGTTGTGAAACAGAGCCCTGGGATGTCTTACAGCAACCAGTCTTGTGGTGGAATTACTGCCTTTTCATCATCCTGCACTCTGTCCCTGTATTTATAGGATGAGCTTTTAGATGAGAAAGCCAGATGAGACCTGGTGGTGAAAAAAAAAATCTTGCTTTAATTATAGACAGAGTTCTAATTTGTAGTGGGCAATAGCATCATTAGGACCACACTTGCATCTAAGTTGATATTTGGTTGACAGGTATAGTAAATACAAAGGCAAGTACAGATATTGCATGAGGACCCTTTTCATTCTCATCCTTCCAGATGTGGACTCAAGTATATTAATTAGCTTCTTGTTCTTTCTGTACTGTGTTTGATCTATTAAGGTATTGGAAAATGAATGATGTGGGTTAAGCTCTCTGAGTTGGTGAGAATTAAACCTCTAATCAGGGATAGTTCCAAGTAGAGGCAAAGCAAGTCATTGCCAAGGACAGCAAGCAGAGATAGTGTCTCTTAAATGTAGTAGCAGGCACTTGTTCTCTCTTTTAGAAGAAAGTGTAAGACTTCTTTGGCTCCCTATCTCAACTCAGTCCTTTTTCTTTCCCTTTTCTCATAACTAGACTTGGATCAGACCCTTATCCTTCAAATGTTGATTTTATCTGCTGCATGTTCATGTTTAGATAAATTTACCCATATTCAACATTTTATAGCATGACATAGATCTTTCATTCTTCTTTAACAGTTGTTCTTTGTAATACTCTGCCATTTTCTTAAGAATAAAATGTTTTTAAAAAAGAGGCTTATATGAGTTACATAAACATTTCAATGGTGTTCACCATGAACACATGGTGTTCACCAGAATAGGTATTTTGGAGCACCAACATGGTTAAATTGCAAGTTATTTGGAAGTATATGTAAAATCCATTTCCTTAACAGGCTAAGCTACAGTAGCAAATGCAGTTTTTGGTAGTATGACTTTTAACTTGGTTATATTTTTGATCAACAGGATTAAGTTGGTTAGTGCTGCTACTCCTCTAAGGTGTCTCTGCCAGTAACACTGAATTCTTACTTCACAGATTGAGTCCTACAAGGAAAATGAGGAGGCATACAAAGAAAACTATTGAGAGAGAAACTTGAAAGTCTTCTTTTATTACTGACAAAGACGGTATGCTTATAATTCAGAAGTGTATGTATTTAAAAATTATGTTTCCTACTGAATGTCTCTTTTCTATGCACTCTGCATAATAAATTTCTGTAGGTAGGATGGAAGATTCATGTTATGGATAGGTGTCATTAAAGAATTTAATGCATTTTTTTGCAACATCAAATTGGCCTAGATCCAAATGCTGATACATGGATTGAAAAGGTCAAGCAAATGTAATGATTTATTGCAGTATATTAAGATCTGAAGAAGTCATCACAAGGAAAGAGATAAGCTTTTCTTGTGGGTTAAGTGTGAGCATACAGGTTACTGTTGAGTAACTGATACCCAAATCTACGGGTTTGACTGTTAGCCACTTGTAACTATTTTATTTTCCTGTCTTCTGTGTCACAGTCATGTCGGTGCTAAGAGAGGAGTGTGGCTCCCTCTGTCTGCCAGACTGTTGGAGCGCCTGTGCTCTGAGGGGACCAGGCCCATGGCTGGTACTCCACGGCTGCATAGCCATGGCTCAGGCTTCTGAGGAAATTGCTGAGTTGTGGAGAAAAAAAAAAAAGAAAGGTCTGAAGAGGAGATTCATGTGAGAGGAGAAAGCTGAACTTGTAGGCAGGGTAAGAGAAGGAAGAGCACCAACACAGGCAAGTATAAAATCATGAGGAAAAAGATGTCAGAAGATGGCACAACTGCGGCTGTGCTCCAGGGAGCTGAAGGAACTGCCCCTCTCCTCTTGACTCCTGCCTGCCTGCCTGGCTGGCAAAGACTCTGCCTGTGTCTTGTAAAAGGTGGTGAGCATTTTAGTGCCTGATCTACTAGTGATCATTTGTGCATGATAACCCATAATTCATTTCTATACTTCTAAGCTGGGTATATCCTGCTTGCAGAATCACTTTGTGCTTAGCTAAGGTGCTCAAACAGGAACCCAAAGGGAAATTATTACAAGAAATGGAAGTTCACAGACAAAGCAAATGTAAGAAATGTGCCTCCAAAAGTGGGCCTAAAATAACAGAGCTGCTTCCAGACAAAAAACAACTGGTTTTGAAGGGAGACTAGTGACTTTACAGGGTGGAAGAGGGGTGGAGAATTAGGGTGGAAATTCCAAGCTACGAAGGAACTGTGGGAGAAAAGGTATTAACAAAGCTGAAGATGTGTTGAGGCTCATGAGGGAGACAAACAGTAGGAGAAGGCTTTTGAAAGACAAAGTTGAAGAGCTGGCTTGGAAACCGACTGTGATACTATTGGCCAATTTTATGCAATTACAGCAGCATCTAGCAAAGATCTCCAAATTACATAGACATAATACTGAAATATTTAATAAAAAAGGAAAAGTAACAACAAAATTAGGTTTACCTGTTGAAAAGCAAGGTGAAAATGACTCCAGTGCATCACTGAGTCATGACTAGAGTCTTTCTAACGTGTACTTCCAAATAGAATTTTTTGGAAAAAGTACTTTTAAAAAGTACATATGTTGTGAATTGAGGGGTGACTTTATTAATGTTTATAAATATATTAAGGGAGAGTGTCAGGAGGACGGAGCCAGGCTCTTCTTGGTGGCATCCAATGATAGGACAAGGGGCAATGGGTGTAAGCTGGAACATAGGAGGTTCCACATAAATATGAGAAGAAACTTCTTCACGGTGAGGGTAACAGAGCACTGGAACAGGCTGTCCAGCGAGCAGTGGAGTTGTGGAGTCTCCTTCTCTGGAGACATTTAAAGCCCTCCTGGACGTGTCCCTGTGCAACTTGGTCTAGGTGATCCTGCTCCGGCAGGGGGATTGGACTAGATGATCTTTTGAGGTTCCTTCCAGTCCCTAACATTCTGTGATTCTGTGAATGGTACCTACAAGGAAAAAAAAAAAAACAAAAAAAAATACTTCGTTTGACTGTAAATAAATGTAAAGTTGAAATGCAGTTTGGGAAGATTTCTCAGAGCAGGGAGTGCAGTTACTTTTTTCATTAATTCCTTTTTCCAGTTCCTGTCCTCCTTGTTTTCAAGTCTGTGGGAAATAAATAAAAACCACTGGAACTACATCTTTGCTAGTGAACTTTGTTAGTAAATGGTAACATATTCCTGAAGCCAAGGCAACAGTGAGGGAGCAGTCTACAGTTAAGAGTGGGCTTGAATTTCATAGAATAGGTACATTTTGTATTAATTGTTTGATTTGTCATTGCAAATAATAATAATTTAAATGAAATCTAATTTCAGAGAAAGCAAAAAAAGAGAAAGATTTTTGATTATTGTGAAGGAAAGCTAGATGTGTGTACTTGAAGTTAAAAGTTCCAGAAAGCTATACTGTGTTTGATCCAGAAGTGTGAAGAGGAAAGGAAAACGGTGATATGTCAATGTCAGAAAACCACTCAAAAGTGATGAAGACAATGACAGTGGATTTAACTGCTTCTCAAGATAACAAATAACTTTTGTTACAATAATAATTGTGATGGCATTGTATTATTAATTACTACCTACCAGCTTCTGGCTATTCTTTTGATTATAAGCAGAATAATTGCAATGTCTCCCATGATTTGAAGCCAAGTCTTCTCAACAGTATCTAAGCAGAAGAGAAACATCGTTATCAGCTGAATAGACATAGCATCATTAGTTTGAATACATTTTAAAAATCTAAAATCTCTGTTATCTTTTAAATCTAAAACTTTAACTGGTAAATAAGCCTTTATCATAGAATTCTGACTAAAGGGGGGAAACCCCTAAACTGCCCAATTTAAATTGTCCTTAGAAATGCCCAATAAGTCTTTTATTTGTCATGTGCTATGAAATAAGATGCTATCTTAAGCTGCAATTTAGAAAGCTGCAACATAGGTTACCAGAAGTCCATTGAACAATGCACTTTCCAGATGTAGCCCTGTCATATGGCCTCTCAGATGGAACCAGAACAATAGATATATATATGAGAGACATTTCTGTTGTTCAATTGATTTAAGCCAAGAATATCATTCAAGGCAGAAGGCTAAAAATCTCAGCCTTCCTGAACAAAAAAGGTACTGTACAGTATAGCATTTAGGTAGTACATGGGAGTTGGTTAGATCTGCTGAACTTTAGCAGAGGTTCAGTTCAAGCCTGAAGGAAATTGTTTGAGTTTAATCATATCCAACAGTACATGCTAGCTTTATTTGACATAACTTGTAGGCTGACCAGCCTGTAGTTGATTTGAGCAGCAAGTGAGGCTATGATTGGCATAGTTAACTAACAAAGCATAGTTGTTGTGAAGA
The DNA here is from genome assembly GCA_013401335.1 of Brachypteracias leptosomus. Taxonomy (NCBI): domain Eukaryota; kingdom Metazoa; phylum Chordata; class Aves; order Coraciiformes; family Brachypteraciidae; genus Brachypteracias; species Brachypteracias leptosomus. Next base: position 33,458 of record VYZX01019856.1, on the reverse strand, counting down.
CTTACCTTGTGAATTTAAGGTTCCTTAATATGGTTCATATTGTTTATGAGGAACATGTAACACTAGTTTTTCATGGTTCTATTGATTAAAGTTTGTCTTTAGAGACAAGGTACTCTTCATTTTTATTCCCTTGCACCTGTCTGCTCTTTATGTGGGATATTTTATGAAAACTGAACAACAGCAGCTAACAAGAAGGCTGAAAGTGAAATTTCCCGAGTTGACCCACAGCTGCTACCTAGCCCAAAGATGGCATGTTCTAGCTGCTTCCAAATGTCAAAGAGAAGACAGTTGTTCCTCAGTTTCCAAAGGCCTCGTCCATCTAGACTGAGCAGAATTGCATTACTGAATTCATACATTTGATCTGACTTTGACACCTAGATATTCTACTAGGCCAGTCTTTCAGCAGCTTCCTATCTCCCAACAGTGTCTGAGAGTTCAGGTCATGCTTTTACATATTTGTATTATCATCTAGTTATAATATCAAAAGTTGTTTTCAATATTGTTTATTATTGTACCACTGACATGGGAAGAGTGAAGAGTTTGCTTGTCCTTTGTGGTATACAACTGACTACTTCGGTGTAGAAAATTTGTCTTTACTGACACTTAGCCTGCAAAGCTAATCTGTGCTTTTCTTTGCCACACAAAGCAAATGTGCCAAGGAGTTTGTTCGAAAGGAAAGATAGCGAATAGACACTTCCTGTTTTCTACCCAAAACAAAAAATTGCAGGACAAGATATACTTTATTCTGTTAAAGACAAATGTCAAAAATACTGAAACAAAGCACTGCTCTAAAATTAAAATTTAAATTCTTCATTTTGGAAGATCTATATTAAAGGTTTTCCTGCCCTATTCATTTCAGCCAAAATATTCATTTATTTTTTTAATGTGAAGTAAATGTTGACATTTGTTTGCAGTAAGTTTAATCAGTTCATATTGTATCTTAAGATGAAGCTACTCACCTTCTGAATGACTTCTTTGCGGTGCCCAAGGTGGTTGAATTAGAAGCCTCACTGTCAAGTGACAACAATTAGCATGTATCCTACATTTAGGGACTTGTATATTACTGGAAGATTGTAATCATTTTACATGAGGAATCTAAAATCCATGGCTTTCTAAAATAGAGCCCCCCTAAGGCTTTTATTGCTGGTGATGATCTCAACAGAAAGCTTTTTAATAGACTGATGATTATATGTGTACCCATGTGTGGCGCAACTGAGGTTTAAGAGAACGAACACGTGAAATGAGCATTGTAGGTTATTCACTATCTGGGTAATGCAGGAGGAGGATAGTTAGTTGTTTTAAGTTGAAAAAACATCCCCACTCCCACAAATGACCATTACTTCCCAAAAGACCTAGTAACTTCTTCCTTCCTGATATTTTCCGTGCTTAGCCCCACTTTCCCCATGCATGTTAGGAGAGGAAGGGGTTTAGGGGGAGAACAGGGAAACCCTCACCTGGGGCTGATGCACAGGCTCGGTGCACTTTCTATCCTGGCATTGCTGGTGCTGGGCTGCATCCTTACATGTGATGTGCCTCAGCCTGACACAGGAGTGAATCAGACTCAAAGATTTACTGGGGGTTTATAAAGTTCTTGTGGAGATGGGCACCACTACCCCCTATAGTAAGAGCTGTTCCTGGATACATTATTAAACATGTCAGTACTAACAGTTTCTCTGAATAAGATCTGCAATATTTTGTATGCCCTTTATCAATTAATCTGAAAATGACATTATTGTTTGTATGAGAACAAATTAATTTCAGGAGTACCTCAGTCTGCAAGTCCATTTCATGTGTGTATATTGTGAGTGAGAGTGTGTGTAGGGAGCTCACTTGCAGCTAATACATTCCAAAGTCATGTAACAAATCAAAGAACCATTTGATGTGAAATCAGTTGCCTTCCCACTTTATCCCTCAATTTAAAACCATTTTTAAAATTCTTATTTCCCTGACTGAAATAATTTGCATGAGAGAAATGAGTGATCTCACCCCATGCACAGCTTTTTGTTTCTAATTCTGCTTTTAAAACTTTTTTTTTTTAAGCTATATTGTGTCAGTTACAGAAAGTAATTGCTTCTTCAAGTGAACTTTTCCGTGTAAACCATGTATAAGGTACCTAGGCCAGCTGTTAGGAGTTTCTGTAGTTAGAGTCTAAACAGTAGGTGGCACTGCTGTTTGTCTAGTCTTTATAGATCAATATTATCAACATTAAGTGGCATTTGACCTTTCCAGGTCCCACTTCCATAGTACCCTTGATCTGGGGGGGGGAGGGGAGGAAGAATCAATGCAAAAACCCCAATAAATTATTATAAATCTGCAATTATAAAGCAGATCTTTGTCATATGTTGCAAATTGTCTTTAAACATTTCCTGATAATCTTAACACCTATTAAACAAAACATAGGAGTATTTAGTGAAATTAGGAGTAGTCACAACAGGGATAGTGGTTTTGCTTTTTTGTTCTTTTTCTATTCTATTTTTGCTTGATTTTATTATAGGTGAAGCCAAAAACCTAAGTGACATTGGAGATTTTTATTGGACAATCTAGAATTGCTCCTGATTCTTTAATCTCCCCCAAATATAGTTAAGGGGTTTTGCACTTCAAAGGTATGCATTTTTTTAGATATTAAGAGTTATTTCTCATAAATATCCATATAGTTCATAAAAGGCCCAGCAATATTTTCCTTGTTTGTTTTCATACAATCAGACAGTTTCATATTCTCCCCTCTCAGTTTTTGACATCTTAGGTGGGATTCATCAAAGGAATGCAGGCATGGGCTACAGTCTAGACATGGATATTTGAGCTAGTCATTCTAAGCTGCCTCACTGGTCAGTGAAGAGAAATAGACATTTTTGGAAAGGAATTAATTTCAACCCAGAGCAGACTTTTAAAATATGTTAGATGAATCATTTTCCAAAACTGCTTATTTTTCTTTATTGACATTGAGGAAGGTCTAAGAAAACCGCCTCAGAGGTAAATGAAGTTTGGCAGAAGAAGCGTCTGTCCTGGCAATGTTGTAGACTCACTTGGCTGCCAAATGCTGAGTCTGCAATCACTTGAAATTCTGAGGTGAGATGAATTGCTGTCTGCAAGCCAGAGAGCAAAACCTGAAATCATCCATTAAATAGAAAATTCTGTGAGAAAAATGGACACTATAGAAGGGGAATGGCATGTTGCTGTTAAATCACTTTATCTGCTCACAATTTGTCTCGTTTAATTTCCTAACACATTATTTAAAGTGTCTACTTTTGCACTCCATCTTTTTCCTCTTGTCACAGCCTGGGTGGATGCCTGTGTTCAGGTTCACTGCTGTCATGCCCATGAACATGTTTCCCAGAGAAGTTGTGGGTGACCCCCCTCCTGGAAATGTTCAAGGCCAAGTTAGATGAGGCTTTGAGCAACCTGATGTAATGAAGTATATCCATGCCCATGGCACAGGAGTTGGACTAGATGAACATTAAAGGTGCCTTCCAACCTAAACCATTCTATGCTTCTGTGATGCTGAATACTCTTCTGTAGTTGTTGGTTTATTGTTTCTTCTGTTAAATATAGATATCTGAGGTTCAGTACAGGAATGTGAAGAGATGTGTTTGTAAACAGTGAGAGCACATAATCATCACTGTTGATGTGTAGGCTACTATTCCTTTCCAAGTTCAAGTACAATATGCAAATGGTTATGTTATTTGTGTGTCTCACAGTCCCTAATACTTCAGCTTTATCAGACTGATAAGTTATTACATTTTTACCTGATTCTCTATGAAATTATCTTTGTAGCACAGTCTTGTATTACCTTTGCAAAAATTATTTTTATGTGGAGTGGAAAAGATCTAAAAATCTTTGTACTATTCATAACTTCTCTGTACTGCATAATATATTGTATGCGCAGTTACCAGAAGCCATTATTTTTCATCTGTTTTTTTTCATCTTCTTCGGGTCTGTCCTCTTTTCACCCTTTATCTCACCTTTCCATTGTTTTGTATTTTCTTCTTCATATTTCACATTAAACCAATTGAAAATATGTACAGTGGCAAACTTAATGAGTATGCTTACATCATATCTCTTTATAAGTATTTCCTATGTATGCACTACATTTAGCATGTGACATTTCTAGAAATAGTGTTGCTTGTCGCAACATTTGTCTTTTGGTAACTAATTAAGCAAATTACCCCTTGGTTTATTTTTGTAATACACTTTCTATCAATTTATTAGTCTCTGTAAAGCTTTTGTCCACACAGGAACAGTAAAGAAAATTTATCTAAATAAGCTAATGGTATGAATATGAAGTAGATTAGTTAGGCCCCATTAATTCTTTGTAGCTACCGATTCAGAATTAAAAAGGTCATAACTGAGTTTGTAGACATCAAAAATGTTTGGAGGTTAAAATAGAGCTCTCAAAACATACTAACACATTTTCATCTTTTGTTTTCTGTTTCTGTGCATAAAAAGGTAAAAAGAACAGATAAGAATTAGATGTACTTAGATGGGAATTTGACCTTTGCAAAAATACAAAAATGTAATTGAAAAAAAGTCAGGCTCCTTGGGTAACGACATAAATGATCACTTCAGCTTTTTTTGGCCACTTTTGATCTCCATATGAGCTATCCTCTCCCCTCCTCATGAAAAGAGCTTCCTCTTCCTATGCAGGCAGTATGTGATGAGTTGCCACAGCCTCAAAGTGCTCACAAATTGCATTTAGTGACCAAAGTGACTTGTCCTCTTTTTCACCAGGTAACACAGCTCAAGAGCACACGATCTCTTTGTACTATCTACAGATACTGTTAACTACACCACCACTAACATTTGACTTAAATGTCTCTTTTTCTGGCTAGACTGCAAGAAAGTTATTTGTTGTTACTATGACAAAGCATTCTTAATCTAAAACTGTTCAAGAGGAATTGTGGCAAGTTCACTGCAAAGCAAGAGAAAATTTGTGAGCAGGGCAATAGGAAAGGGCTTGGTGAGACTGAGTAAGAGATTCTGTAGACAGGAAGCAGTAGAGGACAAAATCATCTGAATTCCAATTTGTATTTTGATCTGTTTTGACACATATCAGATCTGTCTGTTATGAGCTCTACTTTAGCTCCACGTCTTCTTCAGCTCTATATTATTGCCTGAAATCATGTCCATCACTGTAAAATGAGCAAAAGATATTGTAATGAAACCTGACAGTATTATTAAAACCTATTGAACAACAATTGCATAAAACAAACACTTGGTAATTGAAGCTCTTTCTACATTACTGTAATACCTAATGTCTCTCTTTCAGGCTGAACAACTCCAACTCTCTCAGCCTGTCCTCACAGGACATGTGCTCCAGCCCTCTCATCATTGTGACCCTCCTCTGAACTTGCTCCAACAGGTCCTTATTGTGTTGGGGGCCCTAGAGCTGAACACAGTACCCCAGGTGGGGTCTCACAAGAGCAGAGTAGAGGGGGACAGTCACCTCCCTTGACCTGCTGGTCATGCTTCTCTTGATGCGGCCCAGGATACAGTTGGCTTTTTGAGCTGCCGATGCACATTGCTGGGTCATGTTGAGCTTCTTGCTCAACACCAACTCCTTCTCAGGGCTGCTCTCAATCCACTCATTGCTCAGCCTATATTTGCTCTTGGGATTGCCCCACCCCATGTGCAGGACCTTGCATTTAAATAGCTTTTCTCCAACAGCAACTGTGGAAATATACCTATTCTGAAATGCTAAGTGTTGAAAAGCTCTTCTGAGTTGAAATCTGTTCCAGATGAGGCAGAGCTGGGTTTAGAATGAAGACCATTGTCTAAACATGAAGCCATTTAGGGGGAGGCCATTCTCTTCTACCAGAAATGCCATTCTGATAATTTTTTTCTAAGCAAGTCTTTGTTTGAATGGTTTTTCTGCTATAGGTAAAAAGAATTGGTTGAAAAATTTCAGTGTCTTTGTGTGGCAATCCTGTCTGACTATATGCTCTTGCTGTGTATCCCCAGGAGCCTTTACACAAGCTTCATAGATATTGCACAAGCAACCTCGTAATGACAGGAAAGGAGTCAAGTCTCTCTGAATCCAGGTTATGTGTGGCAGCAAGCAGCAGGACCTGCTGTTGAATGTCAGCTCTGAGAAGCCTGGGTGAGACTGGAGTACTTTGGGAACAACAAAATAATTTCAGAGTGCAGGAATACTTACAGATGAGATTCAGATTGAAAATATTTCTTTCCTTACAAGAACCCTTAAAAATATCACGATACTTTCAGTGTAATTTGATATTTTGTGACAGCTTTTCAATGCTACGGATAGTCCATGGTGACTTTTGACATTGGTGTGTTCTAAGTGCATGGTATCTGAGTATGTCTTCATATTGGGAAATTTTTCTCTGAGTTATAGGCAGTCACCCTTTTTTGTATGTTTTCGTATTTGATAGTAGTCTAATTTCCAAGCAATTAAATTTATTTTTTTGTTGTTGTTGCAAAAGTGTCCAACTTTGGAAACCACAGGTGAAATATACTATAATAATAGTAACCTTATAGAACAGAACATAATTTCAGAAATTATATCTTAGGGTATTTCCTATTGGTTTTCATCACTGAAAGAAAAAAAATCTCCCTAATTTTTCAATATATTTATTAATTGGTAAAAATAGCATTTTAAATTCATTCTTTTGTAATTTACAAATCAATGACTAGATTTCCTCAAAAATTTGTTAAAATGAAGCATTAATACTAAATGGAAAGTGCAAATACTTTTCTGGAATCATCATTACAGATGAATGACAATTTCTTTATGAATAACTTGAGCGTGAACTATTGAAAGCATTGCATAAGTTCAGCTAGTTAAATAAGCATGAAATGAACTCTTTAAGCAGAAATGTTTCATTTCAAGCTTTTTCTTTGTCCTTACTGAACAAAACTCCCCAAAAATTCTCTTCTGCCACCATTGTGTTGTAAATAAATAACTCCCGCTAGTTTTAAAATACATTACAATCTTCATGATCCTCGTGAGAAAAAGCAGTTACAATTAAAAATGCTTACAGAATACGCAGAAGTAGTGACAGCTCAGTGTTGGAACCACTGATCAATATCTTATACAGATTGAGAATAAAATAATGTATTTTTACATATTTTTAAAAGAGACATAAAACCAGCTTTGGTTTACCTTCCTCTATCATGTACAAAATAGGTGAATACATAGCTCCTGAATTTGGAGGATGGGCTGTCTGTTTCTCTCTGACTTCATGAGAATCCACAGAACCTGAGGAAGAAGGGAGTTACATTTTTATTTCCTCTTAGTGCAACTGGCAGGGAAAAGTACATCTTAAGATGTTTTAATAGGTACACAAACTTCAAATACATATTGAAGGCTCATTGTAGCGTTCTGTTTCTGTAATCAATATTAAGTTCAGTTTAGATGATAATAAAACTGTAGCTTTAGAATTATACTATTTGCTGTAATATTTCTTTGCTCTTTTGAATGAATGAATATGTAAACTTCAAGAAAACCCTCAAGTACTTATTGTCCTTAATACTTTCAGAAGCAATAACTGACCTTAAAGATTCTGAGGCCCAAGAAAGGAAAGCAATGCTTGTCCTGTTCTAACCTGGATGAAACCTTCATGGGCAAAGGCTGTGATGCCTTTCTGTTTAAATCAGTGTATATGCTGACTGCTGTTTTGATAGGTGTTGGATGAACCTCTAAAAGGAATTAAATTTTTCAGTTAGCTTGATCTGTATATCTGACGCATTTACTGGTTTGATTAGCTTTAATTGTGATAGTCCACATTTAGATAATATGCCTGTAACTGGAAGTTTTTGAAATGGAGGCTGTCAGATAGTGTAATGCTGTAAATCCATATAGATTTTGTGGTTATGTTTATTCAGCAAAAACCTGTGACATTCTTGCAACTATGTGAGGCAAAGATCTTCTTGTATATTACCCTTTTTTACTAAAAGTAATTTGAGCACTTTTTGCTTCAGGCTTTTTTACTACAAAAGGATTTTGCTTATCATTCTTAAGAGTCTGATTTTAAAATTTATATTAAATAATTTTAAATTACTATATTTTAAATTGAGATTGACAGATTTTGTCAGTTTCTGAAAATTTATGCTTTCAAAACAGGTGATTCAAGGAGGAATTAATTCTTATCTTGTAATCATGAGTTGTACAAGATAAAGAATTTTGTATATGCTTGGCTGGCTGAATATGTGAGGTGCAAATATCTCCAAACTGGAAAAACCTCTATCATTTTAGCATTCTCCTGGAATAGTTCAATGTGTGCGGTAATGTTCTTGGGATGAAATTGATTGCAGGTTTGCGTGTCTGTCATTATATTTTGCTTTTCTATACAAACCACAATTCTGTGGTTTAGAATTGAAAAACCTCCATGACACTGTAAATTTGTAAGACAAAAGAAAACCAAACTTTGAAGAAAAGCACAACCAGTTGTAATATTCAATATATATACCTATCTTAAAAAATGCCCCCTAAATAAAAACACAAATTAACAGCAGAAATAACAGCAGTTAATTCATTTTTTATGTCAGAAATTGATCTGGGTATAACACATTTGTAAGACTATAGTAGCTTGGATCTTATGCTGTAGTAGGAGAAAGCTGGTTTATTTTAGAAATATGACCTTAGGGCAGCATCAGCAGATGTTGTGAAAAAGTATACCTCTGCATAACTGTTACTGAAGTTCTGGTTTCCTCTGCTTTCCTATTTTGATTTAAAAATTGATATAATTTTAAGTTAAACCAAGGAAAGGATATTGTGGAAATAGATTTCTAATTTTTAAGAAAGTATAAAACTCAAAAATGCCAGTGCTGTTTGATCATTCTAGAGCAAGAATTCTACTTATGCCAGTTAATATCTTTGAGCTGCCCAATCTTGATATTCAGTATTTATAAAGCTAGAGTGAAAAAACTTATTAACTTCTTTGATTGAATATTGGCACTTTCAGTCAGAAAGGATGGATAGATGCCTTCAGACTGAATTCAGACAAATATGCAGCACGTTTTGCTTTTTTTTTAAGTAAATGTAGTTAAATATCTTTCTGCTTCCACCTCATGGAATGACACAGCCTTCAAGCTGTTTGTAAGCAACGAATCATTATCTGGATGAAACCTTTTCCTCTGTTTTTCAGAAAAGCATTAGAACTTTATAGAACTTGTTCCTGATAGCATATTAGTGCCCTTGTTGCACACTCACCTTATGCTCTCATCTTTGAACATCAAACATCATCATACGTATCATATGTGTTTAACAGAGTAAAAGCAGAGGTTAGCCTAAGATATGAATATAGGCCTAGCTTTTGGATTTCTCTGAAAAGAGAATATTTATTCACTAATTATAGAATGATATTAATATAGGGATTAATCTGGTATTAATCTAGATTCATCATGCTTTTTTTCCACATATTTTTTTCCCCACCATAAGTTATTAGTTATTTTTCCACAGTTTCTCAGTGCTTTCAATGATATACAGAAATGGGAGAGACTTGTTGCTCTCTGTATCTAGTTCCCTGCAAGCTGAAGCCCATAGTTAGAGGCTTCTGTAAAGGTTGCATAGATTTGTGCTGCTGTTGAAAAGGAAGTCCCTCTTTCTCTTCTTTCTAACAACTCCTCCACCACTTATGATCCAGTTCTGCCAATCAAAAACTAAAAGATAACAAGATCTCTTTTACTTCTTTCATCAGATTTAGTTCCAAGAGGGCTTTAGCCTTCCTTGTTGCATCCCTACATTCCCTGACAATGTTCCTATAAATCTCTCAAGGGACCAGTCTTTCTTTCCACATACTGTAAACTTTCTTCTTACATTTGAGTTTTTCCAACAGCTCCTTGCTGGCATCCAGTTTGTAAGGACTAAATCATTACCAAAAAAATCGCTAATTACCAAGGTATGTAATGTGATCCCAAGACAATAAAATCTTGGGTACTAGCTATGTGTAGGAAATGGCTGCCTCTTTATAGAGCCTAAAGAAAAATGTTGATGTAATAACATCCTCATCTACCATCTTAAGACCTGTTATCAGTTTTAATAAATACTTCTCCGTTAATCACGAGAAGAAAAAATGTCTGCAATAGTGATCAGCAAGACTTCTGAAAAGAAAGGAAGAAATATAGAAATAAAACAAAGATAAGCAGAAAAGCAGATGAAGCAAGTGACCCTAGAAGAAGCCACAAGTTAGGGAAAGTACTTGCCTGTGACAACTGCACCCTCTTCTCATTTTTCTAAGTCTTATACTTTTCTGTTTCTGAAATATACATCCTGAGTGAATCTATCATTATCAGAAGGGTTAAGGAAAATAAATCCACCTGGAAATTTTGATTTTGATTTTCAAGGTGCAGCTTGAAAATTACAACTTAGTGTAAATACTACATAGTTCTGATCTGAAGGACATGTCCATATAGATGTATGCATGTGCATTTATGTGCATCTATATCTCAGGAGATGTTTATATATTTTGCCAATATTTCTGCACTGGAACCCTACACTTAATAAGTTGAGATCACTAAATCAGAGTTTGAGCTAAATCTGTTTACAAACATTTCATTCATGAGTTTTCTGTCATCTAGTTTTATGAATGCCCTGTATTTTCAATTCCATAGTCTGGATTAAATGTCTAATGGGTGAAAAAATAGCATTTGACCAACTTAATCAGTCACTACTAATTAATCAGCTGCAATAGCTATTTATATAAATGAAAGAAAAAGCTTACACTCAAAGCCTTAGAGCTGACGCGCACTCTTCTACTCTTCCAAAATTATAATGCAGTGCTGCTGAAGACCAAGTTGATTAAAATTAGTGGAAACTAGTTGTAAATACAAAAATATTTTAAAATATTTTTATATATATATATATAATCTATAATATATTTATGTAGGTTCAGCAAGAACTGAATTACTGTATTGAGTTTGTGCGGCAAAGTTTTGGTAATGGAGGTGCTACAGGGG
>VYZX01019856.1:7209-22452 GCA_013401335.1 Brachypteracias leptosomus | reverse complement strand
CCCACTGCTGGGCAAGGCTGAGCCCATCAGTGATGGTGGTAGTACATCTGTGATGACATACTTAAGAAGGGGAAAAAGTTGCTGCACAACAGCAACTGCAGCCACAGAGGCAGGACCTGTGGACCCATGGAGAGAGAAGAGCCCAAGCTGGAGCAGGTTTGTTCGCAGGATTTGTGACCCCATAGGGGACCCACTCTGTAGTAGTCTGTTCCTGAAGGGCTACACCCTGTGGAAGAGACCCACACTGGAGCAGTTTGTGAAGAACTGTAGCCTGTGGGAAGGACTTATACTGGAGAAGTTTGTGGAGGACTGTCTCCCATGGGAGGAGCAGGAGAAGAGTGAGTAGTCCTCCCCTGTTGAGAAAGGAATAGCAGAGATGACGTGTGATGAACTGACCTCCACCCCAATTCCCTGTCCCCTTGCACCACTCAGGGAGAGGAGGGAGAGAAATTTTGGAGTGGCATTGAACCCAGGAAGAAGGGAGGGGTGAGGGGAAGGTGTTTTAATATTTAGTTTTCTTTCTCATTATCCTACTATGATTTGATTGGCAACAAATTAATCCAATTTCCCCAAATCAAATCTGTTTTGCCCATGGTGGTAATTGGTAAATGATTCCACCCTGTCCCTATCTTGATCTGTGGGCCTTTCAATATATTTTCTCTCACCTGTCCTGTTGAGGAGGGGAAGTGATAGAGCGGCTTTGGATGGGCATTTGGTGTTCAGCCAGTGTCAACCCAACACAGCTACTATTCTCTTAATTTACTCTCATAGTAGTTATATAGAAGCATCTTCTTTGAGAAAACAATTTACAGAGTAAAGGCATTAATTTATTAATTTTTAGTTACAAATTTCTAATTCATGGATGGAGGACAGGTTTATAGACTCCTCTTACCCTTAAGTACTGCAGGTGTTATTGAAGCTTCCTATGTCCCCACATCGAGAATGTGTATGTTCCACACAAATGGAGAAACCACTGTATCTACTTGTATCCACTCCTTGCCTCAGCTATGCCCTCCCTGTCTACTGTGAGGATGGTGTAATTACTTCACAGAGCTTCTGCTTAACATTCTTCAGAGTTTAACACAGTAGGAAATGTGACAACTAATACAATCACATACTACCTGCCAACAACTGTAAAATCTCTTTGCTTTCTCTTCTTTGACTTACTTCCTTAATCAAACTACTAGTCTGTGAACAATTTCCACAAATCCCTCAAATTACCATTGTATCATTGCAGTTGGGATAGACCAGTTATCCCTCTAATCATACCAACATAACTGCTGTTGAGGAATATCAAGCACCCCACATGAGTTTCAGAGGTTCACGTTACCTCCTCAGTCTTTTCAACTGCCTGCTCTATAACTCCCTATCTAAAACTTGTCAAAGAGGCATGAACATCCATTATTTGACAAAGTATGTTTTGCAATATAATGGTAATCACATAAAAGTCAGTGGTCTGGGTTCATGCTTAACATAAATTGATGAGGGTGGGTAGTTCACAAGATCTGTCATCCTGGGAGACTTTGTTTACTTTCTCTCTTGTATTCATTTAAGGAAATTAACAACACATAGAAAAAAAAACAGAGCAACAACATGCAGTTCACTTAAAACTGAAGCCAGATATTATGGGTTCAAATTACACTAGAGGACCATCATATTCCTCTCCAGTTTAAATCTCTTGAGTCCTACAGAATATAGGCCAGGACACAAGTTTTCACTAACCTCTGCAAGGTGGTATTTTCTCTGTCTTCTCCATCTAAGATACAGTATATATCAAGAAGGTTTTTTTTCTTTACCTTCTGTTTTCTACTTTATAAATTTGTGCTGTGATTCAAACAGTGGTTTACAATTAGCAAGGGTTTTGAAAGTCATGTGTTTCTCAGATGAGATGCCCCACTCAAAGAAATAAAGAAAATGCTTTGGAGAAACAGAGGATCTTTTATACCTGCAGGGGGCATTGCAATACAAAGAAAAGGAGTAAAGAAAGCTGTTAGGACTTTTTCCAGTCAATTTGTCCGATAACATTTTGTGACATTTGACTGTCAGGTTTAGACAATTTTTTTTGGTCTTCTTTTTTAAAAAGTGGCAAGTTGTTTTGAACACATTAATGAGCTTTTTTTCTAGTGTTTTTGAAGTCATATTAGGAAGATTTGTATTGCATTCTGAAGGACACTTTTCAATATTCTTGCCCTTACTAATGTTGATGAAAGGCATTGGGATGATGGTATTAAAATGGGACATAAAATTCAAATGATAGTTTCTGTAGTATAGAAAAGGAGTTTTCAAGAGATCCATTAATAATATTTCAAACATCTTCACTGATTTGGTGATTCTAATTAGTCCATAAACATTATGAATCTCTTACTAAAAATTTTTATAGCTCTAACTATATTTATATAGAGAAAACAAGAAATGGTATCTCAGCTGGCCAGCAGTTCTATATTAAAGTGAGTTAATGTGCTATGTACATATATGAGAGTGCTGTTGGGTAATTTGTCACTTTTCATAGAATTCATTAAATATATCTTTCATTATATATAAATATATCTTTCATATCTTCCTGTAGGATTTTACAGATTTATAACCTATAATGATTGCAAACCAGCTGATATGTAACTTCTACGTCACAGATAATGGACTCTTGTAAATATTAGGAATTATGGAATTATGATTCCATAGAGATAGCCAAAATATGTACGTGTGATTCTGTATACAAGTAGAATATGATGATCAAATGGCCCAATACAGATTACAATTATTTGTCAACTCTATTGCAACCCTTCTCTGCCTCTCACTTACGGAAAATCTTTCTGCTTAGAAGCAGACACAAAAGCTGTAACTGTCAGCAAAAAAGGAAGGTGACCAGTCTTGAGAGCTGTTGCTGGGAGGAAGAAGTTGATTAGATGGATTTGCTAACCACTGAAAAAGAAAATACTATCCAAACTCTGCAAGTGCAGTAGAATGGCTGTAGTGGTAGCTGCATGACTGACAGTAGTTGTATGCAATTTCATCTTATTTTACTTCCTTTCACTCCTAAAATGGAATTTTTTGTGTCTCTTCCCTTCTTCTGCTAGCAGTCAAATTATGATGACTTACAAGGTTTACCTGCAGTATGATTTATGATAGCAGACTGTTATTCTTTCAAAATAAAGTCAGTCATCTTTGCAAATTTGTTTGTATAATTATGCCCAGGGAAAATGGAAGACCTATTTTGATGGTACAATAATCATAGATTAAAGGCTTAGCTGGGGAGAGATCATTTTATTTCCAGGATTTATCAGTAAACTGCTTATAAATGTTATTGATTTGTAGGTTGCTTCTTTGTAGTGTTAAAGCAAAGATTTGATTCTATGTTCCTGATAAATTCTCTGCATTGCAATAACCATTGTATTCATGCAGCAGATGCCTATCTCTAGCTTTGACAAAATGGAATGAAAGGCCGTTAGAATTCACTTAGTATATTTTTTGCTGCATTAGTGTTTCGGCACTTTGGCTGTACTTTCTGTCACATTGTAAAAAAGAAAACAATGATTTTATTTTCACCATTTTCTTTGTCATTGTTCTAGGAAAAGAAAAAACAGCACTGAAGTTGCATTAGTTAGGCATGGCAAACCACTGTAGCTTCATATAACAACCACAAAAAGGAAAATATATTATCCACGCTAATATAGTGACACTATCTATTTCAAATGTGCATTTAATTTATACAAATTTCTTAACTGGCTTAACTTCCACATTTTTAAAACCAGTTGCAGAGTTTTCTTTCAGTTTCCTCACGAGTTTGTTCAGGCAAAGCTGCATTCTATGTGTAGGTACCTCTTTATTTAGTCATCCATACTTCATTAATAGCCCTCTAGACCAAAACCAGATGTATATTTTTATTCTTAACAGAGAAACTAGTAAGTCTCATATTTGTAAATGTTATTATGATCGAAAGTAGGTTTCTATGATTATTTTTGAGGTACCTTTTCCAAAACGATAAAATTGAGAAAGGAGAGAGATCTTGATAGCATTCACCAAATGAAAGCTAACCAAATAGTGAACGATATGAAACAGCTTAATTCTTAATTAGTTAAAGATTTGCTTGCTTCATCTGGACATCACTTCTTATTGATGTAAAAATGCTTGTGCTTAGAAGGGCACAGATATTGCCAAGTTTTTTAAGATGACAGAGAGAAGAGTCATCACCTCTTGACACATATTTGTTATAGTTCCCCTTTTGATCTAGGAAGTGTTAAAGGTCAGAGCTCTGGCATTCAGGTTGAATCCCAAGAATTCATACTTCAGGTTTTGGCTTAAAATTCGTTTTCCACATTTACCACAATTTGAAGCCTTTTACAAGTGTTATTTGAATAAGATATTTATTTATTTATTTATGGGGAATTTACAAGATCCAAACCATAGAATTTTATGGATAACAGTGATGGAATAAAAGACTACAAATATATATCTGCTAATTTCCATTTTGTATCTTTCTAAATGTTTTCAGCTCATCTTTTCTCCTCTGTAACAGAAAGCTGACAAGGGCATATCAAAAAACAGTACAATAAAGTGAAGATAGAAAATATGCATCTTATTATTAACAGTATTTACTTGTAGTTGTAAGTTACACAACAGGTTCTTCGATATTCAGATTCCATCAGCTAGAATAACATCTCTTTAAAAGATACACAGATCAAGAAAGATGATTGTCTTAGGACAGTTATAAAGTAATTCCTTTATTGATAAATGCAAAAGGTATCTGAAAGCTCACATTATAAAATTGTGTTGTCCTTGGTTAGCTATAAAACATTTGATCACTTGATGTAGAGCCAGATATGTGCATTCCTTGTCCTAGTCTTGGGTGTTAAACACACAAAGGCAGCTGTGGATTTAATTTTCTAGTGAAAAGTAGTGTATTACTCCCAGATATTGCTCTAGTATAATCTATATATACAGTAGCAATTGCAGAAGACAATTTTGGGAAAAATTGGTTGAATTTTTAAACCTGGAGTTAACCAATCAATAATAATAAAAAAGCCTTAATACTGCTAGTGCTTTGGGACAGGATTCTTTAGTACAAGCATACAGAAATATCTCTTGCATTCAGAAATTGTCTTTTGTTCTGTGTCAGGTGAGACTGAGGTATGAATCTCATTGTAATTGTTTTAAACAACTTAAGTCATAATTTCCATGCCATTACTATTGCCAAGGACCCAAGAGTTAGCCACAGTAGAGAAAACTGATTTTCTGTAGTGTTTCTAGTGTACTAACACTTTGAAATAACTACTCTGCCATGGTGGTAATCCCACAATCCTGTCAGATCCTTAGATCTACCAGTCTTCTACATACAATAGAAGGCAGCTTTCCTTCCTGAGGTAGGAACTTAGCAACTCCTTTTTCTTTCTCCATCTTTTCTGAGAATTCAAGACAGCCTTGATGCCAGCAAAGGGATCCTGTTTTCCCTCAGCCAGTCAGTATACTGGGTCTTTTTCTTTCTTGTTAGGCTGGATTGCACTAGGTGGTGGTGAAAGCCAAAAGAATATTCTTTATCTCCATTATGTATTACGAAATAGCCTAGTAATTTGGCTAAAAGGAAAGAATATTTTTTCAAAGAACATTTATGACACCCACAAGCTTTCTACTGAAAGATTTCATCTTGCTTATGTAAGCTGGCAACAGAAGAGGTCTTCAGGATGTGATCAAGTCAGAGGATCTGGCAGGAGGAAAGGTGAAAACTACCAAAGACTTGACAGAAACAGGACATGTCAGCTCATGAGAAACAGAGGAATTCATTCTTCACCCTAGTCTAAGCCAGGCATGGAATCAAGGAAATGAATCATGCAATAGACTCTCAGGTATATAGCTGTTTCAAGTCTCTTGGAGAAAGGCATTGTTTCATAGTTGTGTGCTGATAAGAGAGGGTAGTATAAACATTTACAGAATCATAGGTTCAGAATCTTTTAGGTTGGAAAAGACCTTTAAGATCATCAAGTCGAACTCTTAATCTAGCACTACCAAGTTCACCACTAAACCATGTCCTTAAGCACCACATCTAAACATCCTTTAAATACCTCCAGAAATGGTGGCTCAACCACTTCGCTGGGCAGCCTGTTCCAATGCTTGACAACACTTCTGGTGAAGAATTTTCTCCTAATGTCCAATCTAAATCTCCCTTTGTGCAACTGGAGGCCAGTTCCTCCTATCCTATTGCTTGTTACTTGGGAGAACAGACCGACACCCTCACTACAAGCTCCTTTCAGGTAGTTGTAGAGAGTGATAAGGTCTCCCCTCAGCCTCCTTTTCTCCAGGCTAAACAACCCTGGTTTCCTCAGCCACTCCTGATAAGACTTGTGTTCTGGACCCTTCACCATCTTTGTTACCCCTTTTTGGATATCTACAGTGAATGACCTAAAGAGAGCTGCCTGAATGCAGCCTCCCTCAGTGCTTCTTCATAGTTCCCTCTCAATTTCTGCCTGTGTCTCTGGAGCTTGGAGCCATGGCAAGCCAACCCCTGGTATCTTAGACCATGACAGAAGGTAACTCCAGATTCTGTAGCTTTGAGTATTCATCTTTAGACAACCAAGCCATGCAGTCCATCAGATTCTCTCTCCTTCAAGAGGAGTAGAAATAACTTATTCCTTTATTTATTTATTTATTTTAAAGCTTCTTCATTCATTACTCTGCTCTTCAGTTTTCATTTAACCTATTCCTTGGTGTACATAAAGCAAGATCCTTTCTTTCCAATGAAGTATTCTGTGCTGAAAGAGCCTACTACCATGGCACAGAGCAGTAGAAATGCTTCAGAAGAGTACTGGTCAGATGCTGGTCCAGCACCTACCAAGTAGTTCCAGGAAATCTGAATGGTTATTTTGCAAATCACTTTTCAGGGTAGTAGTGATTTCCCCATTACACCCCATACACAGCAAAAGAAAAAATAACTTGTGACTAGAAAGTTAAAGTACATACTGCAAGGAGATTTCATGCTTGATATGAGACATGTGGTCCTCCCTCTTAAAAATTTTACTAGCTACCTCACAGGAGAAAAATGAGATTTCTCTCTTTCCTGGAATATATAGTCCCTTATTGGCCTTAAGAGCCTATTTCAGAAGCAGAACTAAACTATGATCATATTTCCAAAACACATGCTTAAAACTTACTAAACTGTAAAAAATTTCTAATATTTGTTTTGTATGCAAAGATCTTTTGTACTACCAACTGGTGACGATTTTCATAAGGTAAGAGCTGGCTTATGACAGGTATATTATGAATCAGCTTGCCTGTCTATGACTTGATGTTATATATTAAAACTGCAACTACTTCCTCAGATTATGAGGGACAACCACGGAAGAATGCAGTCAGTTTGTGGTTATGGGTTAGCAATAGGCTATTCAGAAAAACAGAATGATCAACAGTCACACATTTGCATGAATGGTGTCATCTTTCAAATGTAATTTTCAAGAAGGCTTTCTCTTTAGAAAGGAGTTAAAGCTTACCATTGACTAGAGGTACACATTTTGGCAATCTCAACTAATAAATGGAATTTCTTGAGCATAAAATTAAGAAAATAACAGAATTAGTTGTACTACTTCAGGTTGAAATGAAGAAAAAATGTCCTTATTTGTGGATCTTAAAACAATTCATATTATAAACTCTTTCACACTCAGAAATTAATTTAGAGAATTGTTATTTTCATTGCACTGTCTAACTTTCTAGCAGACTTGTCACTAATGACCTAATGAATATTGGACACATATCATACATACACAACAGCAAAGGAAGAAACTTCTCATTAAGATATGGCTGATTAACTTTAGAAAATGCATAACCTGTAGGAGTATTTCTTTTTTGAGACTGTTTTTATAAAATAAAAGTTACCATGAAAATCCAGATATCTTAGGTTCTTATGGGCATTTAGGCCTTTACAGGCTTTGTGATTGAACCAAGTAAAACTTTAAAGGATTTGAAGTATATTAGGGACTTAAAATTTCTGTATTCAAGTGACACTGACTCTTGAATTGACTGTCACATGACAATAGTTTTTGCCATCTTAAACTCAAGTGGACGTATCCTTACCATAATTTCTGCTCAAATATAGAGTAAATAATATTGGTAAATAAAAGCTGCATATGACTAAGCTATCACCTGTGGTTTAACATGAGCAATGTTAAGAACACCTACATCTAACTGAAGTCTTTTTCCAAAGTGCTGCCTTAGATTCTCAAGGCAATATCTTGTGCAATAGCTTTGGTCCTTAAGAAGTAAGGAAGTCATCTCACCATCATCAGAGGAACCCCACTGAGATTGAGTGGACTGTTCTCTCTCATCCACTTTTAGACTACCTGAAATTAATTTCTGTTGTCAAAAGACATACTTTCTCAGTTTCTTTCTTAACAGTTTTTATGGTTAGGTTGTGTGGAGGTTTGTAGCTGGACTGCAGGCCTCAGTAATATTTTTCGACCTTGGCGATCTGGCTGTGCCTGTGAAAATGAGGGATAAACAAGTACAAGGACGAACCTGCAACCACAAGATAGGGATGTTGTCCTAACTGTGAGCAAGAGTATGCATAAGCTATTGGCCAATAGACAGCATGCTAGTAATATGCTTAACCAATGAATGATGTACACAATATGTACACAATATGTAACCTTATGTATAAAAAGAGTTTGCCTGCAGTAATAAAGAGCTTTTTGGCTATTGCTACAAGAGATCTGTGTCGCTCGACCGTCCCAACTGCGACATCTGGACCTCCACAAGGTTGCATCCCAGGGAGAGAACCAGGAGCTCAGGGTGTCCAGAGAGTCGGCAGGCCTGGACCCTCTGTAAGAAAGCCCCATCTCAGTGCACGCAGAGAGAGAACAGATCTGGGAGGAGGATGGTGACCAGAAACAGGCCAGAGCTGTGTGCCTGCCCAGGGAGGTCATTTTGACAAGAAGAGCTGAGGTCCAGCCAGGGAACCAGCCTGCAGGTTAGGGTCAGGATGATGTCTGAAGACAGGAAACAGAGGTGCTGAGGTCAAGAGCCAGGCCAGGCAGTCAAATTTGTGGATTGGGGTCAGAATCAGTGTGATACGTTGCCAGGCATGGAAATGATTGCAATGCAGCTGCAGCGTGATTCAGACACCCACCAACATGGAAGGCCTTAATTTAAGAGCAGCCCACAATGGAAAATACGAAAGTCTTCACTGAGGCTTCTTCCAGCTTTTCTCTAAGAGCTCCCCAGCTGGCTGAGGCATCTCCCAAACAGTTCTCTCTTTTTAGAGAAGTGGTCTTGAGCAATGACAGTAAAACTCCTACGGTGGAGGACAACACCTCAGACGTTTACAGCTAGCTCTGCTTTTTTCCCCTTCACAAACACGCATGCATATTCTAACTCCTCCATCATGAGCATGTTCTCTCTTTTCCTTACAAGTACTTTCAGTTTGATGATGTGAGGGTTTCGACAAGAAAAATAAAAAGTCTGTGATTCATCAGGAGTTGCAATAGGAAAGAGAAACCAGACTGCTACTTCTTGATGAAGGTTTTTCCCCGATTTTTGATATTGGTAATTTTGAAAGATCTAAGCTAAATATCTGAACAACTAATCAAGACAAATCTGAACCCTTTTCCTAGGGATTATGATTATGCTGTATTGAAATATGTAGTTGCAATGACAAAATTCTGAAATAAGCTTCAAGGACTTCTGTTAGTGTCAAGGCCTCCTGCAGTAATTGGCACTGGTTTATTATGAATGACCTCAGCCAAGATTGTTTTGCTATCCATAGAGCTTTGGTACCTGAGAAAAGGTAGGAATAACTATGTAATTTGAATGTTCATTATTAATAACAAAATTATGAATTATTGGGCAGATTAAGATTTTCATCCCTAGAAGCAAAAGCTTTACTTGTAGTTTTGTATGATATTTTGTAATTGTGTATGAATTTTTCTGCTGCAGCTTCTGACATGAAAGAATAGCAGGATTTCTTCCTCAATGGAAAGTTAATTCTTTTTTTAGTTATGACTGGATAATGTGCTCAAAAAGCCAAGAATCTGAGTTTTTAAGGAAATTATCATTGATTCTGATAAATCACCAAAACCAGAAATCCAACTGTCAAGGGCGCTGAAGCTCAACTGAGAGATCTAGGATTCTTTGCAAGTGTAGTGGGTTTACCTTGGCTGGGTACCAGGTGCCCACCAAGCCCTTCTATCACTCCCACCGCTACCTCTGTCAGCAGGGCAAGCAGGGAGAGAGTGAGATGGAAAGAACCCGTGGGTTATTATAAAAGCAGTTTAATGAATAGTAAAAAGCAAGACCATGCGAGCAAAGCAAAGCAAAGCAGAGCTGTTATTCTCTACTTCCCATCTGCAGGCGATGTCGGGCCTGTCCCGGGAAGCAGGGCTCCAGATTGAGCTGGAACCTCCAGATCCAAGTGGTTGCTTGGAGGACAAGCGTCTTCCCAATGAATGCTCCCTGTCCTCCTCCTCCTTTCTCCATTTATAGTTGAGCTGACATCATATGGCATGGAATATCCCGTTGGTCATATCGGGTCAGCTGTCCAGGTTGTATCCCCTCCCAGATCTTACCCCCACATCTCCCATCCCACTGTGGGGAATGTTGGAAAGGGCCTTGGTGCTGTGTGAGCACTGCTAGTGACAACACGGGTGTGTTATCAACACCCTTCTAGCTCCCAGTACTGCACCATGAGGGCTGCTGTGGGGAAAATCAGCTCAGCCAGACCCATTACAGCAAGAAACCAAAGCAATGAGTGCAATGCAGTCTAAGTGGTTGAAACTTACTACATGTCATTTATTGGTTGACTTTGGCATAGTGATTGACCATAATCCAGCCTTACAGTTAAAAAACAGTGAATCAGACTTATTAACTGTAACTGTATTGATAGTATGAGAAGCTAAATATGTATTCCAGATCCAGGAGTATTGCCAGTTTTGCAGCTGCCAGCATCCCTAGATGCAGTCCAGCTATGTTCTGACTATCTAAATAAAACCTACATAAGCAGTAGGCTCTCTTTACCACATGCTCTGGTTTTCTTAGAAAGGAAAACAAGGCATCCATGCAACATGATGTGATGTACATTTGATCTGAGAACCAGGTCTTGCGATCTAGAAAAATCTGTGGCATGCCCTGAAATGTAAGTGTTATTGCAGACTTCAACCAGTCTTTTGTATCTGACTCTTAGAAAGATAGTGATTTTGATATATTTCTTAATAAGAAGTGGAGATTAAGATTTGGATGCTCAGTTTTTAGTTAATGAATAATCAAATTTTCAGTTGATTTTTCAATCTAAGTTTTACTCTTTAATTCTTATAATTCCTTCTTGACCTCTTCTTTCTTCTGCCAAGTCTAGTTCAGTCCTGCAGTCGTCTTCTCCCCATTTCATTACTATATCAAACAAGATTCTTAGTGTTCAATAATTATAATAGGAACAGTTCACTTCTGATTTGTAAACTTGATTGGACTACAGTCCTGATATCAGAAGTCCACATTAATTTTTATATTATATGACAGGCATCCAAAAACTGTGAGAGACAAGAAAAGTAAGTGTATATTTTAAACAACCCTTTTTTTTTTTTTTTTGATGACTTTATTGTAGGGGAAAAGCGTATGATTTGAACTATTAAATACATGGGGGAAGTTTTTTTCACCTTAAACTCATTTATATTTTTCCCATATTTTTTATGTAAAAAATTTTAGTAGTTGTATTAATAAGAATGCTTACTATAATAAATATGAATATATTATATATATAATAAAATATGAATAATTCATATCCAAAGATAAAATAATAAAATACGTCTTGCACTGTTATGAATTTCCTCTGTACTGTTTTTAATTTTCATCCATTTAAGTATTTTTTATGTCTTAAAAAAATATGAGAAAATTTCATGTCCCATTTTCAAAATTCTTGGAATAACCAGGTAACTCCATTTCAAAAAAAATTTAATATTTTTTTTATCTTCTCTGTTTCTCTGTTTTACAAAAAGTTTTGAGGCAGTGTAAGCAAAAATGTTGTTTCATTGTGTTTTGTTTAAGAATATCACACTGAGGAAAATGTTATGTTCCTTCCTTTTTCCTGACCACTACCATCACCATACCAGAGCCAAACACAAAATTTAAGTAATGCTGTGGTGTTGGGGTTTCTTAATAGTTAAATAGACTCCATCCATATGACCTCTATTTAAATATACCAAGGGCCTCTGTTGCAGTCTCTTTAGCTTTCTTCCTTCATATCATTTTCATAATCCCCCAAAAGCTTTTTCCATCAAATTAAGTTCTTATATTTCTAATTTTTCCATTTTATGTGACATCCAAGTTAGTTGTACACCTGTACATTTCACAGCACCTTCACTCTGACACATTCTTAGAAATAATTTTTTGCTTGCTTATTTACTCATGTAACTATATTGACTATTTTTTGGTTAAAGGTTCATGTGAAATACTATGTGATATTTTTTTTGTCCTGAAACTAAGAATACATATATGAATGTATATATATATGTATTATGGCAACTTCAACCCTCTAACCTGAGTTCTTTTCTAAATTTTGTAAATTAATCTTTAACTTCTGGTAATATTTTCAGGTATTTCAGATATAATTGCTATATGACTAAATGATGAAGCAAATTATTATGGAGAAAAAAAGGAGGCCAGTTTACAAGAGAGTTTTGGATGTTTACTTTTTCTTTCAAAGATAAGAAATGCTTGGGTTATTCTGTGATGCCTCCAGGGCTTCTGCATCCTAAAACTTATGTTATATTTATTTGTTCTGAAAAATGTTTTATATATATAGTGAAAATTATGTTGTCCATTTTAGAGAAGTGTGTTTGCATGGTAGTCATATATTAGGTCTCTAATTTTTCGAGAAGTGATATTTCTAGGCAACAGTGTTATGTTGAATCTTTGTTGGCATCCTAACATTGCTGAAAAGCTAGTCTAGCTGTAATATGTATCATGAACCCTAGTTGGTTTGGAGTTGGTGTACTCTAGGGGTAGACTTCACTGTGTAGGAACCTCCCAAGTTCTCATGCCCTTGTGACCTCCAGCCACTCATGCACCACGGCTGTTCTTGGGAACTTGCTCACAGTTGCAGTAGCCCTACTCTTCACGTTGGTAACTCTTTTTTCTCATGACCTGTTGACCTTTGGGCCTTCATGCATTATGAGTATCCATGGGAACTTGATAGACTGTTACCCTCACACAACATTTGGCCTAAAAGTTTTCTCTGAGTACTGTTGAGCAGTACAATGTGTTCAATATCAAATATTGACTTGTGTTTCAAAACAGAATTATATGATAATGATAGGGTTAATTTTGTAATATTTAACATGTTGATTATATAAAATGAACTTAAGGCAATCCATATTCTAAAAGTTTAGTGTTTCTTAAGCAACATTAAATATCCCTGCTTGTCTCCCAAGAAAGGGAAGAAATTAGCTTGCAATTTGGAAGACTTAAGACTCAGTAGCATGCTACCATGAATAAAGCATTAAAGAAGACAATAATTTTCTTGCTTTCCAATTTTCCAATCATCTTAATGAATATTATGATATAGGGTATGAGCCATGCTATGCTTCAAATAAACTTTTGTGTAGAGATACTACTGTCATGGGAATGTTTAATCTAAGAGTTTTAAAGAAATAATAAAAACTTTTTTTACACAAAATCTGAGAAGTATGCCATTTCCACTGTAGTGAAGCCATTTTAAGATCTGTACTTTCCATCAACTATTTATACTATCTGCAAACTTTTAAAGTTTCTTTTAGTCATCTCCGTTTCATTGCTAATTTTCACTCCTGCAACATAAATTGTAGATCACAATATTCATGCAATGAAACCAGTAAGACAAAAAGGACTTGTTTTGGGTTATTGACCCTTATATGTAAACTTGAGCCTTACTGTTTCTCCAATCTCACTTGTAGAAAAAGCTTTAGATGTTAACAATTTCTATATTTCTTTAATCTACTTATGTATAAATTTAAGATGCCCTTTAAGGCCCATGTGTTCTCTCACCCAATCTAATGCTATTAACAACAGATATATTTTCACACATTGTCTTGTTTTGACAGATGATGTTTAAAAGACAACAATTCTGTATGTTGGATTAAACAAGAGAATTAATGTTATTCTTCAGTGCTATATTCTGCAATATTGCATTATCAGTTACAACTATCTTATCAGTGTGGGAAAACACATATGTGTTTATGAAATACACTTGTTTCAGAGAGAAAATCCAGTAATGAAAAACACCTACTATTTGAAAATACTGATACTTTTATAGTGTATTACTTGCCACTAGCAAAAAGAAACCTGGAGCTCTGCATCTGAGAAAAAGCATTGTGTGAAATATTCATTGTAGAAAAAGCATCTTATACATTAATTTTTCTTTCATTAGTGTTGCTTGGTTTCCTACCAAACATACAGTCTTCATCTAGTTTCTGATCTTGAATGTTCATTGTGATCATGATAGGCAGTATCATGTTGTCAGTGTCCACAAAGAATGAGTTTCAGTCATTTCAGGAAAGTGAAGATGATGGAAAACACAGACACTTCAAAGATGCTTCCAAAATATGAAGGGGATATATCCCCATTTTCCTGATCCTATCTTCAATTCATTTGAAAAGCAAAAAAAAATTCAGATATTGATGTCTGAGGAAATCAGTCCATCATGTACACTGGAAGTTTTCCACTGCTTTTCATTGTGAGTGGGAATGTGTAAGAGGAAGTTTTTGGAGAAGCAGGGTATGAGGATGAAGACAAATGGAGTAAGGAAAAGTTATATAGTAGGGATACAGAGCCTTAAGCAAGTGGGTATAAATCTACCAGCTCCAGTGCAATTACAATGAATGAGGGCTGCCTTGGTTGCAGTGACCATGAGATGGTGGAGTTCAGGATCTCATGTAACAGCAACAAATTAGCAAGCAGAGTTGCAACCCTGGACTTCAGCAGGGCCAACTTTGACCTCTTCAAACAATTGCTAAGGGAAGTCCCATGGGCAAAGCTGCTTGAAGGTAAAGGGGCCCAAGATAGCTGGGTAGTATTCAGGGACTGCTTCTATGAAGCTCAAGATCGGAGCATCCCGACACGAAGGAAGTCAAGGAAGGGAGCCAGGAGACCTGCTTGGTTAAACAGGGAACTGCTGGATAAGCTTAGGTGGAAGAGGAAATTTTATAGATCTTGGAAGGAGGGGCTGGCGACTTGGGAAGAGTATAAGGCTATTGTCAGGGGGTGTAGGCAGGCAACTAGGAAAGCTAAGGCCTCCTTAGAATT
>VYZX01019852.1:151556-183203 GCA_013401335.1 Brachypteracias leptosomus | reverse complement strand
CCGGCCCGGCCCCGCCGCCGCCATGGCGCTGAAGATGGTGAAGGGCAGCATCGACCGCATGTTTGACAAGAACCTGCAGGACCTGGTGCGCGGGATCCGCAACCACAAAGAGGACGAGGTGAGCGGCCCCGGCCCCCGCCGCCGCGGGGCTGCCCTCGGCGGGTCCCGGTGTAGCCGGCTGACCTGGGCTCCCGCCTGGGCCTGGCAGCAGGGGCTGGCTCGCCTTACTCCTCCATGCCGCGTGTCAGCCCCTTCCCGGCCGGGTCCTGCTCCTCCGGGTGTCAGGGCGGGTGGGGGCCTGTCCCCAGCCCTCTCCCCGCAGGAGAGGCCGCACCAGGCCCAGGAGCAGCCGCCAGTCTTGGCCGCCCTGGAAAGGGGATGTTGTTTGGGGGAAGAAGGAATCGAAAGGAGGAAGATGGCTCTGGGGTGTAGGCCAAAAGGGAAAGTGTGGGAGAGAGGGAAGCGTTAGGGGAGCAGTGAGTTGAAAAGAGGGATGAGGGAGGGTCACACTCGCTACCTGCTTTCCCATATGGTGTGTTATTTTGATCCCAATACGTATAAAATAAAGGAATTCCTTCCTGTGGCACTACAGTCAACTCCTGTAGTCAACCATATTTTCATCCTAAAGTTGATATACAGGAAAGCTGAGTTCAGTCATAAGTCAACCTTCAAATTATTCATTATCTTCTCACTAAAATGGATTTTCCCTGTTTCAAAGCTTTTGCAGGCAGAGAGCAATTGCATGTGCTGGCCTGTTATTCTCTCATGTATTAGAGGCACGTGACCAGGAAATGAGTATAGGTGAAGTAATTAGTCATCAAGAACATGTTATATGAGACTTTCCACGTTGAAGTGTCACATGTTAATTGGGGAGTAGCGGACACTAAGAATGTCATTTGTGTTCCTCCTCAAGTACTCAAGGCCTGAGAAGCTTCCTTAAGAATGCTCTGACAGGCTTTGCAGGAGCATCAGGGAGTTGCTGTGGAGTTAGTGGCAGGCTAAAAATATTTGTAGGCTACAATGTCTCTTCTGAAGAGTACAGTATCCAAATGGTTTCAGCTATGAAAAGTATCTGGAAAGTTTGTAATCTTGTGACAAAATCAGTGTTTAAGTTGGAAAACTAATTTAATTGAAACTCTTGGAATAACCTTCTTTACTGTCAGAGTTGGGCTGAAACACAAAATCCAGCTTCCAAACCCACTTGATTTTGCAAATGGCTTTTAAGCCTGTTGTGCAAGGACAAGGTGATTTTTGCTGGTGGTGCTACCTGGGAAACTTCTGTTTTTATTTTAGTATCTGTTAAATGTTTGAATATTGATTTGGTGACAGAGGAAGGTGGTGCTGCTGTGAGGGTTGCAGTGCCCTGCAGAATGTGGGGAACCAAACAGCTCTTTGTGTGTTATGCTCTGAGCTGGAAGAGGTGGACAGTGACTCTGTGGAGCACTTCCCCGTGGCCTTTGGCCCAGTTTGTATGTTTAGTAAATATGCTTTATTCTTTTGTGCATAGGACAAAATGTTTCTTCAGCTGTCAAGCCTCTGAGGATCCCCCTGGTGAAGGTCCAGGCCTTTGTGACACTGGCTGAGGAGGATTGAACGTGCTGTTCTCATGTCTAAAATAATTTTAAGACAAATAGCTCCTTTTCCAGGACTTCCTAAAGAGTGCAGGTGCTGCTGCAGTCAGGGTAACAAGTTCCTGTACATCATGAGCCACACCAAGTTTGTTCTTAGTCTGTGATGGGAAATAGTTAAAATGTGTTGGCTTTGATCTCCTTTGGAGTTAGGAAAAAATACCCCTCAGACAATTTTGTAGGGCTCTGTATATTTATACAGATAAACACACACTGTTGGCTTCAGTGGGGTCAAAGCAAGTGTGTTCTTTGACTGGAAGAGGCTGATCTCTGTTACAACAGTTGGGCTGTAGCATGAGAGTATTTTAAATGATGGTGGCTCTTTAGTTTGAAATAAAAGTTGTGAGATTTTAAAATAGTCATTGTAGAGATATTTCCTTTTTATATCCTCATGTGCCCAGCAAATATTAAACCCCAAACTTCAGCTTGTGTCCAGATGTTGCACTGATGGAATGTGTGTCTCCCATAGCATAAATGGTTTCAGAATCCTTCCAAGATCTTGGTTTATTACACATGGTGGCTGCAGACAGCAGGACTGTCCCTTTTCCTAGCCCAGCTAGCTGGAGAGACCTGTCAGAACTTCTGCTGGGTGTTGATTCAGTGCTTCCCAGGCAGTGGTCATGGCTGTTTGCTAATTTTCAGGAGCTGTTACAAAATCAGAGGAGTATTTTAGAGGAAATAGCTGCAAAAATTCTTCCTCCTTTTCCTACAGTGCTTCTGTTGTTCTTTGTATCTATTAAATATTGCTCCAGTACTGGATGTGGTTGTTCAAGCAACATTTGTGTGTCTCGAGTAAGTGTCTGAGCTTAACACACACACTCTTTCCTACTCAGAAGAGCAGGTTTGATCTAAATGAGCAGCAGCACACTCTGCTGGAGGGATATTAGCTGTTGGGGTCAGCTCAGCAAGAATTGCTCTGTGAAAGAGGTGTCTCTGGAGAGGAGGTGCCATGGTGTGACATGGGGAGGCACGAGCAGGGTTATGGCTTTGACTTCTATGTCATTATACCTTTTGCAGAAGGTTAATTTCTGTTCTATGTGTTGGGTCTTCTCTTTGGAATTCAGTTGTCTGGAAACTCAGTCGTTGCTTTCCCCCTCCTCATTTTGGGCAGCCTCCTCTGGTAGGTAGGAGATAGTGAGGTTTAGGAAGAAGTTGTTGGCCAGGAGGGTGGGGAGACACTGGCCCAGGTTGGCCAGAGAGGTGCTGGAAGCCCCATCCCTGGACATTTGGAAGGCCAGGCTGGCTGGGGCTGTGAGCAAGTGATGGAGTGGGAGGTGTCCCTGCCATGGCAGGGGGTTGGAACTGGATGAGCTTTGTGGTCCCTTCCAACCCTGACGATTCTATTGATTCCTTTCCAGTTCTTCTACAGGTCCCATCACAAGTGAATCTGGTGTTTCATGGACACATTGAGGATGTATTTGTAGTGCTGGATGCTCCAGTGGTTGACACCTTGGTTCAGCCTTTCTCAATGCAGCTTTTCAACAGCCCAGCTGCTTTCTTGTTTGGTTCAGTGTTCATGGTTCCTGGGGCTCTTGGGCACGTACCCCAAGGCTTGTTGTGAAGTAAATGGAGCATCATGAGCCCTTTTCTGATAAATTTGAAGTGTCCTCCTCAGCTCACTGGAGGAGCAGAGGGTGCTGGTTGCTGCCTGGCACTTGAGCTCTCATCCTTGCTGCAAAGTGCTTAATTACCTGTCAGAGGCCACTTTCATTTTAGTTTCTGATCTGTATCCAAAGCTGACCCATTTAGTTTGAGTTTAAAACCCTGAAACTGAGGTGATGGTTCCTCTGTAAGGGCGAGAAGCAGGGGATAGGAGGTGGTTAAAATCACTTTTCCGTGCAGACGTACTCTGTCTGTTTTCCAGTCTTCTGGGGAAAATTGGAGCTCCATTTTCCTTCTGCAGAGCAAACCCTGTTGTGGAAGGACTGAGGTAGCATAACAGCATCACAGCTTTCCCTAGTCTGACGTGTCGTGTTTGCTTTCCAACACTGTGCAGATGCTTTAATCCCAGTGCTGGTTCCCAGCACCAGTTCAAAGTTTGAGGGAAAGCCAAACCTGCCAGAAAGACTTGATCCTATTCCATTCTCCCCTGACCTTCGCTTCTAATATCTCATTTTCCCTTTCATTTGGAAAATAGATCCCTTTGATAATGAAAGCAGGGAGTCCTTCACCTGTTCCTAGGTGGGTTTGTACCCTGTGGAATAATTTCTCCCCCCTTGTGCCTACTTTTCCTGGGTGTGCTACAGAGCGGGCTCAAGAGGGGAGTCACTTGCACCATAGGCTCTTAAGAGTAGATTTTTTTTTTCCTAGATATTCCAAACTGATAAATTATTTCTTCTTAGGGGTGTTCTCCTGAATGTGAAATAAAGGAGGGGATAATCCCCTTGTGCTATTTGGCTCTTGCACAGGGTTTTACATTTGTAGCTAAGAAGTTTGTTGGTCCCAACAAGGAAGCTACTGTCAGGTGCTGTGCTGAGAGGTTCCTTCATGAAACAGAGATGATAAACTAACAGAAACAGAGATGTGGAGTGAGTGGTGCTTTGTCCTGTCCAGACTATGGCCCTCTGTGTTTCAAGTGCCTTTGATTTACTGGAGGACACTTAAGGAGGGAGAAGGGATTAAAAAAAGTCCTGTTTGAAATGTCTGCACACTTCTGTCATAGCTGGAGAAAATTGCCTCCTCTTTCTTTCAGAGAATCTGCTGCTTGTGTGCCAGGATTAGCACTTCACATCTTGGGCAATCAATACTTTCAGGGAAAAGCGTATTAATAACAATCACATGTTGTGTTTGCTGATAAGTATCTCCTTGCTGGTTTGCATTAAGAACTTGTTCTGTACAGAAGCAAGTGGGAGAAGCAAAAGGAACAATCAGTGTTTCTGGCTGGAAAACCAAAATCCATTTCAGTTGACAATATAATCCTAAATGAGAGACATGTGGAGTGTTCATGCTGCAGAATGCATGTTTGATGGCTCAGAAAGGCTGAGTTTACCACTGACAGCATGTCCTGGCTTCTCAGTGACTGGTACCTAAGGACAGTGGACTTGTATTGTTAAAAACCCCCTTTTCCCCTAAATACAGGCCTGCTGTGCTTGGCTGCACACTTCAGCTCCTTCTCTGACATGTTTTCAGATGAAATGATGGCATAAGGAGTTTGGAGAAATCTTTTAACATCACAGAGATCTTCTGGGTGCAGCCTGTCATCAGCAAGGCTGAAGACCAGCAACACTGTGGGCTTCTGACAGCTTGGCCTCTAGCCACTATTGCTGTCTCAGTATCTAGAGGTGAAGGGTATGGGATGGAACGTAATAGGGGAATTCTGAGGAGTGCTCAGGAGCTGGTTGGTGCCCAGGAGTGAGAAGCCAGCCCAGCTGACAGGCAGCGTGCAGTTCATTGATGACAGACGGCTCTTTCAGTCCCTTCCTGCTTGTCATATGTGTGTTAATATCTTTGAAGGGAGCTCATTATTCCACCCACTTTCAAGTGGATCTGGAGTTGCTATTGTTAATTCTTCGAGCATGTGAATCACTGGAAAAGACAAAGTCAGAAATAGAAACAATACACAAAGGGGGGTTGGCTGAGGAGCTCGCAGCAGTGGTGGAGCAGCAGACCAGTTGTGGCCTCCAAGGTAGCCACATTGTCCCCACCCTACCTGCTGTGTCACAGAAAATAAAGAGCCTGGAGCTGTGGAGCACGAGCCAAGACGTGGGCTTTTCCTTGTGTGCTTACAAGCAGAGGGCGGCTGAGGCTTTGCATTAGTGCTGCCTTTCATTAGCTTCTTGCTTTCTCCTCTCTTAAATATTACTTAATTGACTGTGGCATAAGTGGAGCTAATAGCTTTGTTCTCAGTCCAGATCCTTTTGGATCTCTTCTGAAGGTTTGAAACACTCCAGACACATGTAAGTAAAAATTCTGCCCAGGGAGAGAGGAAGAGCTTTCTGGGTACCTCATCCTAAGAAATGGAGTGGCCCATATGAGGGTGAGGCCAGTGGAAGAACAGCCAGAAAAATCAAAGTAGAATAAAGATCCCATCTGTGCTTCTGTACCATGGTCACCTTCAGAGAATTGCTTATTTGGTGCTTTTTGATGCAGCTCTTCGTCCCAGTGCTGAGTGCAGAAAACAGGCCTTTTGTGATTTCCTCTTTGCATCATCAATGTCCACAAAAGTGACTGAAAAACCTCTTCCTCTACAATGTGGGTTAGCATGGGTTATATTTGGTGCACAAAGAGTACCTTTAGATTTTTCTCTTAGTGTTATTTACTGGCATGTCCTGTCTCTGGTGTGATGTGAAGAGCAGCAAGGGAAGCATTAAATGACATGCATCAGGAAGAGCGAGTCATGGGACTCCTTACAAAGAAGCATTTGTGTTCCTCCAGTTATTAAAAAAACCCCAATTGTTCCTGCTGGAAAATAGAAATGCTTTATGACCTAAAGGGGACTCTGCTTAAATCCAGGTGGCAGGAGGTATAGAGATATTTGAACCAGGTAAAAGGTACAGAAAATAACCTGATTAGTGGTAGCACTGGGTGCATATCGAGTGCTTTTTTAACTGAGAAATATACATTCAAAATAACTGGCAATATTTGTGGGTCCTGTGGAATATTGAAGTGTGGCTGAGCATGAGGAAATGCTCAGTTCATACCAGCTCATCTCCACAGTGGCCAGCAGGCTGACCAAATGGAGTTTGTAGACCATGTAGTTGAGTGCTGGGGTTTGGCTTAGTTTCATATTATCTCTTTCCTTTTCATTGCTGTTTATTTTATGACCTAGGTGCTCAAACCTGTTCAGTTTTCACTGAGAGCTTCAGATGTTAAAAGGTGTATAAAGGGAAACAGGATCCCCATGGGTGTGTTGAGACTCTTCCAGTGGTTCAGTCTTCATGGCAAATTCAGGCTGCATAGGATAAATCACTTCCAGCTATCGTGGTGTGACTAAGCCTCATCCTGGAGGAGTGTGAGTTTGTTTAGAGCGAGTGGTGTGATTGTACAAGAGGGAGTAGGTGAACAAATTCACTTTAATTACACAAATATTTGTACTGAATTTAAGAAGTCGATGGCCACAAACCATCTTTTCCTTCCCTGACCTTCTTGCCTCCCCATCACTGAGAAATACTCCTAGCTTTGCATCAATCAGTGCTCCATCTTTGTAATATTTTCAGTATCACATGTTTATATAGTATTAATACATCATTAAGAATCTTTTTCTTGGTGATGTTTCTCTCTGAACTAATTCCAGTCACCTGAGGCTCAAACAATAGCTGCTTTAATTCCTTAGGAGGGAGTGACTGTTTCCTGTAGGTACAACCAAGTGTGTGCTGGTAACCTCCCTTTATCCAAGCCTGGAATTACACACAGAAACCTGTCTGGAACCAGCAAAGTGGAAAATCTTTTGTGAAAATACTTGCACAGCTTTCTGCCTAGTAAAAATAAACATTTGGATACATCTTGTGTTTGCAGGGAGAAGTGCTTTTATTTTATCTTAAAATTTGCCTGCTCAGGTATGATTTAGTCAGCACAGGCCCATGAGGATTGTTTAATTGCTGTGCAATTAAATTAACAAATACTGTGATCAGACTGGAGACGTATTTATATTAAGGGACAGATCAGCCTGGAGATATATTAAAGGGTGTCTCTAGAGCCTTGCTGCTGATACGTGCTCGTGATTTATGTTGGATTGGTTTGGGCTTTGCTAATACCCACTTCATGGTTGGCATCTCGGCCTGGGGAGGTGGGTGAGGATGGCTCCTGTAGCTCCAGCTTCCTGCATATGTAGTGTGAAATATTTCATTGTCATTGGGTGAACCATGGGAAAGGTGCTGTCCATGGGAGACTGTCCCCAAAGGGCCATCCTGGTGCCACAGTGCTCAGTGTGTCTGGGTGGCTGCCTTGGCCTGGGCCTGGCTTGGGGTCACTTTGGACAGCTGCAACTCTACATCTGTTTCTTCTCTGAAATCCATCCCTCTGTGTTATGGACCTGCTTGGAAGATCCTTCCTGTTGTTCTGCAGTGCCTTATGGTGCTGTGGTGCTTTGTTTGGGGTTGGTTGGTATCTGCTTGGAAACTGGTAGGGCTGCACTACTTGCATAGAATCTCTGAGTTTTTAAAGTAAAGGTTCAAAGATTTTTACTGGTTTATGAATCAGTTTAGCATAGATGGATGCATCATGCCAGATTTCATAGAATCATAGAATGGGTTGGGTTGGAAGGGACCTTAAAGACCATCGAGTTCCAACCCCCCTGCCATGGCAGGGGCACCTCCCACTAGACCAGGTTGCTCAAGGCCCCATCCAGCCTGGCCTTGAACACCTCCAGTGATGGAGCATCCACAACCTCCCTGGGTAACCTGTACCAGTGTCTCACCACCCTCAGATTAAAGAACTTGATTTCATAGGCATACAGACCTTAATGGCAGGACAAGAGACAATGGCCTCAAGTTGCACCAGGGGATATTAGGAAGAAGTTCTTTCCAGAAAGAGTGGTCAGGCACTGGAAGAGGCTGCCTAGGGAGGTGGTGGAGTCACCATCCCTGGAGGGGTTCAAAAAACAAGTAGATGTGGCACTTCAGGACATGGTCTAGGGGTCAGGGAGATGTTGGACGAAGGTTGGATCCCAGGGGTCTTTTCTAGCCTAAATGATTCTATGACTCTAACCTCATAGGTGCACAAACCAACTTCAGTTGGTGTGTATAATTTCAGGGAACATTAAGAAAAGAAAGAAGTCCAAATTGGCTTTTCACATTCCTCCCTCAGTGCCCGTTGGCCAAGGAGCCTCATCCTCTCGCTTTGGTTGTGATAGACAAGGGGGTAGTGGGTAATGCATCATGTTTCTCATAAATAATCCAGGAGAAGACTGCTGCAAATGAAATGGCAGATGAAAATCCCCTTGGTGCCTTGGTGTGCATTGCTGGTGAGCAATGTGTTGGTCTGGGACCTTAAGGCTCCCTGCAAGGTGAGTGAGTAAATCCCTGGAAAGCTGGCTAGCAGAGACACGTTAGGACACGTGGAGTGTGGTGTTTGTCAACAGCCCAGCCACAGACAAGCTTGGCTACCTCAAAGTGCCTTCCAAGTTGTAACATGTTTTCAGGGCTCTTTCCTGCATCTAACAACCCTCTGCACCTCCACGTGGTATTTTGGCTGCTGCCAACCCATTAAAGTGAATTCTGCACAATTTCTGCCTTACTGCCCCTGTTCTGTGACCTGCTGATGTGCCTGGCTTGCTCTGTGGGTTTAGTGTCTCTGAAAGGGGTACCATGTGGGGTGTGTGCCTTGGAATTCTCTTTCTATCCAGCCATGGAGCAGTCGTAATGAAGGATCCTCTTTCTTCTCTCAAATAGCTTTTTCTGCAGTATCTAAGTAACATATTTTGAGTTCTGTGTGACCAAAAGTAACATCTAATACTCTTATCTCTAGTGCTGCGTCCAAGGGAGTGGGAAGCAGCACATTTTGCTTTTTTTTGCTCTGGGCTGTTCCTTCAGTTGATTTATTTATAGAATCATTTAGGTTGGAAAAGATCTCTTGGATCAAGCCACCAATGTGCAATCACAGCCCAGAGGCCAATCCCAGCTTGGGCTGCATCAAAAGAAGTGTGAGCAGAGATCAAGAGAGGTGGTTCTGCCCCTCTGCTCTGCCCTGGGGAGACCTCACCTGGAGCTCTGCCTCCAGTTCTGGAGCCCCCAGCACAAGAAGGGTGGGGACAGATTGGAGTGTGTCCAGAGGAGGGACCAAAATGCTCAGGGGAATGGAGCATCTCTGGTGTGGAGACAGACTGAGAGAGTTGGGGCTGTTCAGCTGGAGAAGAGAAGGCTCCAGGGGACCTTAGAGTGACCTTGCNCCTCAAACATTCTATGATCACCAAGTCCAGTCTTCACCCCAACATCTCCCTGACCCTCAGACCATGTCCCGAAGCGCCACATCTACTCGTTTTCTGAACCCCTCCAGGGCTGGTGGTTCCTGGTGTTCTATTCTCTGCTGTCATGGGATGATGCTTGTTCCAGGTACCGCAGTCAATTGTAGGTGTAGAAATCCTGTTTGACCAGTTCAGTGGTGTCTGTGGACGTGAGGTTGTGCTTGCAGGGGGTTGGTAGCAGCCTGGCAAGTGAAGCTCCTTTCCACCCTCATTCCCTAGTGAGGAGGTGGCAGCTGATCTGCACTGATTGTAACAGGATCTTCTGCTTGAGGCACAAACAAATTTGACAGTTGCTTCACCTCCCCGAGGTGTCTGTGGTTCAGCTGCCTTTGGTGTTAAGCGTCGTGGTCGTGTCATGTGGCTTGTGTCTCACAGGTGATATCTCTTCAGATTATAATTTAAAAAAAAGCAAAATGAAAGAAAAGGGAGGGGCAGTTGGTGGTGTCCTGGAAGCTGGAGCAGTGGGATCTTGCTCTCATGTGAGATCATCACGTGCTCGCACTCAACGTGATTTCGTGGAGTTTGCCTCAAAGTTCTACAAAAAACGATAAATCCTGCAGGGCTTAAAACAAAAGAACTGTCATATTTTGTGCTTATTTCAGTTATTTATGTTCTGCTTATTCCAACCTTTTCCTGCTTTAGAATGGTGTTCTTACACAGTTACATCATCTTGCTCCTTGTGGAGTTGTTAATCTTCCTTTCCTTAAAGCACTGTATTTAACCCTGAAAATGCAAGAGAAAGAGGGACTGATGTTCACTGCTGTATGATCTGGGCAAAAAGCACTTTGCTGTTGCAGTGACAGGTTTGAATCCAAACCAGCTGAAGATCCAGTGGTTTGAGGCTGGATCCTGACAAGGACTTTAGAGGATTCTGCTGTGTTTGGGTTGCTGGACTGTAACCCTGCATGGTAAGGTTGAGTTTGCCTTCTGGTGGCTTCAGAAGATGGTATGTGGTTGAGATAAGAGTTCAGCTTCTTTAAGACTGTTGGAAGTAAATAGCTTTCATCATTACATTTAATGAACAGATTCTGCAGTGATGGGCATTCTAATTATAAAACCATAGAATCATTAAGGTTGGAAAAGACCTCTAAGGTCATCAAGTCCAGCTGTCAATCCAACCATGACTGTTAGACCATGTCCTGAAGTGCCATGGCTACATGCTTTTTGAACCCCTCCAGGGATGGTGACTCCACCACTGCCCTGGGCAGCCTGTTCCAGTGCCTGACCACTCTTCCAGTAGAGAAATTTTTCCTGATATCCAATCTGAACCTCCCCTGGCACAACTTGAGCCCGTTTTCTCTCATCCCATCATTAGTTACTTGGGAGAAGAGACCAACACCCACCTCACTATGATCTCCTTTCAGGTAGTTGTAGAGAGCAATAAGGTCTCCCCTCAGCTTTCTCTTCTCCAGACTACACAATCCCAGATCCCTCAGTCACTCCTCATAAGACATATTCTCCAGACCCTTCCCCACCTTGGTTGCCCTTCTCTGGACCCACTCCAGCCCCTCAATGCCTCTTTTATACTTCAGCATCCAAAACTGACCCCAGGACTCAAGCTGTGGCCTCATTGCCCAGTCCACAGGCACGCTCACTTCCCTACTTCTGGACACACTGGTGCTGACACAAGCCAGGATGCTGGTGGCCTTGTTGGCCACCTGGGCACACTCTGGCTTATCTTCACAAACACCCCCAGGTCGTTTTCCACAGGANGGTCCAACCTCCCTACACCAGCAGGGACATCTCTACCTAGGGCAGGCTGCTCACAGCCCCATCAAGCCTCACCTTGAAGGACTCAGGGATGGGGCCTCCACCCCCTCTCTGGGCAGCCCATTCCACTGATCCATCAACCCTCACCTTAAAGAACTTTTTTCTAATCTCCAGTCTAAATCTCTCCTTTCCCAGCTTAAAACCATCACTCCTGGTCCTGTCATTACAAACCCTTTTGAACAGACCTTCCCCTGCCTTCCTGGAGCCCCTTCAGGTCCTGCAAGGTCACTCTAAGGTCCCCTGGAGCCTTCTCTTCTCCAGCTGAACAGCCCCAACTCTCTCAGTGTCTCCACACCAGAGATGCTCCATTCCCCTGAGCATTTTGGTGCCTCCTCTGGACACACTCCAATCTGTCCCCCCCCTTCTTGTGCTGGGGGCTCCAGAACTGGAGGCAGAGCTCCAGGTGAGGTGTCTGCAGGGCAGAGCAGAGGGGCAGAACCACCTCTCTTGATCACCCCAGGGGTTGCTGTAGCATTCCATTCAGGAGCCTCTTCACCGAGCTGGGGAAGGCTCCTTTCCCTTGGCATCCCAGCATGAACAAAAGAGCTCCTCTCAGCTCTTTTCCCCGGGCATCATCTGCCCTTCAGCTTTTGCCTGCAGCTGTGCAGCTTTCCCTGCATGGCCATGTTCTGCTTAATGGCTCTGCTTGTTCTCCACGACACAGGGCTGAAAGGCTGCCTCACAATTGCCTTCCTTGCTCCAAGCAGCCTGGCTGGGAATGTCCAAAGCTCTATAAATATTGTGACTTAGAAATGCTCCTCAGTTGACTGCCCAAAATGCATGAGCCTCCTGGGAAGAATTCAGATAAGGCTGTCACAGTGTTAGTAAGGAATTAATAGTTAAGAAATATATTTAGGACAAGAGGAAATGGCCACAAGTTGTGCCAAGGGAAGTTTAGGTTGGCTATTAGGAAGAATTTCTTTACTGAAGGGTTATCAGGCATTGGAATGGGTTGCCCAGAGCAGTGGTGGAGTCCCCATCCCTGGAGGGATTTAAAAGATGTGTAGATGTAGTGCTGAGGGATGTGGTTTAGTCGAGGACTTGTCAGTGTTAGGTTAGTGTTTGGACTGATGATCTTAAAGGTCTTTTCCTATCTAGGAAATTCTATGATAGAATCATAGAAGGTTTGAGGCTGGAAGGGACCTCCAGAGCTCATCTGCTCCAACCTCCCTACACCAGCAGGGACATCTCTACCTAGGGCAGGCTGCTCACAGCCCCATCAAGCCTCACCTTGAAGGACTCCAGGGATGGGGCCTCCANTTAGTTTTAAGCAGGAGACTAAAGAGATCAGTTTTCTTCATATTGTTCATTCATGACAGTGCAACTCCACAGAGATTAACAAAAAGTTAATACCTGCTGATCCTCTAAAGCTGTCTATATATAGGGTCTTGTTCCTTGTAGTCTGTCAGGATCTGAAGTACAGCTATTTTGGAAGGACTTCCTTCTGCTCTTCAAAATCCCCTGTTTTAGTGTCAGCTCTGGTTTGAGTTCTGTAATAACCCATCCAGAAGTTGCTCCTTATGTCAGGCTGACTGGTGGGCAGGGCTTTGCCTGCAGGCTGCTGGGGCCAGCGAGTGTGGCTGGAGCCTGTGTTGGGCTGTGCCAGGCTGTGCATAGAGTCATGGAATGCTTTGGGTTGGAAGGGACCTTCCAAGGTCATCTAGTCCAACCCTCCTGCATTCAGCAGGGACGTCTCTAGATCAGGTTGCTCAGAGCCCCATCAAGCCTCACCTTGGATGTCTCCAGGGATGGGGCCTCCACCACCTCTCTGGGCAACCTATGCCAGTGATCCACCATTCTCATAGTAAAGAACTTCTTAATGTTTAACCTAAATCTCCCCTTCTCTAGTTTAAAACCATCACCCCTTGTCCTATCACTACAAGCCCTTGTAAAAAGTCCCTCCCCAGCTTTCTTGTAGCCTCCTTCAGATACTGGAAGGCTGCTCTAAGGTCTCTCTGAAGCCTTCTCTTTTCCAGGCTGAACAACCCAACTCTCTCAGCCTGTCCTCATAGTAGAGCTGTTCCAGCCCTCTGATTCTTGTGGCCTCCTCTGGACCCAGTCCATCAGGTCCATGTCCTTCTTACATTGAGCATTCCAGAGGTGGACACTGCTTCAGATGAGGTCTCACCAGAGTAGAGGGGCAGGATCACCTCTCACTTCTGTCCTCTTTGGGTATTTCCCCCCTCCTGGTCACACAGTGGTTTGCTTTCAACTCTCAAGAGGTTGCCAGGAAACTTAACCTGAAGTTTGAATCCTTTGGGGATAGATGCTGTGGGAAACAACAGGAATGCTGTCTAGTTATGGACATAAAGATGAGACCTGCATGTTGGTGTTGTGCACTAGAACCAGGGCTGACCTTGCTGCCCAAGATGTGGCAACAAGATCCGTGGAGGATTCTGTGACACTCTTCCAGCCTGCTCTGGTGTGTGCATGAAATATTCAAGGCTGGGTACAATGTATTTGTAGATCAGCTGCATGTTGGATGAGTTGTTCTTTCAGCATCTCTGATCAAGTATTTAGAAGGTGGGTTTTTCAGTTTAAGCTCAAGAGTTTAAACTTCCTGTGGGAGTTGTCTGGGTCTTAGAATCCCAACCATTCTGCTGCCAGGGAGAAGTCACCTGGTCTCTGATGTTAAGTATTTGAGGCAATGCCATGTCTAGTGTGGGATCCACTCACCTATACCCAGGAGGACAAATGGAGGGAGTTGTTTGGTATTTAGCCTGTTCTCCCTTAACATGAAAATTCCCACTGCAAAAATGTTTCTATCCCAAATACAGGCATTTAGGAATAGCTTCAATTTCTTCAAGTCAACTCATTTGCCTGCTGGGTTCTGTCAGACCTTCTGAGTGATGTTATGGTGCAGAGCAGGGCTGCTGTTGAGGGACCTCAACAGGCCCCAGGAATGGGTCAGACCAGAGCTCCCTGAAGGTCAATAAAGACTTTTAGAACAGTCTCAAAATAACCAGTGTGGTTCCCCCTGAGCTTATGGCCATGGAGGAGCTGGCTCTGATCCCTCTGGAGGTGCAAGGCTTGAGACAAAAAACAGATAAATTCTTCTCCTCCTTAGAAGCTGTTAAAGCAGTGAAGCTGCTGCTCCTCTGAATGGTGTGTGTTCATCATGGGTTCCAATTCTGGTGTTGCTGAGCTCTGGCTGCTGTCTGTGAAAATTGTCACTACGTGAGTGCTGCTGGAGCATGAAGTCCTCACCTGGCTCCTTGCAGGGTCTCTTTGCACTACACACCTCCTACAATTTGTTTTTATTATCACCTGCTGTTTATTAAAAATAACTTTCTCTGCTTCTAGCAGCAAACTTTGATGACTCGAAGCATGAGTATGCCTCTGGGACATTTGTACCTGGCCAAAGAATGGCTGGGATTATACACAAAATTTAGTGTAAAGGGGAGA
Organism: Brachypteracias leptosomus; assembly: GCA_013401335.1. Classification (NCBI taxonomy): domain Eukaryota; kingdom Metazoa; phylum Chordata; class Aves; order Coraciiformes; family Brachypteraciidae; genus Brachypteracias; species Brachypteracias leptosomus. The sequence continues at coordinate 168,500 of VYZX01019852.1, read as the reverse complement.
AATGTTCATTAAAGGGAGATATTTTCTATGTTGAAAATATCTTTTTGGTGAAGTTAATGGTATTCAGGCAGGATTTTACTCTGAATCTAGATAATCTGTTTCTGACCTGGTTCCTCTGGCAATTGATTTATTTCTATGGCATGTCAAATGTCCTGGTGCTTGGGTGGCTTCTAGAGAGGGATTATTTCTCTGCATTTACATTTTCATGATTTCTGTAGCAGATACCTTCAGTACTTAAATCAGAATAATTGTGAACAGCAAGAATCTCTGACTGAGCTTCCCCTACTTAGCAAATAAAATCCCTACAGATATTTTTAAATCCTGATGCATTTGCCACATACCTCCCCCAAGCACAAATGGGATTGCTTGGAAAGAATTGAAGGACCAATATTTACATGTAAACATTGTGACCTTCTGCTCTCTGGATTACTGGGAAATGGCTGTAAATGGCAAAATCACTCACATAAGGTGGGAGCAATTGGGGGGTGTCCTTGGGGTGGTTGGGGGGGGTGTCCTTGGGGTGGTTGAGGGGGTTGCAGCCAGAATTATGGGTATCCTATACAAGGTTTGTGCTGTGTCCCATCAGACCTGAGGACAAAACAAGAGTACCTCACAGTCTTTTCATCAGCCACCTTAAATTTTGGGCTATTAAGTGTTTGACATGAGGTTTTTTTTCCTTGACACAGTCTTTTTTTTCTTGACACATAGTGAATGGGTGATCTCTGACTTCCCATTGAGGTGAGTGATGAGTGTATGTCCTAGGACAAGTGGAATGCAGGTTTTGTTCAGAGCCCAGGGCTCCATTGAACAACTTTTTTTCCCCAGTCTTTGAAACCAGAGCTCTGGAGTGAGCAGTGAATTGGGAGGGGAAGGGAAACCACTGAGGAAACATCTCGGTCTACTTTTGGTGTTGATGTTGCTTTTTAAGGAGTAGTTTGATCAGAAATAAGTGCCAAGCTAAATTGTGTGAGAGATTTGGTGCTGCAGATGATGAGTTCTGCTCCTCCCCACTACCACTGGACATCTACAAAACTGGTAGATGAGCACAACAGGGTTTTGTTTGTTTTCCTCAGGCAAAATACATCTCGCAGTGCATCGATGAGATCAAGCAGGAGCTGAAGCAGGACAACATTGCTGTGAAAGCAAATGCAGTCTGCAAACTCACCTATGTAAGTGCTGGGCTGGGCTCTGATGGAATCACAGCTTTATTTTTGGCCTCCCTGCTGCCCAGGAGCTGAGCTGCACTCCAGCCACCTGCTTTTCTTACTGCTGCTGGGGAAAGTGCTCCTGCAGGTCTGACGTCAGAGGCTGCATGTTCCCTTCTGGTCATTGTGCTGCCACTAGCACTGCTACAATTCCATTTTACTGCCATACCTCAGGAAGTGGATCTGATTTAAAACAAATCCAGTTTTTAAAAGTTGTTTTCAGCTGGACTTTCTTATCACTTGAGCCTGGTGGTTGTTTCTCTTTGCACAGTCTTTTGTCAAGCAGGAGAGGAGGGGAAATGCTGTTAGAGAATTATTTCTGTGGTTCTGTTCTAGGTTTTATTTTGAAAAAATAATCAGGAAAAACCCCTTCACGATGATGCTTATGTAACCCCAAATGTATTACCTGGAATTAATGCAAACTGGGGAAAACTTGCTTCTGGTGGAACCTTCAGACTTCTTGCCCTTACTGCCAACAGCCTAGAATGTAACATTACTCATGAACTTAAGATGTTTCACAGTATTATTTTTGGCCTTCTCAGTTTTGTGATGTATCCTGACCTATTTTCTCGAGTCTCTTGTTTCAGAAGTTGATCTTGGCTTCTCTGCTCACAGTTGCAGATGCTGGGCTATGACATCAGCTGGGCTGCTTTCAACATTATTGAAGTGATGAGTGCATCCAAGTTTACATTCAAAGTGAGTTTTCCTTGTGCTGCCCCAGGATGCTTCATTTCTGTGTCTCTTGAAGGTGTTGGTGCCTCATCTTTTGGTTTTCTTTCTTCAGTAGAGAAAGGAAGTAGATTGTATTGTTTTCATAGAAGGGTTTGGGTTGGAAGGAACCTTAAAGATCATCTAGTTCCAACCCCCCTGACACAGCAGGGACACCTCCCACTAGACCAGGCTGCTCAAAGCCCCATCCAGCCTGGCCTTGAACAGTGATGGAGCATCCACAGCTTCCCTGGGCAACCTGTGCCAGTGTTTCACCACCCTCAGAATAAAGAACTTCTTGATTTCCAATCTAAACCTCCCCTCTTCCAGTTTGAACCCATCACCCCTTGTCCTGTCAGTACAAGCCCTGGTAAAAAGTCACTCCCCAGCTTTCTTGTAGCCCCTTCAGATACTGGAAGGCTGCAGTAAGTTCTGAAGTTTAGAGTTTTATCCTATATGGATGATAACTTGCCTTGCTAGTGTAGGCTTTTTCTACCTGATGTTTGACAGTAACTGTCAGATATCCCTTGTGAAAACCCAGAGTATTCTTACGTGAAGACCACCTGAGATTCCCAGTAGCAGGAGTATTTTATTTTGTAATAGCTTTCTAATTCTGGGAAGATTTTGTTCATGCTCTGTGCTGCAGACCTGTTTCACCAGACAGGGTGGAATGTTACTCTGTAGGGAATAGTTTCCAAACTGGGCTTTAGTACCTGAAAGTCAGGAGTCCAAACACACAAAATAAATGTAATAGTCTGTGTTTCTCTTACTAACAATCCCAGCTTATTTCTGCATCTTTATGGTCACTGAACCTGTATGTCCTAGCAAAGTAGAGAAGGTGAAGGTAGTTTTATTGTCCTTAAGACAGGTTTATTATCACTGGAGACTGTCTGAGATCATCCCTTCCTGACAGAAACCCTCTTTCTCTAGAGAACCCTGTCATGCCTCTTCTCTTCTGCAACCCTCCTGCCTAATGGGTCAACATTTTAATACTGCTTATGAAACTACCAGTTGTTGCTCATCTAAACATTGCCTAAACTTACTTTAAAAAGTAATTATTTTATTTCCTTGCCTTTCTGCAGAGGATTGGTTACCTAGCTGCCTCTCAGTGCTTTCATGAAGGAACTGATGTCATTATGTTGACGACTAATCAGATCCGGAAGGTAAACCTTTAACTTCAGTTCTTAGCTCTTCCTCACACTCTCTCCCTACTTTTATTTTCAAAACTGTTCCAAATAGTTCCCTTTTAGGATTATAAAGGTGTCTAAGTAGAATTCTGTTTACTTGGTTTAGAGTCTACTCTCATTCCACGCACTGAAGGATTAATGAAATATTTAGGAGCTGCCCACAGGCTTCCCTCATGCTGTCTCCTGTCAGCTCTCTCTGTTCATTCATCACAGTTCTTGGTGACCACAACAACCTTTGTTAATATTGCTGGTGTTTTAGGCAGCCCTTGTAAGACTGTAATGGGTTAGAAAAATGTTCCTGTTCCTCCAGTAAAATGAGCAGTCACCTGGCTCCACAAAATTTCTGTTTGTGAGGGGCTGTTTTCTACTGGTAACAACAGATCTTTTGATTTGTCTGGGGTAATTATGTGCAAAAATGGTCAAGACTGTATGTAAAGTTGTATTCTGTATTATCATAGTGTCATAGAATGGGTTGGGTTGGAAGAGACCTTAAAGATCATCTAGTTCCAACCTCCCTGCCATGGCAGGGACACCTCCCACTAGAGCAGGTTGCTCAAGGCCCCATCCAGCCTGGCCTTGAACACCTCCAGGGATGGAGCATCCACAACCCCCCTGGGCAACCTGGGCCAGTGTCTCACCACCCTCAGAGTGAAGAATTTCCTCCTAATCTCTAACCTAAATCTGCCCTCCTCCAGTTTGAACCCTCATCCTGTCACTACAAGCCCTTGCAAAAGTCCCTCCTCAGCTTTCTTGTAGCCCTCTGGAAAGCTGCAATGAGGTCTCCCTGGAGCCTTTTCTCCTCCACCTCTTCTCTCTACTACCTGCAGAAGGGTTTAAAATGAGAAGCAAATGGCTCAGAACCCGAGGGCCTGCTGTGTTTAGCTCTCCTGGAGCAGCCTCTGTGTACCAGTGACCCTGCACAGTAAATTCTGGTGGCTCACTTGGGAATACTCCGAGCAGTTCACTTGGCACATTTGTTTCCAGAGAGCTGCAGTTGAGGAGTGACCCCGTGATGCTCTGTATTCACTGAGGTCTGGGTTTAGAATCTCTACTTGAACATACTCAGATCTGAATATTAATATAGTTAAGAGTCTGGGGCTTAGAAATACCCAAAAGACTCTGTAGGACACTGACTGTTGCCATTCCTGAAATACCACCAAGGTACAACACCTCTAATTGCTTTTATGTTGCACTCATTCATCTGTTGTTTCATTCTGATTCCTCCTGCCCTCTAGCAAACCTTGGGCTGTGTTTCAGCAGGTTTTGGAGGACATGCCTGTTAATAATTGATACTAATAGTCCCATGAATTAGAAGCTCTGCTTTGTCTGTGTGGAGTGAATTAGCATTGGTCTGAGAAAATTGTTTCTCAACGTTCTGTGTGATCTTAAATTTTTGAGCCTGTTTTTCCTTTTTTAGGATCTGAGTAGCCCTAACCAGTATGATACTGGAGTTGCACTGACTGGCTTGTCCTGTTTTGTTACTCCAGATCTTGCCAGGGACTTGGCAAATGACATCATGACACTGGTGAGTTGATCAGATTGAAATAACTTTTTCCTGTAATTAAAGAATGTTACATTGTTCAAATATAGTAAATATCTGTTAAATTTATGACTATTACATGTGAAAACTGATGCTTTATGTTTCTGGGTTACAGACCTTAGGTAGCCCAAGAAGATTACCCTGAATATTTCCTGAATATTTTAGTTTTGGTGATAAATGAGTCTCTTGCTCTCCCTTCAAAGCTGATTTTTTTTATAAAGTAGTTGAGTCTCCCAGAAATACTTTGGGGCAGTAGTGTGGACATAACTCTGGAAAGAGGAATTTGCCAAGAGCCTGATTGCAGTTGTTTCCTTCCCAGATGTCTCATACCAAGCCTTACATCAGGAAGAAGGCAGTGTTGATCATGTACAAAGTCTTTCTGAAGTACCCAGAGTCCCTCCGTCCTGCCTTCCCTCGCCTTAAGGAGAAACTTGAAGATCCAGATCCTGGTGAGTGGGTTTATTCAATAATTTCTGCTCCAAGCCATCAAGGTTTATGTGCTTTGGGGAGAGAAGAGCACGTGGGAGATGCTGTCACCATCCTTTGGGGACTGATTTCCCTGTTTAGGAGGTAGATGAGCATTTGGGAGTTCTGGACAGGAGTTGCCATATTAAAAATACATTCTTTAAAATACCCAGTTCTCACTTAAAACCTATTGCCAGAGTCAGTGAGTGTGACAAATGTGACAAAGCTACTTAATGATTCCTGGTTTGTTCCTTACTTAACTTGGCTATTGAAAAATATTTCAGGGTTTGGGTGTTTGTTTCCTGTGCTCTTACAAAACTGCAGCTGTTGCCTTGCAATGGATATTGTTCAAATAAGTCCACATCACTTAGTATTTTTTTTCCCTTTTAAAAAATCAATTTAATTTTAAAATTTAACTATTTGTGCCTCTTGTTACCATGAAGTGTGAACATCACACTTCTCAGTTGTCCCAGCAGATGCTGGTCTTCCCTCACCACACCAAAACCTCATACACTTGTTTCAAGAACTGTGTGTGATGTAGTTCTGTGATTTCCAGTCATTCATATGTGTGTTTAGAGGGAGAAATTTAATTGCTGTACTGAGCATGAAAGGTGCATCTTCCAAGAAAGCAAAACACACACACCCCTCACCTGCAGACAGAGGAAGAAAATACCTGTTATGCTTTATGGAGCAAAGATCTGCTCTCTGCTAGAACACCCAGAATATGCAATTTAAAGATCCCCATTTGAGAGCAATCAATTTAAAGGCTGAGCAGTTTGAAGGTAATGAGCTTGTCCACTCAGATTAAGGATTCATTATTTTTGTGTTGTATTTGAACATGTCTCAGTGATACATTTGAAAGAAGCAAGAGTGTTTGGAAGCTCTGAGGTGGGCAGGGTTATTGATCATAATGTTGTCTGTGTCCCACAAACAAGCAACCCACAGTCAGGGGGAAGGAGGGTGGAGTGACCTGTTCTCATACTGGCCCTAGAACAGATACCCAGTTTGCTGATAGATAAAAAATAGAAATAATAGAAAATTAAATCAAACCCTTTCCCCAGTTTGTTTTTGCCTTCTTAGTTGGGTAGCTCTTGATAGGTGAGGAGGCTGAGCCCTTCCTCTTGGACACAAATCTGAATCTTTAGCTGCTTTCATGCTGGGGGTTCTGCACCAGAAACTTTAATTTCAATTAATGCCTGATGAGATGTTTTCCCCTTTCCCAGGTGTGCAGTCTGCTGCAGTAAATGTTATTTGTGAGCTGGCTCGACGCAACCCCAAGAACTACCTGTCCCTTGCTCCACTCTTCTTCAAGCTGATGACATCCTCCACCAACAATTGGGTTCTCATTAAAATTATAAAACTGGCAAGTATTCTGCTTCTGCAAGGACAGGGTTGGGCTCTCCTTCAGTTAACCTTGGGTGGGAAAATAGATTTCTTGCTGGGAGGTATAGTGACCATTAAATGTGAATAAAAGCAAACTAGGAGTGTCTTCTAGTCTTTGTGAATGTAACCAAAGAGAGAGAAATTATAGAATCATAAATTGGTTTGGGTTGGAAGGGACCTTCAAAGGTCATCTGGTCTAACCCCCCTACAATAAGCAGGGACAGCTCTAAGTAGGTCAGGTAAAAAAATATTACAAAATAACTTGGTTTAAATATAACAACCTGCAATTTCAATAATGGTTTTGTCCTGTTTAAAAGCAGCTATTAAATCACTTTCTTGCCTGTGCTTTTTTTAACAGTTTGGTGCTCTTACTCCATTAGAACCTAGGCTGGGAAAGAAACTGATTGAGCCTCTGACCAACCTTATCCACAGGTAGGTGTGAGAAATGGGGCTGTTTGGGATCAGTGAGGTCCCTTCCAGGTCAGTACCTGGGTCTGTGGCTGCATTTCAGAACTTTTTCTTGAGTCTCAATATACTTGCTTCATCTATCAAAAGATAATCACACCAGGGCTGTTTCTGAAAAACCCAAGTGAGATAAAATACCTTAAAGTCTTTGGGTGTCTGTCAACATGAATTTCTCCAAAGCATGCATGAAAATGGGAGCAATTTGCTTTCCTTTCACTTCACTTTAAGCCAGAGATGACTGTGGAGAACATAAACTCTGTCCTAAGAAAGCCTCAGCTGTATATTTGCCTCTTCTGTTCACCTACACACACTCTTGGTTTTGAAGTGCCTTACCCACCAAAGCAGCCTGACAAGGACTGTATTAAAGTTCTTTCTCAGGCCATTATCAGCCCAGACATGTTTTGGAAGAGGTTTTTTTAATATATGTCCTAAATATAGATGAGATAAATTTGAAGGTACTTCCTTGTCCCTTGTTGAAGCTGGTTTGTTATTTTGGATCTAGTTCTGAACTGAAATAGGAGGTGGATGTCTTGGAGGGAATACATGTGTTTTCCCAGTTATGAAGAGGAAATGGGATCTTATGCCTGAGTTGTTCAAAGGTTCATTTCTCTTTATGTGGCAGAGCAAGAACGTAGATGGGAATGAGCACATTTTACATGGATTTCAGTGTAGCCATGAGAGCAGCTCTAGCCAAAGAAATTCTGTCCATCTTCCCCCTGTGCCCTTAAGGCTGGTTCAGAGCAGCCCAGCCAGCAGCCTTGCAGCCCAATACCTGATGAGGGGGTTTGCAGCAGGGACAGATTCACCAGGAACAACAAGGAAGGTGGACAGCATGTCTTCAGTCCTCCCTCTCCCCAGCTGCCACATCAGCCTTTCCTTTCAGTATTTGTGGGGACTGAATCCTGCTGGGTTTGGTCTCCGTTCAGTCCTTTAGGATCTGGGATCACTTGCACATCCTGCCCCTCCACCCTGATGTGCACAGGGAGCAGAAGTGACTGGGTCCTGAGTGTACTGGGGTCACTGGGGTGCTGGGGGCCACCTCCATGGCATCACTGCCCCCACAGCTGTTTGCTCAGCACCTCTGCAGACCTTTCCTGCTCCTTTGTTACTGGGGAGCTTTGCTGTCTCCCTCAGGTGTAGGTCAGGATTTGTAGGTACCCTGAAATCCTCACATTGCACTGTGTGTGCAAAAGGTGTCTTGAATTGAAGTTTGGGGGGGAAATCATTGAAAATGGGTTAATTGCTTAGAGGGCTAAACCCACACACCAGAAGAGTCTGTTCTTTGTGCAGGATTTGTTGAGAGACTCCAGGTTCTCTCTCTGCCTTGTTGTGAAGTTTTGGCCTTGGGCAGAGGATTTAATCTGCTCCTTGGGCAAGATTGCTTCAGTTCTCTGTAACTGGTACTGGGGTTTGAGTAACTGCTTCCTTCCCCCTTCCCAGTGTTTCTGTGCTGTTATTGCTGCTTCTCCAAGATTTATTGGGGTTTTAAAACATTCAATAGCCCTTCCTCCCCCAACAGCTTTTAAGGAGAATCATTTCATCGATTTTGAAGGTATATGCAACAGAATACTGGCAATTTCATGTGTAATTAAAGGTGTTAAGTAGCTCCAAGATATTGCTGACAACTCCTCAAAATGTGCTGGTTTTATTCCTTATTTAAAACCCTTGCTTTCTGTTTCAGCACCTCAGCTATGTCTCTCTTGTATGAATGTGTGAACACAGTAATAGCAGGTGAGAACTGAAGTTTGTAACCTAGAAAAAAAAACATGATGAACTTTTGTCATCAATTAACACCATCTGTAAATCTTCTTTTTAATGTATTTTATAACTGAAATAAGTTGCCTGGCAAATTTTGATCTGTGTTAACAGTGCAAGTGAAATCCTTTGCTGTCAGTTGATGAGGCAAAGTCACTAGAGCTGTGTCATGTCTGCTGAAGGCTGGAAGGAAATACTAACAGTGAAGGGTTATTTATATGCAATAAGCCTGGCCCTAAATCTGTCTCCTGTGGGTGCTTTGGGTAATGATGCAGGAACTTGAGGTACTGGGTCAGTTCAAAAGGAAGGGATGATCTGTCCCTCACTGTGTATTCATTTGTGTCCAGGTGACATTATGATGGGGGGAAAAATAGCACAGAGATAGTAATATTAGAATTATCTGCTGTGGGTGGGAGTGTGCTTCACTGAGACAGCAGGATACTGCTGTGGGTCACAGGAATTCACACACCCCAGGCACCTCAGGGGCTGAAATGGAAGACTCAGATTCAGCAACTGAGCTGTGAAAGGGTGTGTCTGTGTCAGGGCAGCACCTTGTGCCTGCCAGCTCTTCACATGGCCAGAGAGTCCCAGCATGGTGGGGTTGGAAGGGACCTCTGGAGATCATCTCATCCAACCCCCTGCTCCAGCAGCTCCCCCAGAGCAGGGGGCCCAGCAGCGTGTCCAGGCCCCTTTGGAATCTCTCCACACAAGGAGACTCCACAACCTCTCTGGGCAGCCTGGGCCAGGCTCCAACACCCTCACAACAAACAACCACCTCCTCCTGCTCACATGGAACCTCCTGGGTTCCACTTGGTGTCCGTTGCCCGTTGTCCTGTCCCTGGGCACCACTGACCAGAGTCTGGCCCCAGCCTCTTGCCCCCCATGGGCCCTTTAGCTCTTGCTCAGCATTGATCAGATCCCCTCTGAGGCTTCTCTTGTGCAGCTCAGCAGCCCCAGGGCTCTCAGCCTTTGCTGGGCACAGAGATGCTCCATCCCCTCAGCATCTCCAGAGCCTCCACTGGACTCTCTCCAGTAGCTCCTTGTCTCTCTTGACCTGGGGAGCCCAGCACTGGACACAATGCTCCAGATGTGACCTCACCAGGGCAGAGTAGAGGTGGGGAGGAGAACCTCCCTGACCTGCTGGCCCCACTTTCTTCTCAATGCACCTGAAATGATGGTGTCCAACACAGCTCCACTGAAATGTAGCTCTGCAGGATCATGGAGAGCCAAATGTCACTGTAGTTGTTAGTCACTAAGGCCAGCACGTGTGACTTGCTCAGTAAGAGGTGGTGTTGGCTCTACAACAGCAGCAGTTAACAGGATAATGTCACCTTTCTGCTGCCAGAGTTTTAGAATGTCCAGTGCAATCAACAATGGGACTAAATTTGTACCTTGAGTCTCTTGCTGGCTTGATTAAAGCTCCAATCTAATTACCCAGAACTCTAGGATCCATTGCTGCACCTCGTTACGTTGGGGAAGTGCACATCTAAAAATCCAGCTGTACAGTAGCTGATGAGATATTTACAGCCTTGGCTGCTCTGAGATATCAGTGGAGTAAACCCTAATGAGAGCAGATAATGAAAAGCAGCTTTGACCTGGCTCTTCCAGCAGTTCCTGCCTTTACATGGTTTTTTCTGCCCTGTTATTATGGCTCTTAAAGTAGATGAAACTGTGGTTTGTGTCATAACCTCTTCTCTCTCCCAGCCCCCAGAAATGCCAACAGAGAAACAGTAAATTTATAGAATCAGTTTGGTTGGAAGAGACCTTTAAGATCAAGTCCAACCATTCCCCAGCCCTGCCAGGGCACCACTAACCCCTGGCCCTCAGCACCACATCTCCACACCTTGGAAACCCCTCCAGGGATGGGGACTCCACCACTGCCCTGCCCAGCCTGCCACAGCCCCAAACAACCCCAAACAGCAACAAATTGTTCCTCAGCTCCAACCTCAACCTCCCCTGGGGCAACTTGAGGCCCTTTCCTCTTGTCCTGTCCCTTGCTCCTTGGGAGCAGAGCCCGACCCCCCCTGGCTCCAACCTCCTGTCAGGGAGTTGTGCAGAGCCAGAAGGTCTCCCCTGAGCCTCCTTTGCTCCAGGCTCAACCCCCCCAGCTCCCTCAGCTGCTCCTCACCACACTCCTGCTCTAGACCCTTCCCCAGCTTCATTGCCCTTCTCTGGCCACGCTCCAGCCCCTCAAGGTCCTTCTGGGAGTGAGGGGCCCAAACCTGACCCCAGGACTGGAGGTTGGGCCTCCCCAGTGCCCAGTCCAGGGGGATGACAGAGGCACACACTGGCTCATCTCCAGCCAGCTGTTGACCAGCACCCCCAGGTCCTTTCCCTCCAGGCAGCTTTCCAGCTCCTCCTCCCCAAATAATCTGATATCTTTGCTTGTGAGCTGAGCTTGGTGTTGACCTTCAGGTGTTTTGTTGCATTCATCCAGGTCACAGCAGCACTAACTGGAATCTGTGTTGTGTGTTTCAGTGTTGATCTCTCTGTCCTCTGGGATGCCTAATCACAGCGCCAGCATCCAGGTACACTGGGCTCTGGGGGGTTCTTTGTTCTGCTCTGCTGTGCAAGACCAAGTGCTGTGAAGAAATTGGGTTGTGTTCCTCTGCCAGACCTTAAAGCAACAGCTCCCTGAGGTGCTCTCACTCAGGTGGAAGCCTGCACACTGAAGCATTTCCCAAACAAATTCTTTCCTGTGCTCTAAAATGCAGATTCTCCTCATTTAGAGCTTTCCTAACTCTGCTACTTTAGTATGATCCTCAAAAGTTCCTTTTGTTCTGAAATCTATTAATGCAACAAGCCCCAGTTATTGAGAGGTCCCAGCTCTTGGTCAGAATGCTTCCTTGTGTGTTGAGTAAACTTCATGAAGAGCTCTTTTAATGGAGACTTCTAAGACTTATAATAACCATGACATGGTCTGTTTTTCCAGCTCTGTGTTCAGAAGTTGAGGATATTGATAGAAGATTCTGACCAGAACTGTAAGTATGGTGCTTGTCTTCATGGAAGCTGGTAGGAACCAACTGATGGGGAGAGATTCCAGAGGTCTCAGAGCAAGGAGCTGGTTCTCAGGCAGCTTGTTCTGTGTTGTGGTGCCTGGTGCTACCAGAAACCTTTGCTGGGATTTTTAATGTGGAAATCATTTTTGCCAGTGAGCTTTTATTCATAATGAGCTTTTTAAAAACAAGTCAGGCTAATTCTTACTGCTCTTTGTGGTCTTGGAAATCCCAACCAGTTCTCTTCTCCTGCTCTGGGATTTCTCTTTTTATAAACTTGCTGTTGGGAAAGCAGTGAGGGGCATTTGGCATAACAGTCAAATGCAGGAGTAGTTACTTATTCTAGTGACTCCAGGAACTCTGGGAAATCCCTTTTTGTGCAAACCTCTTCCCTGCTATCTGAATTTTTCTTGTTTAGAACAGGGCTCCTAGTTAACACACCCATTTTCAGTGCTTTTAAAGCTGGGTTCAGCCCAGGCTGCCTGTTCTCAGTACCCATCACTTCTATATTTTAAACACATATTTTTATGTCAGTGATAAAACTTGAGGTTCAAGAAGACTGATGAAGGTTCCATATGTAGTTATGTGCCTGTATACGGGGTTATGCAATTAAATATTGTAATCTGTGATACACTGCTTCTCAAAAATGCTTTTTCTCCTCATAGATAAGTTAAAGTTGGTTCCCATTGAAGCACTTGCTATTAAGATTTCCTGCTCCACACAAACCAGTGTTTCTATATTTGGAAAGAAGTTTTATTTTGTCTTTCACAGTGAAGTACCTGGGCCTGTTAGCCATGTCCAAAATCCTGAAAACTCACCCCAAGTCAGTTCAGTCTCACAAGGATCTCATTCTGCAGTGTCTGGATGACAAAGATGAGTCCATCCGACTCCGAGCGTTAGATCTCCTCTATGGCATGGTATGTTCTACAAGGATTTCCTCCTCAGCCCCAGTCACCCTTTAGGGAGCTGATAGTTAAGAAAACCATGCAACTCTCCTCCCCTTTCCCCAGTAGCCTCATGATAATAACTCCTGAATCTTTTCTGGCAAGGAAAACACCTGGCCCAGCATGAAGGGGCTTTAAAAACTGATCCAGACTGGGAGGAGTTGGTGAGCTGAGGTGCTGGGGGAGTCACCACAGCTGCTCCTCCAATGCCTGAGTCTTGGCTGCTCCTTCCATCCTCATCTAGGTGTGAAGTGGAGCAACCTCAGGCACGTTGGGGTGGGTCCATGTGGTTCTAGGTCAGGATCTCTGTTGCAGCACACCATGGCTCAGGTTGATGGGAGTCCAGAGCGCTCTGAACCAACAGGAGAAGGCAGCTTTAAACTGCTTTGTCATCAGATGTGCCCATCATTGTAAACTCTGTGATGCCACTTAATGACACCTCCAGAATCTCCTGTTGATGTCCTGTGTGCCACCAGCCTTGGGCATGCCTTCTGTGGCTGCTGGGGGTGGTTTACCTGCAATGGGCAACCTCCTAGTGACAACCTTGGGTCTCTGAAAGGGCCGTGGTTTGATTTCTATGGTCAAGTGCCTTTCACTCAAGAGTCTGTGCTGCCTCCTCCTCCATACACAGGGCTCATGAGAGACACGTCTCATAGCTTCCTATTTAGGGGAGGAAGTGAAAAATAAGAGATGCCTTTTATCTGGTGGTACTCATGAGATGAGAATCACTTCAATAACCTTGAGCAGGACAGAGGTTTTACTGGTTTTGCAAAGAGAATTGAGTTCTCTCTTTCCTGTAGGTTAAATTCTGCTGGTTATGTCTTTAGTCCAGAGAGAACCAAGGAGGAGGACTCTGCCCAGACTCTGAGGAGGAGTGCTGTGTAATGAATGATATTTAAAAGAATAAACAGGTTTCTTTTTTGGCTGTGGCTGAAGTTGGGGCCTAGAGAGGTGTCATTGACACATGACACGGGTCCCTCAAAGAGCTGGCAGCTGCTTCAATGCAGTTAGAAGGACCTGACAACGTGGAACTGGCTTTGTTGTGGTTCAATAACCCTTCAATAACTCTTCAACAGGTATCAAAGAAGAACTTGATGGAGATAGTGAAGAAGCTGATGATTCACGTGGACAAAGCAGAAGGGACAACGTACCGGGACGAGCTGCTCACCAAGATCATAGACATCTGCAGCCAGTCCAATTACCAATACATCACCAACTTTGAATGGTCAGTGGTTTTATATGACTACTTCTGAGCTCACCAGCAATGGTGACACCTGGTTATCTGCTGACACAACTCACCCCTGTCACCTCTTGTAGGTACATAAGCATCCTGGTGGAGCTAACCCGATTGGAAGGTACAAGGCATGGACACCTGATAGCAGCTCAGATGTTGGATGTGGCCATCAGGGTGAAGGCCATCCGCAAGTTTGCAGTTTCTCAGATGGCCATGCTGCTGGATAATGCTCACCTCATAGCCAGCAACACCCAGAGGAATGGCATCTGTGAGGTGCTCTACGCTGCTGCCTGGATCTGTGGGGAGTTCTCCGAGTAAGTGCAACCAGCCTGCTGTGCTTTGGCTGCTGGCCACAAAGATTCTGGTCACTGGAATGGGGTTTTGAGAGGAGGATAGTTCAGAATATACACTGTAAAGCTAATAAAATGATTGTTTCTTTCCCACTCCCCTACCCCATAGACTCCTCAGCTGTTTCTAGCCAAGACAGGTAGAATCATAGAATCATTTAGGTTGGAAAAGACCTCTGGGATCATCAAGTCCAACTTTCATCCTTGACCCCTAGACCGTGTCCCAGAGATACTTCATTTACATACATCTATTCTTCATACCTACACTCATGGAGAAGAGAAGGCTCTGAGGGGACCTTCTCGTGCCCTTCCAGGATCTGAAGGGGGCTCCAAGAAAGCTGGGGATGGACTTTTGAGGCTGTCGGGTAGTGGTAGGAGTGGGGGGAATGGGTCAAAAGTAGAGGGGGGGAGATTGAGATGAGACATTAGGAAGAAGTTGTTGGCCAGGCGGGTGGGGCGCCCCTGGCCCAGGTTGGCCAGAGAGGTGCTGGACGCCCCATCCCTGGGCATTTGGAAGGCCAGGCTGGCTGGGGCTGTGAGCAACTGCTGGAGTGGGAGGTGTCCCTGCCATGGCAGGGGGGTTGGAACGAGGTGATCTTTAAGGTCCCTTCCAACTCTGACAATTCTATGATTCTGTGATTTCAAATATCTGCCCTTTTTCTTTGTCTTTGTGGTCCTGCCCACCCATGCAGGAAGGTGTCGTCATGGGTATAAGCTGTAAGATCTTAAGACATTGAAGGAACTCCTTAATCACTAAGATCTTAACCCGACTTGGGGGGAAAATGTCCAGTCACCATGTTGGACTGAGTTCGTTTTTGCTCTCCTCCCTGTTTGCCCTTAAGGTTTGTGCAGAACTGAACCTTCCTGAGAATTCCAAGTCATCTTATTTTTTTTCTCAAAGCTTCTCTGTACCCCCAGTAGCACAATTTTCAGTGTTCTTCTGCCAAGATTGTCTTTTAGCTTAAATAGATGCTCTTGGTTGTGTGTGCAGTTACACTTGGGTAAGCTGGACAGACCATGATCCTACAGTCTCCTTTGAGCATCTGGTTTGGTGTCTGCTTATAATTGCCATTCTGGCCACTGGTTCCAGTTTAAATTCACATAGTAGGTGAGCTATTTTAGGGAACACTCATATGGTGCAGATCTTAATCTAATTTTAAAAGTTCTGTGAAGAAAACTGGAGATTAAGAAGCAAGAGAACATTCTGTCCTTTTTCCATTTGATCCCATTTTCTCTTTGGAAGAACTTTAGCTTTCCATCTGTAATGGGCTGGTAACTTCTTTGTGCATCCTCCATTGAGTTGTGAGCAGACAATTTTGAGTAAGAGCCTGAGATTTATTAAATCAAGTACTCTGATCTTTGTATTAAGCATTGCCCACTAGATTTTATTCAGCAAATAATTGGGAATACAACATCATTGATGCAAGTGGTGAGTACAGAATGGCAGGAAGGGAGCTGGGCTGGCACTTGAAGGTGCAATGTGTAGATGATGGAGAGAACACAACCTGTCAAGGTGGAAACTGTGGAGTTCCTCCCCTTCCGTGAAAGGATAAAGCTGTAAATCCTTCTGTGCCATGTTACTGCTGTAATTTGGAAGGAGAAAATACCCAGAGAGCAGATGATTCTGTATTTTCACTCTGTCCTGTCTCTCTGTAGTACTTTGTACTGCAACCAGAGCTTTTGAAAAATTCTTCTCCATGAAGACTTGACGGAAAGTTGAAATTCCTCAATTGCTGCCTGACATCTGTCCCCTCTCTTCACAGACACCTGGAGGAAGCCAACCAAACCCTAGAAGCAATGTTGAGGCCCAAAGTGACAACCCTGCCAGGCCACATCCAGGCAGTGTACGTGCAGAACATGGTGAAGCTCTATGCATCCATCCTGCAGCAGAAGGAGCAGGCGGGGGACAAGGAGGCAGCTCAGGAGATCACGCAGCTGATGATCGAGAGGCTGCCCCAGTTTGTGCAGAGTGCAGACCTGGAAGTTCAGGAGAGGGTAAGAGGAGAATCCTGTGGAATTTATCATACAGAATTCTCTCATTGGTACTGGAGCATATATGTAATTTATGGTGCATTTATTCTGTGCTTAGAGCTTCTCCTTCACTCAGTTACACTAGAACCAGAGTGGGAAGAGTGGTGGCGTTTCATGGCCAAGCCCAGATCTTATTCCAGGTCAATACCACCTTTGAAGACTTGACTGCAAGAATTTCCCTCAAAACAATTTAACTTTAAAATTATGCCACCTCATAAGGACACAAAACCAACATAACCTGAAGAGAAGGTTAACATGGATTTATTTTTTTTTATTTGCTTTAAACCTGCAGTTTGTGCTGCTTCTCTTAATTCCCTCAATGGAGTAGAGCAGTTGTCTTCTGCTGATTTTCACTGATTTATTTGGGTTGAATTTGTTAATATCAATTCTGAAATTACTTCTGCATTTCTTTTTAGGCTTCTTGCATCTTGCAACTAATAAAATATATCCAGAAGCTACAAGTAAAAGAAGTACCTGTAGCTGAGGAAGTAATAGCTCTGTTTGCTGGTGAGCTGAACCCTGTGGCTCCTAAAGCCCAGAAGAAAGTACCAGTTCCAGAGGGGTAAGGATCCTTCTCTTTCCTAAAGCCTTTTTTAAACTTTTAAACTCTTAAAAAATAAAGCTTAAGGATATGATGAGAAACACTGAAATACTTGGGGTTACTGAGTCAAGCTTTTTTTTTTT
>VYZX01019852.1:129117-148706 GCA_013401335.1 Brachypteracias leptosomus | reverse complement strand
TCAAGGCCCCATCCAGCCTGGCCTTGAACACCTCCAGGGATGGAGCATCCACAACCCCCCTGGGCAACCTGGGCCAGTGTCTCACCACCCTGAGTTTGTCCCAGCTCTGGGTGATGGAAGAGGTTTAAATCACTTCATTAAGAACAATGGAGAGAGAGTGAACCTTGAACATGCTCCTCTTGAGCATGCAGATACTTTATGGATCAAAAGGTCATTGTGGTCTCTTCTTAAGACCTTTTTCAGGGAAAGAACCTGCTTTAGAGTCATAGAATGTTTCAGGCTGGAAGGGACCTCTAGAGGTCATCTGGTCCAACCTCCCTACACCAGCAGGGACATCTCTACCTAGGGCAGGCTGCTCACAGCCCCAGCAAGCCTCACCTTGAAGGACTCCAGGGATGGGGCCTCCACCCCCTCTCTGGGCAGCCCATTCCACTCATCTATCACCTTCAGATTACAGAACTCTGTATTCCCTGTGGATCCTAAGGACTGCCCCATTTTCCTCAACTCTAATCTCAAAACTGATCTTTTGAAGTGACAAATTATTATCAATAAAACACAAACCAAAAATTCTTCAGAGAGTTGCAACCAGGGCAGTAGCAGGGTTAAAAAACTGTAGCTAAAAGCAGAGTTTTTATAATAATTACTAGGTGGCTTTAAAATATACTTCACTACTGCACAGGATTTAATACTGAGCTATTCTATTCCTATCCTTTAAAATGTTCACTTAAAGGATTAAACTCCTGAATGCTTTGAAATGTGTCTATTTGTATAGATTTGTATCTGGCAGTGCTCAGAATGTAACAAATCTTCCTTTTCCCCAGCGATACCAAGACACTCCAGGTGTGGAACACATCCCTGTGGTCCAGATTGACCTTTCTGTCCCCCTAAAAGTTCCAGGTGAGTGCAAGTAATCTTTAAAATCACTTAAGGACAATTAACAGCTCCTTGTAAGGGATTCCTCCTTGGGTTTGTAAAGGTTTCTTACAAACCCCAACAAGGGTTTGGGTTTCTGATGAATAGACTCATAAATACATCTCCTAAACTGACATGTGTTTGGAAATAGTATTTTGCAGTCCTCTCAAGGCAGTGTTAGGAGTAATTCTGTGATGGAGTCTGTTTTGCAGCCAGGTCTGTAACATATCAGCTAACCACTGTTCTGCCCAGGTAATGGTCACCTGTGGAGAGCCTTAAAGGGCTGATGAAGGGGATCAGGAGACAATTCATAGAGTCTGACAGCAGAGATACTATTTTAATATCTTGTCTCAAATATCAGCAGGTGGTTGTGTCTAGTGAGTGGTTTGATACAGCACTGAAAAGCTGTTGATAAGTGCAGCATGTTGCAAGTGATGAGTTCTAAGTGACAGAACAAGGTTTTTTCCAAAAGTGTGGGAAGTTGTTGGGTTTAGTGCAGCCATGGCACCAATTCTGCTTAAAATATAAGTGTTTGGGTGCTCTTGGGAACCCAGTTAATGTGGAGAAGAATCAGGGAGCAGGATAGAGCCCTGTCCTTCCCTGGAGAGGTGGAGTGTGGTAGTAAAGCTGGGGTTGGAGGGGCTGTGTGAGGGGATGTGGAAGCACAGAGAGGTTGTTGATCCTCCTGATTCTGAAAAGCTAGAAGCAAGGTTCACTCCTAACCTCATGAAGTTCAGCAAGATCCTGCACCTGGGTCAGGGCAATCCCAAGCACAAACCCAGGCTGGGCAAGGAGTGGATTGAGAGCAGCCCTGAGGGGAAAGACTTGGGGGTGCTGGTTGATGAAAGCTCAACATGAGCCAGCAATGGGCAAGTGCAGCCCAGAAAGTCCCAACTGTGTCCTGGGCTGCATCCAAAGAAGTGTGGGCAGCAGGTCAAGGGAGGGGATTCTGCCCCTCTGCTCTGCTCTGGTGAGACCCCACCTGGAGCTCTGCGTCCAGCTCTGGAGCCCCCAACACAAAAGGGACACAGACTTGTTGGAGCAGGTCCAGAGGAGGCCACAAAGGTGACCAGAGATCCCTCTGCTGGGAGGCCAGGCTGAGAGAGTTGGGCTTGTTCAGCCTGGAGAAGAGAAGGATCCAGGGAGACCTTAGTGCAGCCTTCCAGGATCTGAAGAGGGCTACAAGAAAGCTGGGGAGGGACTTGTCACAAGAGCTTGTAGTGACAGGACGAGGGGTGGTGGCTTCAAACTGGAAGAGGGGAGATTTAGATTAGAAATTAGGAGGAAATTCTTCACTGTGAGGGTGGTGAGACACTGGCACAGGTTGCCTAGGGGGTTGTGGATGCTCCATCCCTGGAGGTGTTCAAGGCCAGGCTGGATGGGGCCTTGAGCAACCTGGTCTAGTGGGAGGTGTCCCTGCCATGGCAGGGGGGTTGGAACAAGATGATCTTTGAGGTCCCTTCCAACCCAACCCATTCCATGGTTGTAACACAGTTCCAGGCAGTGCCCATGAGGGCTGTACCCTGAACACAGTCTGGCTTCCCCCCCAGGAATGCCCATGTCTGACCAGTATGTGAAACTGGAAGAAGAGCGAAGACATAAACAGAAACTGGAGAAGGACAAGAAGAAGAAAAAGCAGAAGAAGGAGAAGAGGGGCAAACACCATCGACACAACTCCCTGCACACTGAGAGTGAGGAGGACATTGCCCCAGCCCACCACGTGGACATCATCACCGAGGAGATGCCCGAGGTCAGTGGCTCTGGTTGGTGCCCTGAGTTCTGGGTTTATCTCTATGCTGCTTTTGAGATTTATTTTTTATTCCTCCAAGAATTGCCAGCCCAGCTGTATCAGTGCAGTTCAAGAGCTCTGATTCCTTGCAAAGCTCTTTAACAAATGTCTGATTGAGATGGTTGCAGGCTCTCTGCAGGGCCAGGAAGGATTGTCTTCTTGTGCACAGACAAAAATTGCCACTGGAGCTAGTTAGGAAAAAAAAACAACCCAAACCAAACCCCTCAAACAAAACAAACAATGTGCATCTGCTATAAAAGTCAGGCTGTCCAAACAGTCCCTGCATTTATTATGCTCTGCTGCTTCCCTTTGACAGGGACTTGCTGTCTAGTCAGCAGGTTTGCAGCTGATTCTAATTAATTGCACATGCTAATGATGTCATCTGGGTTTGTTCTGAAAATTTCCTTTAATCAAACCCCAGCAGCAGCAGTTCCAAGCCTGCAGCTGATGAGGACTGGGTTTGTGTTCCAAATNGCAACCTGGTCTAGTGGGAGGTGTCCCTGCCATGGCAGGGGGGTTGGAACAAGATGATCTTTGAGGTCCCTTCCAACCCAACCCATTCCATGGTTGTAACACAGTTCCAGGCAGTGCCCTTGAGGGCTGTACCCTGAACACAGTCTGGCTTCCCCCCCAGGAATGCCCATGTCTGACCAGTATGTGAAACTGGAAGAAGAGCGAAGACATAAACAGAAACTGGAGAAGGACAAGAAGAAGAAAAAGCAGAAGAAGGAGAAGAGGGGCAAACACCATCGACACAACTCCCTGCACACTGAGAGTGAGGAGGACATTGCCCCAGCCCACCACGTGGACATCATCACCGAGGAGATGCCCGAGGTCAGTGGCTCTGGTTGGTGCCCTGAGTTCTGGGTTTATCTCTATGCTGCTTTTGAGATTTATTTTTTATTCCTCCAAGAATTGCCAGCCCAGCTGTATCAGTGCAGTTCAAGAGCTCTGATTCCTTGCAAAGCTCTTTAACAAATGTCTGATTGAGATGGTTGCAGGCTCTCTGCAGGGCCAGGAAGGATTGTCTTCTTGTGCACAGACAAAAATTGCCACTGGAGCTAGTTAGGAAAAAAAAACAACCCAAACCAAACCCCTCAAACAAAACAAACAATGTGCATCTGCTATAAAAGTCAGGCTGTCCAAACAGTCCCTGCATTTATTATGCTCTGCTGCTTCCCTTTGACAGGGACTTGCTGTCTAGTCAGCAGGTTTGCAGCTGATTCTAATTAATTGCACATGCTAATGATGTCATCTGGGTTTGTTCTGAAAATTTCCTTTAATCAAACCCCAGCAGCAGCAGTTCCAAGCCTGCAGCTGATGAGGACTGGGTTTGTGTTCCAAATTCATCCTGTAGCTAGGTGCTGCATTAAAGGGCACTGTTGGTGCATGTTGCTGTGCCTGGCTCTGGGCTTGACAGCCCTAAAAACTGGTGGGTGATGTCAAGCTCTCCTTTCCAAGTTGCCTTTGGTCTTGGTCTGCTCCTTCAGTGGATGGTCTCTCTCTCTCCTGCAGAATGCTTTGCCCAGTGATGAAGATGACAAAGACCCCAACGATCCATATAAGGCACTTGATATAGATCTGGATAAGTAAGTGATGGTTTTGTATGTGAATTTAATTGCTCTGAGAACACATGAGGACAGGTCTGGGGCTGGCAAAGTCCCATCCATGGCCCACTAGGTGAAGAGATGGTCTTGGATGTAACCTTAGGTGATCATCCAAGCTTGAGCTCCCCCTGTGGAGGAGGTGATAAAAGCAGCAGGGGTGGGGAGGGACAGGGGCCTCCTTCTGTGTGACTGGAGTCTGGAACATGGACAGTGTAGCTGTGAGAGACTCCAACTGAGCTCTTGGGTGTACCAGGACCTCTCTGCTCTAACCTGTCACTGGCTGTGACCTGCATCCATCTGTGCTCACCTCAGAGCTGCTGCACACAAGGCAAGCTCTGGATGCTCTGCCTTGGGTCATTTGAGCAGTACTGGCCAGTTCCCAGCATCCCCATTGCCCCATGGCCATTCACTGTGCTCCCACTGTTGAAAAACATTCTGATATGGTTGAGTGAGCTGCTTATCACAACTTGGACCAGAGTCCAGTCCCTGCTCAGCTGCTGGAGAGTTGATGGCACTGGCTGTACTGGTGCAGGCTGCCAAGTGCTGCACACAGAGAGAGTTTTCAGTTGCTGTTGTACAGAATCACCAGGCTAACTACAACTGCTGGTTTATGGTCCATGGGTGCCTCCTGGAAAGTTCTGAAGACTCTGCAGGCACTTGGGTGCTTGTGTAATGTCTTTCTCCCCATGATATTTAACCTGAATGTGCTGATCTCTGCACTTCTCAAATCTGAGGCCTTTGGCCCCTTGGTACCATGCTGAAAAGTGAAAGAGCAGTTTCTGAAAAACTTCCTTTTTTTCCCAAGCTGGTCATACTCCTGAGTCTGCAGGGGTCATAGAATCAGAGTGTTTGAGGCTGGAAGGGACCTCCAGAGCTCATCTGGGCCAACCTCCCTACACCAGCAGGGACATCTCTACCTAGGGCAGGCTGCTCAGAGCCCCATCAAACCTCACCTTGAAGGACTCCAGGGATGGGGCCTCCACCCCCTCTCTGGGCAGCCCATTCCACTCATCTATCACCCTCAGATTAAAGAACTTTTTATAAAGTATAAAGAAAATGAATTCTGACTGTAGACCTCATATCTGCATGCAAACCCTGAGCAGGGTGTGAGTGCTGTGCTCCAGGAGGCACCTTTGGGCTCGTGTATGGTTCCCCTCCATTCTCTCTCCATCTCATACAAGTTTTGTGCTCTCTGCCACGTTTTTCTCATGTCTCTGTCCTCTCTCTTTCTCTCTGTGCTTGCACTGCTCTGTCTGTGTCACGCTCACACGCAGTCTGGTTTCAGGGAAGCCTTCCAGGTAAGAACATTTGCTAAGTGCTTGACCTTCTCCCTCAGGTTGGTTGGCTTCAGTGGGCAGCATAAATAGTTGAAGGGTGGTGAAAGCACTGAAATCATTGACCCTCAGATTTGTGTGAGCCTGTTTCACAGAACTGTCTAGAATGGAAACGACCTTTAAGATCATCCAGTCCAATCATTAACCTCATACTGACAAGTCCATCACTGGACTCTCATGAAAGTTCATCATTGACTTCCAGCAGCAGTTCCTGTTTCTAGACAGGGATATGTGCTTGAAGATGGCATCTGATGACTCTTCAAACCCAAACTTTGCCCTTACAGTGTCTGTTTCAAAGTAAAAAAAAAATTAATTGGGTCTGATTCTTCATGTAATAAAAGCAAAAGAATTAAAGTGAGACCATTAGAGCAGGTGAGACTATTAAAGTCTTCCTGAACTGGTGTTTGCTGCTCAAACGTGAAAATTAATGTTAAATAAAAGCTGTAGAAATAGAAGAAGAGGCAGTTGTTGAAGTTCTCACTGGTTTCTGGACAGTGTTTGACCAGACTAGAGAAATTTCTGTGGTGGTTTTTTCCCCCCAAGTAATGGATTTGGGATACAGCACAAATCTGAACTGTTCAGTGAAACTGAGAACTCCTCATGCCTTTTAGAAACAGGTCTCTGCAATTAAACACAACTTTTGCATGTAATGGCAGAGTACAGAACTTTTTTTCTAATCTCCAGCCTAAATCTCTCCTTTCCCAGCTTCAAACCATCACTCCTGGTCCTGTCATTACAAACCCTTTTGAACAGACCTTCCCCTGCCTTCCTGGAGCCCCTTCAGGTCCTGGAAGGTCTCTCTAAGGTCCCCCCAGAGCCTTCTCTTTATTATTAATTTATTATTAACTTATTGCTTAAAACAACCTGCAGTTGTGGTGATGTGTTCATCACTAACAACCCCCAGGCCCTTCTGGGGCTGTTTGAGCCACGCTCTCATTCCACTGCAGGAATTCCCACACTGCTGCAAACTCTCTCCTGTTTCACACATCTCTGCTCTGCCTCTGAGGGTGGTTCCACCAAAACAGCCTCATGCTGTGTGTGTGTGTGTGTTCTGGAGGTGATTTTCAGCCTGCAGGTGATTTTCAGCAGGAGCTCAGCTCTGGGTCACCTGCACATTGGTTCTATTCACTTCTAACCCAGGAGGGTCTAGTTACATAAAGAGACTCCAGGTAGAGAATTATGTGTCCATGTAAGATTTTGGGGCCCAACTCTTTAAGATCAAAGCATGCTTTGTCCTGGCTGTCAGCAGAGCTGAGGGAGGCTGATTGCAGGGGGGTAATGGTCTCTTTTTTTTTAAGACCCTTAGCAGACAGTGAGAAGCTGCCCGTGCAGAGACACAGAAATGTTGAGAGCCTGAAGTCCCCAGACTCAGAAGCTCCCCTAGTAGAGAAGAAGAGCAAGAAACCCAAAAAGAAGGAAAAGAAGCACAAAGAAAAAGAGAGAGAGAAAGGAAAGAAGAAAGAGAAAAAGGTTGTAGAGGAGGAAGAGGAGAAAAAGGTAATTCCCTAAGACTTGCATTATTTTGGAATCTGCTGTTAGGGGCCCTATTTATTGCTGTGTTTGGTTTGTTGCTTAGGAACAGTCACATTTGACAACTCAGCTTTATTGCCTTAAATTTTTACAATCATGAGAGCAGGTATTTAAAGATCTCTGCTAATAAAAACAACATTTCCTTAGCCTCCTAAGTCAGCAGAATTCAGCTCACTGCAGGTCTCCCAGACCCAGTTTGGGAGCTGAGTTTGTTGCTGTTTTGTCTGTTCTTAGATTGGAGAACTCTTTAGCAAAATATCTGGAATTTGCTTTTATCCTGTATCCTGTCCCCCATATGCTTCAGAATCTTTCAGTTCTAGAACCCAACACTAGTTGTTGGTTACTGTGAAGACTTGAAGCATCCTCCTTGTTAACCACTCACAGAAATGCACTTTTCTCACGTGCTCTGACTGCATCTCAGCTCTGGCCTCATTTGGAAGCAAACTCAAAGGCTGAGGCTCAGCTTCTTGTGCTATTTGCTCCTAAACCATAAAATGGTTTGGGTTGGAAGGGACCTTAAACATCTAGTTCCAACCCCCTTGCCATGGCAGGGACACCTCCCACTAGAGCAGGTTGTTCCAAGCCCCATCCAACCTGGCCTTGAACACCTCCAGGGATGGAGCATCCACAACCTCCCTGGGCAACCTGGGCCAGTGTCTCACCACCCTCAGAGCAGCAGTGGATGAGCATTCTGGAGTGATGCATTTCCATGAAAACCTAGAGCTTTTCATTTAATTGATTATTTTATTTTAAGAATGATCTCAAAACAACCATAATGGTTTTGTTTTCTCTTGAAATCCAGGGGGAAGACTTGGATTTCTGGCTCTCCACTGCTCCACCACCTGCTTCCAGCACCCAGCCCCAGGTAAACATCTTACACATCACAGGAAACTTTCTTTTACTGCATCTGAGCTGTGCTACAAGTGCTTTGTCACGCTGCAGGAGAGGAGGGAAGAGGCTCCATCTCCTCAGTTTATTGCTTTGAAGCAGTGACATTTTATCTCCCCAGTTTGCAGACACTATGATGGGAGGTTTCAGGCTCATTCTGCTCAGCAGATCAAGGGATAGAAATACAGATGCAGCTACAGACTTGGTGGATTTTAATACTGTTGGTGGTTTCTAATATATTATTGTGTGATTTTATTTCCTAGTGTGAGCTAGACACTAGCAATATTAATAGACATGAAGGACACAGTCTGAAAGAAAGTCTCATGAATTTTGATGGGAGATTTTAGAGGAAGAGACAGGAGATATAAGGGGATGGATTCCTTGGAGGAAATCTTTGGTATCTTCTCCTCAGATGATCATATTTGCTGGGTTTCAGAGGCATGAAATGAAAGGCTTGATACCATGTCAGCCTAATGTAATTTCTGAAATAACAGCTGGGGGAGGGTGTCCATTGTAAGATCTCTTTTGGTGTGGGATTCAGTTGTTTCAGCTGCATTCCATTAGTGTGATAAATCCTTCTGCTGACCCACTCAGGGTGAGCCTGAAGCAGGTGCTGCTGTTGTGGCTGAACCTCAGGAGGTGAAAAAGGAAGAAAGGGAAGAGCGGGATGAGGAGGAGGAGGATGAAGAAAAGGTAAGTGGCTTGAGTTCCTCACAGCTTTAACCATATTCTTAGAGTCTTATATTCCTTAACAAGAATCACACAGGGATTACCAGCAGCATCCTGTGCCCACCTGCAGGAATGTTACATCCTTGATCTCTAAACCCTTCATGGTAAGAGGTTTGGTTGTTCCCTGAGCCATGTTTAAAGTGAGCTTCTAAGCAGCTGAAGAGATTTGACCTTCTGCTGGTCCCAGGCTGCTTTGGGTTAGGGGTTTACTGGGCCTCCCCACAGGGTGATGATGGGGGTTTGAGCAGTGGGAGCTCTCCTCAGGGCTTCTGCAGTAGTAGGAAACTTTGTTCTGTCCAGAAAAGCTGCACAGTGTGAGTCTGGAGTTGAGTCCTAGAAGGGGTCATGGTGCAGTGGGGGAAATACAAGCTGGCTTTAAGGGTTGGTTATAGTTTCTTGTTCTTCTTGCTAGAAATCCTCCAAGCATAAGAAGAAAAAGCACAAGAAAGAGAAAGAGGAGAAATCAAAGGACAAAAAGAAATCCAAAAAGAAGAGTCACCACAGTGAGGAGGAGCCCCCGGAGTCGGTGCAGAACGGAACACTAGAGGATGAACCACTACCAGTGAGTAGCTCTGCACTGGCCTCCTGGACAAGGCAGGAGCTGAGCTGCTCTGGAAGGAGGGAGGAGAACAGCTCTTTGCAGAGAAATTAGTGACATTGCAACTGTCTGTCTTGTGTTTCAGCCTATGTCCAGTTACCGCCTTCTCGCTGAAAACCCGTACGTTAAAATGGTGAGTGCCTTGGTGTTGATCCAGCTGTCTTCTCTTTGTGCTCTCTAAGAAAAGAGGGGGTGCCCTGGGGATGGGATAGGGCCTTCATGTAGACAACACTGAACTGAAGAACTCTTGAAATCCCAGAAGACAGGAATCCAACAAAGCTCCATTTCCATCCCTTTGGATGCCTCACTAACATTTTCAGGTTGCTATTTTCCCAGTACTTGGCAGTGCTGTGGAGCTGATCACTGGTGTGCTTTTCATGCTCCTGTAGCTGCACCAAATTACATTCTCTTGAAAGCTTGCTTTGTTCTGCTGCTGTTCTGTTTGAAGTCTCTGAATCTTTCCTGTGATTTTTTATTTTTCCCTTCATTTGCAGACCTACGATATTCAAGGAAACCTCCAGAATGATAGTCAAGTGACTGTCTCTGTTATCTTTGAGAACAAAAGCACTAGCTTCCTCAAGAGCATGGAACTAAATGTCCTGGACTCTCTCAACACTAAAATGCTCCGACCAGAAGGATCATCAGTACACGATGGGATACCTGTGCCCTTCCAGCTCCCCCCTGGTACGCCCAGTTTGCAGGGTTCCTGCAGCATGGCTAAGCCTGCACTGCCCTCCTGTGGAAAGAGTGGGTTGAGCTGCTTGCTGCTTCCCAGAAAGACACATCCCTCTGCCTGGGTGTTCACTGGGCTTGCACCCAGCTCCCTGGAGAGGATAAAGCCTTCTTTCAGATGGCTGGACACGCGGGTGGTTCTGGACAGCAGGAACCAAAGCCTCTAATGTAGGCCTGGGAGTCTGAATGTCTGAGGTCCTTTTTCAGGTGGCTGCAGCCTGGCACACCTTTGAATGTGCCAGCTACAGGATTGGTGAGGAGATTGCTGTGAGATTTCAAATGAAGCCAAGTTACAGGTTTAAGAAGCATTAGAATCCACTCTGGATTTATTCCCAAGCTGTTCTTCCCCTGTTTGAGAGGCAGAGGCTGTGTGGTGGAAGCTTGTGATAAATCCATGCTTGTTGGGCTGGGGAGCTGAGCCCTTAAGTGACAGGAGACATGGAGGGTGATGGCTTCACACACAGTGCAGCAGTACAGGCAAAGCACTGAATTCTTTGAATTTCACTTCCCTTCACCACAGATTTCATTTGAATACTGACACAGCTCACGGAGTCTTCTGGGGTTTAGTGGCCTCAGGGGGCATTCTGATCCCCCATGAGCACTGGGGTATTTTTTAATTCTATATAAGGCAGTTCTTGACACAGCCTTGTATATTAAAAGAGAAACACAGAGACATTAGTCCTGAAAACTCCTTGGAAAGTTGTGTCTTTTCTCCAGTTACACAAACAGTCTGTGATGTACTTTGCCCAGACACCCCCTTGATAACCTTTACCACACACCAGCTGTGGCTGCTGCTCCTCAGAGACAAGAGCAGTAACACTGCCCATTCACAGCAGGCACTGTGCATAGAACTACACAGAAAACTTCAGATTTGGTTCAAAAGTAGTCAGGAGGTGAAGCTGAGATGCTGCTGCTGGGTTTATTTGAACCATTCCTGAGATAGAGAAACCATTTTTTGACCTGACTTCTCCCTCTCCTCTCTCCACACCAGGAATCTCTAATGAAGCCCAGTTTGTGTTTACACTTCAGAGTATTGTTATGGCTCAGAAGTTAAAAGGAACACTGTCCTTTATAGTCAAAGTAAGTGCACCTTTAAACCCTGTGCTTCTGCTTCCCTTGGACCTGCGTGAGGGAGCTTGACTGGGGTGGGAAGTGCTGCTGTAGAGCTTTGTTTATTTTTTTGAGGCCTCATTTCATTTCTGCTGCACCAGCCCATTCTGTGATGTGAGAAAGTGCAAAGAGTGTCCCGAGTCCTGCGTAAGCATGTCCCAGATTGTCATTCCTGGCAGTGTGTGAGCAATGCAGCCTGAAATGTGCCCCATTGTCAGCTAGAAATCACCACAGCCCTGAGTCTGCTGGGGAGAGGAGAACAACCAGCCAGGAGAGAGGGAACCCCCAGTCTGCTGCTTCTGAGCTCGGTGATCCTGAGATCAGCTGGGTGCTGCTGCCTGCTACAAGGCTGAAAAAGTAGTAATAAGAATTAGATAAGGATGGAAACCCAGCACAAGAGTGAGGTTAGCTGAAGGCTTTGGTTAATGTTGACCTGTATAAGGGTTATGTGGGTTTCTAATCTTATTTCAGTAGAATTATTAATCAAAGAGCTGCATGAACAGCTTTAAAGTGGAGACAGTTGTGGCTACTTCTGAGTGATCCTTTATCTCAGTTTTAAGGGTGCCTTACAAATAGTATCTAAGTCCTGTTTTAGTACCTAAGAATCAGAGAGATACTAATTTATTATTGTGCTTGGGAAATGGCAGACTGTAAACCCACCTCTCCAAGTGTTGGTTTAAATTCAGTCTGCTCAATTTTTTTCAGCAGAGTGCACCCAAAACCACAGCCCAGTCCCTCCTGGGTGCCCCTCATCTGCTCTAGGTGTACGTAGCAACCCAGCTGCCCAAACCTCTTCTCCCAGTGCCCTGATGTTGTAGCATGATGGTTGTTCCCAGCCTGATCCCTCAGGCCCAGCCAGGGTGTATCAAAGGGAACTGAGCCCTAAAGCCTTTGGTGGGGCCTGTTTGGTAGGTGGGGGTGGTGCCTCCTCTGGCTGCCGTGGGGCTCCCGTTCATCTCCTTTCCTTTGACCTGTTGCAGAATGATGAAGGTTCAACCCATGAAAAACTAGATTTCAAATTGCACTTCAGTTGCGCTTCATACTTGATCACGACGCCTTGCTATAGGTAAGTGCCCTCAGGGAGCACAGCACGGGGGCTTTGGCTGAGCTTTGGCTGCAGGCTCTCTCCACTCCTGGCTTTGGCTGCTCCTGGTTGCTCTGGTTACAGCTCACTTCTCTTGTGTAATGGTTGATAAAATGTGCAGTGAATTCACTTCAAGTGGTTCTGAAGGAGGAGCCGTGCCCTGGGGGCTGGCAGAGGTCGTGTGCAAGTAGCTCTGGTTGAGGTCGTGGGGTGCTCCAGTGGAGACTGGAGTGTGGTTCCCACATCTGCTGTAAACCCCCTTTCCTAGAGCTTGGGAGTACTTAGATTTCTGCATCCTGAGGTCTGCATGGGGCTAACGTGGCAGATTTCACTGGAATTCCA
Organism: Brachypteracias leptosomus; assembly: GCA_013401335.1. Lineage (NCBI taxonomy): Eukaryota > Metazoa > Chordata > Aves > Coraciiformes > Brachypteraciidae > Brachypteracias > Brachypteracias leptosomus. Next base: position 136,051 of record VYZX01019852.1, on the reverse strand, counting down.
GGCTGGGGTGTTTACTTCCCTTCCTGTTTTGCAGTGATGCTTTTGCCAAGCTCCTCGAGTCTGGAGACCTGCACATGAGCTCTATTAAAGTAGATGGAATTAGCATTTCTTTCCAACATCTACTGGCAAAGATCTGTTTTCATCATCATTTTTCAGGTGAGTCTTCCTCAGTGCAGAACCTTCTGCAAAATTTCATAGTCTGAAATATCTGCTGTGCTTGGCAAGCACAACACTCCATGGCCTCAGCAGTGAGGGGAGCAGGTGATGTCCAGATTAAACCTGGGGAGAGGAGTTTTCTCCAGTTCTGTCTTACACTGGTATCTTCAGAACCTGCAATGTTCTTCAGAGTGACCTCTCCTGTCCCTCTGGCTTTCCCCTAGCCCCGTGAGGCATGTGGCAGGTACCACGGGAGCCTCTTGCTTAGAGCTGGGGCTGTGACTGTTCTCTGGAGGGGGGGTGTGATCTCCAGCCTCCCTCTTTCCCCAGGGCTTCGTTTCAGGAGGGAGAACACAAGCTCTTCAAGACTGAGCTTATTAATGAAAACACAAGTCCTGGGTGAAGCAAAACCAATGGTGGTTTCATCACACTGTGGTGTACACGTTAGATGTTGCCTCACAAAGTCTTGCTGGGGAAGAGATTTACATTCTGATCGGTATTTTTTGCCACAAAACATTTGCAGCTTGCCTAGAAGACAAATGAGTAACCTCATTATTGTGAAATACCCCGGAGAGGAGCCAGGAGGAGCCAGGCACATACAGCATCATAGCCCTGCCCTCCTCCTCCTCCTCCTCCTCTCTCTCAGTAGAAGCTCCTGTTCCTTGAGGCCAGGCAAAGCAGTTGTTCCTTTCCACGGGGAGTAATCCTTATAAATTGTCCCACTCAATGAGAACTCCCATTTTCTTTGCAGTTGTGGAACGTGTTGATTCCTGTGCATCCATGTACAGCCGTTCTATCCAAGGCCATCACGTCTGCCTACTGGTAAAAAAGGTGAGGGACTTTTGTGCCACTCTGAAGGGGACCTGAGAGGAGCTACAGCTGCAGCCTTGGAACAGAAAGAGGGAGATACTCCTGCCTACACCCCCCGGGGCAGCTGAACTCCTCTGGCCCATCTGGCAGCCCCTGTGCTGCTGCCAAGCATGTTCCTCCCTATGGGCACATACCTGGGGGGTGGTGGGAGCGCTGGTGGCTTCCCTGAGCTGCCCTCTTGGTCCTACACCAGCTCCACAGACTGTTCCCAGTCCCAGAGCTTGGCTGGGAGTAAAATCATCCCCACTTTGAGAGGAGCTAATGGATTTCTCTTTTCTTTTTCTTTCCAAGGGAGAGAGCTCTGTATCCGTAGATGGGAAATGCAATGATTCCACCCTGCTTAGCAACTTGTTGGATGAGATGAAAGAGACATTGTCCAAGTGCTGAATATTCCTTACAACCCATCCCAGCTCCCAGAACACCGCCGAGCAGACCCAAGTGTTAAGTTTCCCCCTCGTACGCATGTACTACCCTGGGGCACCTGCTTTTCAGTTAACTCCACCAATTGTTTGCAGTTAGGACATTTTAAGGCTGTATGTTACCTTTTTTTTTTTTCTTTTAAAACCTTTTTACAGACTGTGGTGTTAACCCTTTCTAGCCCAAAGAGATCCTGGGGACGTGGCTGGAGGAGGGCGCGTGGGGGCTCTTTCTTCAGCAGCTCACACTGATCCCAGCACTTTGCTGCCTGCCTGGGGAGGTGGCCTGAGCAGAACTTGCTCCACAGGAGCACGTTGCTTGTGCTGGTTGCCAGGGAAGGTTGAGGTCACCCTTCACCACGGGATGTGTCTCCAGGGCTGCTGTAGGTGATGTATATTTCTAGCAGAGGCTGGTGCTGGACCTGAAGGCTTTTTTTTTTTTTTTTTTTTTATATGTATATGATTTATTATTATTATTATTATTATTATCTCAAGATCTATTGTGATCAGCATATAAACATCCTCCCTCTCCTTGAGCTAATCCCACTGAGCCCTGTGAGAACTGGGATGTTTGAGTTTCTGTTTCTAGTAGTTGCCTTGAGCCTTAACCTCCTTTGAGTGACAGCTGAAGGAGTGGAGGGTGAAGGAGCAGGAGAGGCTGGAAGTGGTGCTGGTGGGTCCTCTGCTCCTGGAGCCTGTCACGCCTCTCCCCTGTGAGCAGCCTCTGCTGATGTGTTTTATGAGTCCATTTCAATTTCAACATTCCTGACAAGTTAGAAACTGGAAATCCAAAGGGGTCTGTTCCTGCTTTTTTGTATCATTTTGCTCACCAGCTGAGGTTGACCCACTGCCAGGTTAGTGTGAGGCCCACCTGGGTTATCCCCTGGACCCCGGGCAGTCTGCAGGTACCACCCTGTTCCCTCCCTCTGTGCTGTGCAGTCAGAGCTGTCCCCTCTGTCCCCACAGTGTCCCATGGCCCTGCCCTCACAGCACCCAGTGGGTGTCACCAGGTCCCAGCAGCAGAGCTCTCCTTGCCTGGGTGGGTGAGGAGCTGTGGACTTGGGTCTGCACAGGTTCCCTCAGAGGGACACAAGGGAGGGTCCATCCTGCACTACTGAAATCTTGTGGAACCAAGGACTGGAAAGGGATGTCACAGTGTCCTTCTCAGAGATCTTCATTGATGTTCTTCTCCAAAATCTCTTCCTTTTGGGTTTCTATTTATTCCCCCCACACACACACTTCTACTTGTTCTTCCATACCCAGCAATCTGAGAACATGCTCGAGCTGCTTTGGGGCACAGGTCAAGAGCTGCTGGTTGCTGCCACCAAAAGGGTCCCCAGTGAGGGGTTGGGTTAATCTGCACTTCTCCAGCACCACCACCACCACTCCAACGGGTGTCACCACCTGAGCTACCACCCTCTGAGGGGTGTCAGCACCTCAGCTACCACCCAGCACAGGGAGCAGGGTGAAGGGTTGAGCTTTACCCTTTGGGTGCACATCTTGTACTTCAAGCTCTTCACACTTTCAAGCTCTTCACTTTCCCCAAATCAGGGTCTTTTCCCAGAGGCTCTGCCCTGGTCTCAGCACTGGGACCAGCTCCTGTTCTGATGGCTCTTGTGGGCTGTGGGGATTTATTCACAGAGGCTTTGGTGCTGCTGAAGGGGTAGTTCTTGGTATGGGTCAACCTCCCTTGGTCAGCCAGTTCGTGTATTAGAAACTGAACATATTAAAATTGTCTTAAAGGATAATGTTCCTCAATTAGTGTTTGTTTGGGGTTTTTTTTTTCTAAAATTCATGGATGGAAACTGTCACTTTAGCATGTAGAGTCTTCTCTTACAGAATCCTGTGCAGTGATTCTAGAATTTTGAACCTGTATGACGTGTTACATTCACAAATTTATTTGCTATCAACATTCCCTTAAAAAAAAAAACAAAGAAAAAAGAAAAAAAGAAAACAACATACCACAAGCTGCTGTAATGATTTTGTGTCAAGATGATCCAATAAACTTTCAAAACAAAGTTACATTTTTTGGGCTTTATAATCCTTTTGTAAGACCCTTCCAGCTTGGCCCTGAAAACCAGGACATGGATGAACCCCAGCGCTGAATGTTTGTGTCTTGGGGTGGGGTTGGAGGAATCTCTCTCTGGAGGAGGTAAGAAATAGTTTCTGATGTGCTGTGTGGGGTGATGGGTGTTTGCCAGCTGGGAATGGTGTGTTGGGGAGTCCTCCTGTCCATGGTGATGGCTCAAAGGTGTGAAGGACCTGAGCAGAAGTGTCTGGGGTGAAGGTGCCAGAGGTTAGTGGTGCCCTGGCAGTGCTGGGTTGAGTTGGACTTGATGATCTTGAAGGTCTCTTCCAACCTAAATGATTCTCTGATTCTACTTGAAGTTTCAAGTCATAAAAAGGAGAAGTAGCAGGAACCAGCTGCTGATTCAAAGGGAGATTTTCACAGACACCACAAGGAGGGAACTCAGATGCAGGTGGCAAGTCCCTGGGAAGCCCAAACCCAAGCGGTGCTGGGAGCAGGAAGCACAGCCCCTCCCCCACCCACCGAGCTCCTCCTCATCTCCTCGGGTCCTGCACTCAAAGGAGTGCAGTTTCTCCTCCTGCCCCTTTGCCAGCACCTCAGGGAGCTCTTGATTCCAGGTGAAGGCTTCTGTTTCTTGATCATAGAATCATAGAATGGTTTGGGTTGGAAGAGGCCTCCAAAGGTCATCTAGTCCAACCCCCTACACCAGCAGGGACATCTCTATCTAGGGCAGGTTGCTCAGAGCCTCATCAAGCCTGACCTTGAACATCTCCAGGGATGGGGCCTCCAGCATCTCTCTGGACAACCTATTCCAGTGATCCACCACCTTCATATTAAAGAACTTTTTCCTGACATCCAACCTAAATCTCCCCTTTTCTAGCTTAAAACCATCACCCCTCATCCTGTCACTACAAACCCTTGTGATCAATTGATCCAGGACCTGCTGCTCCCAGCTGCTCTGAGACACCTTGGGTGTTGGTGCCAAGCAGCTGATCCTGCTCTCCTGCAGCCCTGGCCCAGGAGAGGACCCTGACCCACGGGAGGAGCTGGGGCAGCTGCTCCACAGCATCGCTGCCTCTCCAGGGAGCAAGTTGCCAATGGTTGGGGACCTCCAAGGAACAGATGCTGCTCTGCCCAAGACTCAGCATGAAACAGGTGGAACCACAAACCTCTGAGGTGGCTTCTCCTTTCCCAGCAGGGATGGTGCAAAGAAATGTTTCTTTTCTGTCTGCCCTTGTTCATAACATTGTGCAGAAACACAATCAGATAAGGGCGGATTTTCTTTGTCCAGTTGCTCAGTGAATTTGGATGTGATGTAACCACAGAGAGAAGGTCAAGGACCCAAAGTGCTCAGTGTGGGTTCACTGTAAACTCTCGAGTTGTCCAGTTATGGTCCTGCAGCCTGTGAAATGCATGATATCCACTCCAAGTGCTTCCTGGGTTTGGGGTTTTTTTTCATGCATTTTCAAAGGGATGGGTCATAGTGGTTGTTTCATCAGGTACGTGCAATCCCACCATGGGCAGAGCAGCTCCCTGCAGGGCAGCGTTGGACCTGCACCACATGCAGGGCAAATGACCTGGTGCCTCCTCCTGCAGCAGGAGTTTATCTACTGATATCAGGGCTGACAGAATTGCTTTAGTTGGAAGAAACCTTTAAGATCATCCAGTCCAACCATTCCCCAGCACTGCCAGGGCACCACTAACCCCTGGCCCTCAGCACCACATCTCCACACCTTGGAAACCCCTCCAGGGATGGGGACTCCACCACTGCCCTGCCCAGCCTGCCACAGCCCTTCACAGCCCCAAACAGCAACAAATTGTTCCTCAGCTCCAACCTCAACCTCCCCTGGGGCAACTTGAGGCCCTTTCCTCTTGTCCTGTCCCTTGTTCCTTGGGAGAAGAGCCCGACCCCCCCTGGCTCCAACCTCCTTGCAGGGAGTTGTGCAGAGCCAGAAGGTCTCCCCTGAGCCTCCTTTGCTCCAGGCTCAACCCCCCCAGCTCCCTCAGCTGCTCCTCACCACACTCCTGCTCTAGACCCTTCCCCAGCTTCGTTGCNCCCGGGGCGGGTCTCAGCCCTGCCCGGCCGGGGGTCGCGGTCCCCGGTAGCCCCCCATGCTGGCGGGGCCGGGCGGCCGGTGCCCCGCGGGAGCGGCCGGGGCTGGGGCCTTCTCGGAGTGCGGGGTCGCGCCGGGGCTGGGCCGCCCGTCACCGGCAACCTGTTGAACTGGGACTTCTAAATCTACTTTCTTTCTAAAAATTCCTGGTTTTCCTTTGGGCGAAGGCGGCTGCGAGCGAGTTTCCCGGGGCTTAGCCCTGTGGTCTGCGCTGAGCCCCCTTCTCCGGCCGGGGAGAGGCCCCTGAGCCCCCCGAGCCCCCGGCCCGGGGATGTTGGGGAGCTGCGGGGCGGGCAAAGCTCGGTCCTGCTTGTGCTCGCGTGTCCCTGAGGAGAACCCGCTTCGATGGGATGCAGCGAGAACAGCGACTATCCTGAGCAGGGACCTGGCTGGTGGCATCACCAGCCCTGGTAGGGGTTCTTGTGCTGGTCTCCGGGTGCTGGGACCTGCTGCAGCCTTTGCTAGTAGAGCAAAAATCTCAGAATGAGGGGAAAAAAACAGCGCAGAGAGTGAGGGTTTTACCAGAATAACTATGAAATTACAGTCTGGGATACTCTTGTATTTTATTCCTCCTCTTTCCCCCCTCTCCTTCTCTAGCTCTGCTAATGAATGTTTCTGTTGTAGGTAAAGGCATAGCCCTGAAGTTCAGAGTCCTCAGTCTCTAAGTGCTTGGGGAGAATGTGGAATTCTCCATATTTTATTTGTTTTTTCTGATCACGTTGATCTGCAGCTCGGCTGTCATGAGGGAGAACTTGTGATGCTTGAAAGCAAACCCTTGCTCTGCTTCTGTCTCTCACTGTGGGTGCAGGAACGCTGATCTTACAGCACTGCCTCTGCTGGGATGTGCAGGACAGTGATCTCANCCGCGGGGCCGGCGGGCGGGGGGGTGAAGTGCTGCGGCCGCACGAGGGGAGCCGCTTCCGCGCCGCCACGGATTAGCTGCGAGCAGCCAGGTGCGGGGGGGGCCGGGGGGCCCAGAGGGNCCCAGTGCTGAAAATAAAGTGAATGAAAATAAAATAAACAATTAGCCCCATACACCTGCGCCCCCGGCCAGGCCTGGCCCCGCCAGTTGAGGCCCGACCCTCCCCGGTCCCGCCCCGGGGGAGGAGCCTGAGGCGGCTCAGCGCGGGAGGGCGGTGGCTCCTTTAAGAGGAAGTAGGGCCGGCGGCCGCGCGCGGAGAGAGGCTGTGCGGGAGGCTGCCAAGTTCCGCGGGGCCGGCGGGCGGGGGGGTGAAGTGCTGCGGCCGCACGAGGGGAGCCGCTTCCGCGCCGCCACGGATTAGCTGCGAGCAGCCAGGTGCGGGGGGGGCCGGGGGGCCCAGAGGGGCCTTGGGGGGCCGGAAGCGGAG
>VYZX01019852.1:104703-128559 GCA_013401335.1 Brachypteracias leptosomus | reverse complement strand
ATCACCAGCCCTGGTAGGGGTTCTTGTGCTGGTCTCCGGGTGCTGGGACCTGCTGCAGCCTTTGCTAGTAGAGCAAAAATCTCAGAATGAGGGGAAAAAAACAGCGCAGAGAGTGAGGGTTTTACCAGAATAACTATGAAATTACAGTCTGGGATACTCTTGTATTTTATTCCTCCTCTTTCCCCCCTCTCCTTCTCTAGCTCTGCTAATGAATGTTTCTGTTGTAGGTAAAGGCATAGCCCTGAAGTTCAGAGTCCTCAGTCTCTAAGTGCTTGGGGAGAATGTGGAATTCTCCATATTTTATTTGTTTTTTCTGATCACGTTGATCTGCAGCTCGGCTGTCATGAGGGAGAACTTGTGATGCTTGAAAGCAAACCCTTGCTCTGCTTCTGTCTCTCACTGTGGGTGCAGGAACGCTGATCTTACAGCACTGCCTCTGCTGGGATGTGCAGGACAGTGATCTCACACAATCACAGAGCATTAGGGGTTGGAAGGGACCTCGGAGGATCATCTAGTCTCAGGGCAAGATCTCGGTGCCTTCAAAGAGAACTCATCCAGTGTGAGAGCAGGACAGACAGAAAGGAAAGGGCAGGAAGCCTCTGGAGAGAGGGGAAAGAGGGAGCTGGAGTTGTCCAGCGTGTAGCACAGATGTTTGGGAAGGCATCTCTGTCACAGGCTCTGGTGGTGGGGAGAGGCCAGATCCCCTTCTCCTGCTGCTTGGGGCTGAGGAGCGGCTGCATTTTCTCCATTTCCATCCCTGCTTTGTTCAAAGCCCTTTTCTGGGCTGGAATTCCTCTGCCGAGTTGCAGGGCAGGAGGGGATTTTTGCAAAGAGATGTGAGAATTCCCCAGCCACCTGTTTACCACAGTCCCCAGGGCTTTGTCCTTGCACTCTGCTTCCTTCCCGAGTGTGGGCTCGTGTCCAGCTCCGTGTTTATCCAGAGATGGCTCTTGGACTCTATATTCCATATCTCACATTCACTTTCTGTCTTAGTCACGTACTTGTGGAGTTCACTCGGGCAGGAGGGCGAGCTGGTAACCTTTGAAAATCCCCAGGAAGGGAGGGGAGGAGTGCTGGGAGCTCATGCTGGCGTGGTGCTGTGTTGGCAAATCTGGTGCTCTGGGTTTTGGCTGAGGAGCTGAGCCCAGGTGCTGAGCAGGGAGCTGGTCCCTGTGCCTGCCTCACCTCTCAGCATCTGGGATGCTCTTTTGGATGCGTTACTTGGGGTTGGGCAGTGAACTGTGTCAGTGGAGATGGGCTCCCCTGTCTGCCTGGCTGAGGCTTGGGGAGCTTGAAGCATCTTCAGCATCTTCATCAGTCCTTCATGACTTCAGCTGTCCAGTGTGGGAGCTGTTGGCCAGATGCTTCCTTGCCCACATTTGGCTCTACAGTGGCTCTTACATCAATGGGATGTGAAGCATCACCCAAACTGAAGCAGTGTGATTCCATCCTGCCTTGGAGGTTGGCCTGGGCTGCTGTTCTGTGACTTGTGCTTCTCTAAAGGGGCCAGGGATCTCCATGGCCACACTCCACAAAGAAAAAGACTTTCCCTTGTCAGCAGTGAATGTGTGTGAGGTAAGAGAAGAGAGATTGCAGAACCTCACCAGTCCTGTGTGCAGCCTCCAGATCAGGGCACAGCATTGCCTTCAACTGCTGAGTTTTAATTTCATATGACAGGAAAGTATTTTGTGATACTTGAGTCATAAATGCAGCTCTAAGTGGCTCCATAACCAGCTTTGCTGGAGGTTTAGGAGCTTATCTGTAGAAATACGTAATATCCAGCTAATGCTTTCAATAAAGAGTGCACCTTAGGCTGCCTCTTTATCCTCCCTTTTCCAGATGCCCCTGGGGGCCGAGTTATCTGTGACTCCTGCTTTGGCTGCTGCTCACTTCCCTCTGGAGCTGGTGGTGTTCTCAAAGTGCTGTTCAGCTCCTCATGAAATGAGTGAATTGTGGCTCTGAAGTGGATGAGGAGCAGAGGGGAGGAACAGAGGCCACAAAAAATCCATATTTTCAAGTGTGCAAAGGCAGCACAAACCAATCCATCCATGTGGCAGCTTCACCTTCCTCCAGAGGAGTCTGGGTGAAGCCTCTTGGTGCTTGGCTTTGCTGTTGAGTCAATTTGAGAAGAGGCAGAAGTGATGCTGGAGGATGTTCCTGTGTGCTGCTGGGGTGGGGCTGTGCCACCGTGAGAGTGTCCTGTGTGCCCTCACCAGCCTGGGCACCACACTGCCGTGTTTCCCAGGTACCACGTGGGTCTGGGTGATCACAGCTGTGGCTGCTGCCTCTGCACCAAGGAGCTGCTGGAGCAAGAAAATGAGCTGGAGCCATCCAAGAGCTGCTCCAGTTTGAAGCAGGAGCTGAGTCAGGCCCGTGGCTGAGCTGAAAGGCACAGGCAGTTTTTAATTCATCTCAACTGCAGGCGTCTCTTGGGGCTGCTGTCTGGGCCTTTCTTTTCTTTCTTCTTTTTCTCCTCACTGTGTGGTAGGAGGTCTTATGATGTGGTTAGTCTTGAGGTGATCTCCAGCTCCACATCAGTGGGCTTATTCCTTGCCTGGAGACATGCTGATGTGTTGGGTTTCTGCCATGGCCCCTCGTGGAGGAGAAGATTGAGCCTCGTGGGCATCTGCTCCCAGGAGGAACAATGCTGCAGTTCTTCCAAAAGTGGTGTGAGCTTGGGGACAAGAGGAATTTAGGGGGGGGATCAGCCCTGCCGTGGGAAGGCTGGACGTGTGGCCAGCTCGTGCTCCAGCTCAGGCCCTGGGAGAAGCTCATAGCCCTGGAGCTCCTGTGATCTTGACCAGCCACGCTGTGAGTAGTGCCTCTTGCTGTAGTCATGTCATCATAGAGTGGTTTGGGTTGGAAGGGTCCTCAAAGATCATCTAGTTCCAACCCCTCTGCCATGGCAGGGACAGCTCCCACTAGACCAGGTTGCTCCAAGCCCCATCCAACCTGGCCTTGAACACCTCCAGGGATGGAGCATCCACAACCCCCCTGGGCCACCCTCAGATAGTGAAGAATTTCTTCCTGATTTCCAATCTAAATCTCCCCTCTTCCAATTTGAACCCATCACCCCTCCTATCACTACAGGCCTTCAAGCCTAAGGTGAAGTTCATGCCCCAAACCAGTGTTACCTTTTCCTTGGGGACCCATCCCAAAGTTAGAGTAGATGGAGCTGCCCTTGGTTCAAAAATATCCCTGCCCAGTGAGGACAAAAAGCAGGAAGAAGCATGGAGCCCACAGCTTGGGCTGGATAAACATCCCACTGCCCATTCGAGTGCTGCAGTGGGGACAGAGCCATGCTGGGGGGCAGCAAAAAGCCTTCCCCAAGGAGCAGCCTACAAAACACAGCCCCTGAGAGCTCAGGAAGGAGGGAGCTGCTCCTCACACACCTCAGCCACCCACCTCCTGTGCTTTATCCTGGAAATATTTGTCTGTGCAGTTCCCCCGGAGTCGTGACCCAGCTTGTCAGCTTAGCGCAGCGGCCGCGGGGCCGGCGGATTAGCTCTGCCTGCACACGCAGCCCTGGGCACCTTCCAGAGGAGCTGCAGCTCTGACATGGCCCTGGGGGCAGATGGCACGTCAGAGGCACAAACCCAGCCCCTAAATCAGCAGTACCCAGCCCCTAAATCAGCAGTACCCAGGGCTCCGATGCTGCCATTGTCATTTCTGGGCGTTCACTGGAGAAGAGAAGGCTCCCAGGGGACCTTCTGGTGGCCTTCCAGGATCTGAAGGGGGCTACAAGAAAGATGAGGAGGGACTTTTGAGGCTGTTGGGTAGTGGTAGGACATGGGGGAATGACTCAAAAGTAGAGGTGGGGAGATTGAGATGAGACATTAGGAAGAAGTTGTTGGCCAGGAGGGAGGGGAGACACTGGCCCAGGTTGGCCAGAGAGGTGCTGGAAGCCCCATCCCTGGACATTTGGAAGGCCAGGCTGGCTGGGGCTGTGAGCAAGTGATGGAGGGGGCGGTGTCCCTGCCCATGGCAGGGGGGTGGAACAAGATGATCTTTGAGGTCCCTTCCAACCCTGACATTTCTGTGATTCTAAGTGAAGATTTGTTTACTTGCAGCATCTGCTGCCCAACCTTCCCTCTTTGGGGAAGGGAAAGTAGGAGGGGTGACCTTTTGTGAAAGTTACTTTCTTGTGTGGCTTTTTCACCCTCTGTGGCTCTGGGGAGGTCGCCTGGAAGGCCAGGGGACAACCCACACTGGAAATTTGGTTGTGTTGCGTGCAGTCTGAAGGCGATTCAGCCTCTCCCCTGCCAGGAAGGGTTGTCCAGCCCCATCAGGGCTGATTCCCCTGCCTGCCTCCCCTCTGCTTGTGGAGCACAAACCCCACGACCTCCCTCCTGTCACTGCCACATGCTCTGGATCGAAATCCTGAGCTCAGAGTTGAGCAATAAACTGCCTGGTCCTCCACCCTGCTCATGATGGTGAAGTGACTCTTGCTGCTGGGTGACCTGGGCTTTGTGCTCCCAGCAGCAGCGTTTCCATCTGGTGCTGGGCTGCCTGATGGGCTCTGCCAGGGCTGGTGAATCTTCTAACCCAGCTCTGGCTTCATTATTAGGGCTTTTCACAGGATCCCAGCATGGTGGGGTTGGAAGGGACCTCTGGAGATCATCTGGTCCAACCCCCCTGCTCCAGCAGCTCCCCCAGAGCAGGGGGCCCAGCAGCGTGTCCAGGCCCCTTGGGAATCTCTCCAGAGGAGACTCCACAACCTCTCTGGCCAGCCTGGGCCAGGCTCCAACACCCTCACCCCAAACAACGTCCTCCTCCTGCTCACATGGAACCTCCTGGGTTCCAGTTGGTGCCCGGTGCCCCTTGTGCTGTCCCTGGGCACCACTGACCAGAGTCTGGCCCCAGCCTCTTGATGCCCTTTATTACATAAAGTGATTTGACTTTAAGATGGGTCTGAATGTTTGGCCTTTCAGGGGGAAAAGAAGATACCAATTAAAGCCCAGTGTAGCTATTTTTGGTCTTTTATTATGCTATTTCCTTTTCTTATGCACATGGTGATGCAGATGGGCTCTGTTTGCATGGCTCAGAGGCATGTGAAGAGACCGTCCTGCTCCCAAGCAAGTCTAGGAGGTGCTGGGGAGATGTGGTGTCTGTACAGCCTCTTACTTGGGAATTTCCAAATTGTGCAGCAGACAGAGATATAAAAAGAGAAGCAACAATTAGAAGAAGCTTTTTCTTCATGTTGTTCAGCCTGGAGAACACAAGGTTCCGAGGGACCCTATAGTGGCCTTTCAGGGCTTCAAGGGGCCTGTCAGAAAGATGGGGATGGACTTTTGAGCAGGGCCTGTTGTGACAGGGCAAGGGGTGATGGTTTGAAATTCAAAGAGGGAGATTTAGGCTGGATAGAAGGAAGAATTTTTGCTGCTGAGGGTGGGAGAGCCTGTGCCAGGTTGCCCAGAGAGGTGGTGGCTGCCCCATCCCTGGAACCACTGCAGGGGAGGTTGTTTGGGGCTCTGAGCAACCTGCTCTAGTTGCAGATGTCCCTGCTCAGTGCAGGGGGTTGGACCAGATGAGCTTTAAAGGTCCCTTCCCACCCAAACCAGTCTGATTTGAATTGCGGGGGTTATGGGGTGGCTGGTGACCAGCAGGACTTTCTTAGCACTGACTTTGTGATGAACTAGAAAGGACTCTTTGTTCGCCTAAACCTTGGGAATTCACCGTTTCAAACGTGCCTCTCTCAGTGGCAGTTCATTTGTAGTGAAGGCTGCTGCTAAAGCAGTTTCCAAGAGAAAAACGTGGATGTTGTAGATGGTGTCTGGCCCAGCCTGGGGCTGTGGGTGCAGCAGGGCCGGGTCCTCTCTCTGCTCCCTCTCCTTTAGCTTCAGAGCAGCTCCTGCTGCCGGGAGGAGTGTGGAGGAGAAGGTGATGCTGTGAGAGGTGCCGGCCGCTGCCCAGCTCTCCTGGGGCAGCCGAAGCTGCAGGAGCAGAGTGAGGAGCAGGAGGGAAGGCAGAAAGCAGGGCAGGGCTCTAGGGGGAGGATTGGCTTTGGGGAAGGCATTGGCAGCTCCTGGGGCCAGGCTGGTGCCAGACAGGAAGGCGGCTGACGTGGAAGTGCTGTCTGGCCGCAAGCAGGGATGGCCCGATCCTGGGGCAGCCACTCAGCCTTCCTCATCCTCCTCCTCCTCCTCCTCCTCCTCCTCCCCACACGCTGCTCATCCTGGCCCAGGTAAGCACAGGGACAGGCCTTGGCTTCTCCTGTCCTTAAGCAATCCAAAAGAGCTGCCAAAAATGCCATCCCATGAAGATGAGCTGCTTGTTTGCTGCCATGCTGGCTCTGGAGGCACAGAAACTGGCGTCACTGGTGCCCGTCCAAATTGATTTGATCTTCATTCTCCGTGTTAAGATCTCCTAGAAAACCAGGATCATCTTGTGCTGAGGAGCTGAGCTAGTGCAGGATGGCCATGGGGAGGTATTTGAGAAAGGAGAGGGGGAATTATGGAAATGGGAATTATGTGTGTGTCCATCGCTGGGGTTTTAAGTTGTCTTTTGGAGGCACTTTTGCTCTGCAAATTCAGTTTTTACTTGAAGTGCTTGATGCAGCTGCTCTGTGGTGGCTGCTTTGGCACGGGTGGGTTTGTGGCCTGTACTGGGAGCTCTGGTCTGAGCAGTGGTGTTTGGGATGGGTAAGGACACCAAAAACTCATCGGGGCTCCTTGGTCCCCTCTCCGGGGAGCCGTGGGGACGGGGTGACCAGTGCTGGACCACACTCAAGGGCTGCTGTTAGAAGCAGCCTCAGAAGGGGCGTGGGGCTGTCACACAGGGAAAGGAAACACGAGAAATCCATTATTTTGAGAAATGCTGGGGTTTGCTCAAGGGCTCTCTCAGCAGCAGGATGTGAACCGCCCAGAGCTGGGGTCAATGGGAGGGAAGTGGCTGTGGCTGAGCCCTCCCCAGCCCCGGGAGCCTCCGCTGCAGCCGCCCGTGAAACGGGACTTTCTGTTTTTGCCCTCTTCTGAAAAAAGGAACCTCTTCTGCCTCCGAGCGCTGGTAGAAGTTGCAGAGAGGGGCTGAGCTGCTGCACGAGTAACCTGCCGAGGCTGGAAGTGCAGGTAGGAGCTTGCTGATGGGCTGGTTGGGGTTTTTTTTTTTCCTGTACAGTTTTAGCAGCGCTGGGTGTTGCTCAGCACAGGCACTGCCAGAGCAGTCATGGGGCTCCTGGAAGAGGGTTTGGGGCTGTTTTGTCTCTACGGGGAGGGCAGGATCCATTGGGAATGCTGCTGACTCCTGGGAAGCCTCGGGATAGCTGCGGCAGGGTGGGAAGGGGCAGTTTTGGAGGAGGTGGCTGTCGGTCTGTTTCTGATACCCTCTCTGAGCTGTAAAAGTATCCAAGAGCCAGGGAAGCCACCCCTGGGCTTCCTCTCCCTGGAGCATGGTTTTAAAGCAAGGCAGCACAGCGTGATCACTGTTGAGGGAAGGGAGCAGCAGGGCCACATGCCCAGCCCCAGATCACCATCAGGAGGAACCAGAGTCAGGATTGGAGCTCTGAGAGCTCAGGGGAGAAAACGAGCTCTTGGGAAGGGCCAGGCTGGCTGGGCAGGCAAGTCACCTCCTAAACCAGATAACACCGAGCTGCAGCCTCCTGTCCTTGGGGGCAGGGGAGAAGCTGGAGCTGATTTGTGCTCCAGACAGTCCCCCACAGCACGGGGCTCTCTGCAGCCACTGTGTGATCCCAGAGGAGTGGCCAAGGGCCTCTCAGAGCCCCAGTGACGCGGGCTCTAATCTTGGCTGGCTGGAAAGGAGGAGTAAACAAAATGTGCTGCAGGTTTGTAGGGAGGGAGGGGGGATTTTCTTTTTTCCTCATCTCTAAAGCTTGAAAACACCATTCAGGTGTTTTGTGTGGCCCATGTCCTGGTTGTTTCTGACCTCTCCTTTCATTGTGTGCAAAGGCAGCGTCTCGGTGCTGCCTGAGCTGTGAGTCCTGCCTGTGGAAGTAGGTGTTGTACGTGTGAGATCATCTCCCAGCAATGTCAGGGATGCTTTTGGTCTCCATGCCTTTTTTTTTTTTTTTTTTTCTCCTAGAGCTAAATGTTTCTTTCAGCTCAGTTGCAGTCAAAGGCTGTAATTAAATAGGCTGCATCTGCTTGAAGTCTCAGCTACTCATTTTGCTAATGCCTTCAGACAGATGCTGAAGCCTCTGAGAGACAACTGCTGCTGCGTGGAGCTCCCCAGTGCTTGTGAGGGATGTCTCTGAGGAAGAGGAAGTTCTTGTAGGACAGATGCTGCCTTGCTACCAAATAAGAGTCATAGGATGTTTTGGGTTGGAACAGACCTTTAAAGGTCACCTAGTCCAACCCCCGTATAAAAAAAGCCATCTTAAAAGCCTCTTTACCCTGCTCAAATGCCATTTACTTCTGGTGTTTGCTTCTTGATGTGCATGGCCAAGCCCAGGGAATATTTAGGGGTTTTCTGTGTGGTTTTGTCATTGCTTGACCCCTTTCTTTTCTCTGTGCTGGGCTCTGCAGCCACAGCCTGACCCCTGCTCAAGAAACCCATCCTTGCCTGGGACAGTGCCTGGCTGCAGGCTGGGCCAGCACGGGTGGGAGTGTGGTCACTGGGATCCAGCAGATCCTACAGAAAATCAGCAGGAACAGTCATACAGCACCAGGGATGCTCTAGCCCTCAGCAGCAACTCTGGTGCTTCTTGACTTCTCTGCTTTAAAGGGCTTTTCTTCCTCCATCCCCAGCCTGAGGAAGTCATTGCGTGCAGGCACTTCTGGGACTGATTTCCTGCTGGAAGGAGCTGCAGGCTCAGCACCTGCTCCCCACATTGGTGGGTGTGTGGGGGCTGGTCCTGCCTCGTCCCCAGCCCTGGCACCGCGGGGTGGGCACAGCCCCAGCTGCTTCCTCCTGGGGCTGCACTGCAGGATGTGGTGGGGCTGTGACACAGCCCTTGGTAACCCAACTGCTGCCTCATGCTCGGATGTCTCTCCACACCATTCTCTACTTCCTCTAACCACGTCCATGGTGTGATCAGACACCTCCTGAGGACGTGTTTTCCAGGGGCTTTCTTACTTGCCTTGCTTTTTGCCCAGCACAGGTAGCTCGCGGGGTTTCAGCAGCACTCTGTGCAGTGAGCTCGCCCTGCAGCCCAGGGTGGGTCTCACCAAACCACATTTACATGATTTCGTTGGTTTCTACCATGGCCCATGTCACAGCAGGAGTTGGGATCTCTCTGCTCCTGCACACAAGAGGTTACTGAGCCCATTCCTGCAGGAAAAGCAGTGCTAGGAAACGTCGAGCTGTGGTTAGTGGGACAAACTGCAGCACTTTGGGTTTTCTTTCTTGTGATTAAATAAGAAAACGAGAGGCCTTGGCTTCAATCTTTTTTAATCTTTCTACAGAGGAGAAGTGCTGAGCAGTGTCTGTTAGAGATGGGCTGGATAGTGGCAAAGGTGGGTCCTGACCTAGAATTTGGGATTTTCTTGGCAATGCTTGAGGATGCTATTTACCTGTTTGGTGACTTCATCTAAATGGATGCTCCATCCCTGGAGGTGTTCAAGGGCTTTGAGCAACCTGCTCTAGTGGGAGGTGTCCCTGCCATGGCAGGGGGGTTGGAACAAGATGATCTTTAAGGTCCTTTCCAACCCAAACCATTCTGTGATTCTATGAAATCTCAGTAGATTTCTGCTGGGCAGAAGGGATTTGTTTGCATCCTTTCCTATAAAATTTTGGAAACCCCCATTTTCCAGACTCAGTAAGGCATCAGCTTTAGGTGATCTCTGTGACTTTATTCATCTCTCTGCCCAGCACATGTAGAACAATATTTCTGCTACACGCAGCTTTCTGCCTTGTGCTCCCATCAAAGAGCAGCTCAACAGAAATGATCCGAGGGGAGGGCTGTGGGAACAAAGGAGGTATAATTAGCCACAGATAAACAGAGCTGTGCTCCTCCTCAGCATCCTTTCAGATCTTAACTTATGTCTCACCCTCTTGGAGCCTGTCCTTTGCCACAGACTGGAAGGAGAAGGTGAGCTTGCCCTGGTCTTCCAGCTTTCAACCAGCCTTCAACTTGCAGTGAGCTAAACTGAAGTGAAAAATATGTTTATGGTCTGTCTGCACCTGTGGAAGGGGCTGTGGCTGCCCTTAGTTGCTGTTATTTCAGGATATTCTCTTTCTGGGTGCCTGAGCTGTGGTGACCACTTCTTCTTTTTCTTCTCCTTGTTCCCCTCCACCCTTTCATGTCCTGTCTTTAGCTCCACTTCAGTGCATGTGGCTCCTCTTCAGCTGGGTTTGGGGAGTACGTCTGGCAATGGATTTGGACTTTGTTGTAGGTTGTCGTTGCCTTACCTTGTTTCCAAAGAGTGGTAGGTGAAAAACCTGTTCTGGGTAAAACCCAGCTTAAAGTTTTACCCTTCTTAGCATTGTGTTGTATGGGAGCTGGACAGGTGGTGGCTATGGTGGAGTTTCTCCTTGTTTCTGTGGGGTTTGGGTCTCGGTGTGATGATATTGGGATGAACAGCAGCAATCTCCTGCAGAGGAGCATGGGGGGGGACACTATGCCTTGATGTCTTGGTTTGCCCCTTCCCATCCCTCCTCTTCCCTGAGGTGCTGGTTCCTCACCCCCACACCGAGACCTTGCAGGGGTGACTCGTTCAGCCCAGGTCACCTCAGAGACCTGAGCTCTGCCGCAGGCTGGGCTCTGAAGAGAAGGGGGGAGAAAAGAAACTGCTGTTGGCTTCCCCCCCTGTGCGGATCTGGGGCGAGCGCCCAGATGGCATCCCAGATCTCTTCCTATGGGATTTAGACAAGGTTTCCTGTTGTGAGAGCTGCTTCTAATCACCTCCCTTCTGTGCTGCCTCGCAGATCGGGAGCAGATGAGCAGAGGGGGGTTTCTCTGAAGATCAGAGTTGCCCCAGCCCTGCCCCGGGAAGCGGCCCGGCAGCGCCGCGGCTCCAGCTGTCATCGCTGCGGGCCTGGGGAGGGAAGGAGAGGAGAAGAAAAATGTCCCACGCTTTGAAGCAAGTGTTCAATAAAGACAAAACCTTCCGGCCCAAGCGCAAGTTCGAGCCGGGGACTCAGCGGTTCGAGCTGCACAAGAAGGCTCAGGCCTCGCTCAACGCCGGCCTGGACTTGAAAGTGGCCGTCCAGCTGCCCCCGGGCGAGGAGCAGAACGACTGGGTGGCCGTGCACGTGGTGGACTTCTTCAACCGCATCAACCTCATCTACGGCACCATCAGTGACTATTGCACGGAGCAGTCCTGCCCCGTCATGTCGGGGGGGCCCAAGTACGAGTATCGGTGGCAGGACGAGCACAAGTACCGGAGACCCACGGCCCTGTCTGCCCCCCAGTACATGAACCTGCTGATGGACTGGATTGAGGTACAGATCAACAACGAGGACATCTTCCCCACTAACGTCGGTGAGTTGGGTCCCAGTGGCAGCAGGGGGGGTGGAGGCTGGTGAGAGATTTGAGCCCTCGAGTCCTGTTTCTGTTCCAGGAGATGCTGTTGCACAGGTCACCTTCACAGCAGAGCTATTTTGAACTAGAAGATTTAGACTAGAGAGAAGGAGGAAATGTTAAAGGCTGAGGGTGGTGAGAGCCTGTGCCAGGCTGCCCAGAGAGGTGGTGGCTGCCCCATCCCTGGAACCATTGCAGGGGAGGTTGTTTGGGGCTCTGAGCAACCTGCTCGGGTGGCAGATGTCCCTGCTCAGCGCAGGGGGTTGGACCAGATGAGCTTGAAAGGTCCCTCCCAACCCAAACCAGTCTACAACTCTATGGTTCTCTTTCACAAGGAGCCTGGCAGTGCAGCTAGAAAACTTCAGAGCTCTTTTGTAGTGTAAAACACCCAGAGCTGTAGCAGATCCCCTTTGGAGTCCTGGATACCTCGAGGAAAGCCAAGCTGAGCCAGGGCAGGAAAAACCAGAGGCTGCTTCTTGACAAGTCAGTCTCTGAGATGACTCTTGGGTAGTTCCTGCTGGCCGTGGTCTCCTGGAGGGCAGCTCACCCAGAGCTGATTGCTAGCTTGGGCCCAACGCGCGTGCTCCACCTCAGCCTGGTGATGGTGGCCAGGGCTCCATAATTAGCCTCTTTGTTATTACAGGCTGGTGGGAGCTGACTCTGCCCTTTGGAGCTCGGCTGCTGGGCTGATGCTGACGTGCACGGAGGGAGGGGCAGCCTTTTATCTACTGCCAGGGTGATGGAAGTGAGAATTTGGCTCAGGACACCTAAATCTGCATATCCAAACACGGCTTTGGGTGCTGGCTGGGGGATAGGGATTGTTGGGGGGTTGGTTTATTTAGTGCTGACTGAGGTGTGAAAATTCAGTGTGTAAACTGCTAGGGAAATGGGATCATTCCCACTGTCTTTTGGGGTGCAAAAGAGAAGATGCAGCAGAGCTCCCTCCCTCTGCCCTGGTGTTTATCCCATCAAAGCTCTGGTGGGGCAGAGTTGGCCCCTGTTTGGGACACATCTGCTGCCTCCACCACACGAACACCCACAGGGCAGCTCCACCCATGCCAAAAACGCTGCTTAAACCTGGTGTTGAGTGGGCAGAGGGGGGAGCAGGACCTAAAACCCTCCCCATCCTTTCTCTGTCACCCAAGAGGTTGCTGTGTTGGCTCTGCTGGGCTGATAAGCAGAGTGTTTGCTCTGCTCAGGGAGGCCAGGCAGGTTTCCGACAGCAGGAGGGTTGTGGTTTGGGGTTTTTTTGTGATTGTTAATGTTGTTTTCAGCTCAGCTTTTACCAGATTCCTCACTCTTAGCACCCACTGAAACACCTCAGTTCCTGCAGAGCACTGAAAGGGTTTGACTAATCCCTGTCCCTCCAGAAATGACCTGGGTGAACTTTAAACTAATATTCTACTGAACTGGCTGCTTGGGCAGAGTTCTGCTGCAGGGCCCTGCTGGAACAGATCCTGAGGAACCAATCCCTTTAAAGGGGACCTTCGAGTCTTTAATGTTTAACCAAGGAGCTGAAGATATATCAAATAAGAGATAATCGTGGGGAGTTAACAGCAAGGGCTCTTTGTTTTGGGAATTCTCCTGCTCCTACCTAGTATTTTGTGCTGTTTATATAAACATGCCAAGTGGGAGGAGAAGAAAACTCGAGCAGGCTGGAGGAGCTGCTGGGAATCACTGAGGCTGGTCTCCTGCTTTTGGTTGCTATCAGTGGCTGCAGAGCTCTGTCACTGGGCAAATCTGATCCAAAGGGAAAGGAAAAGGGAGAGGGGAGCTGGAAATGCCCAGGGGCAGAAGCCCCTTTGTCTCAGTCTGTCCCTTTGCTCAGTTTATTTTAGCCCCAAGGAGCCAGTTTTAACTTGACTGGATGTTTCTCATGGTCCCATCTCCCCTCCCAGGTACTCCCTTCCCCAAGAACTTCCTCCCGGTGGTGAAGAAGATTCTGTCCAGGCTGTTCCGGGTCTTTGTCCATGTCTACATCCACCACTTCGACAGGATCACCCAGATGGGCTCAGAAGCCCACGTGAACACCTGCTACAAGCACTTTTACTACTTTGTGAAAGAATTCAATCTCATTGACACCAAGGAGCTGGAACCACTGGTGAGTGCCTGGGTGGGTTCAGGGTACACTCTGGGCTGTTGGGGTCTCCAGCCAGGGCAGAATCCCAGCATGGTGGGGTTGGAAGGGACCTCTGGAGATCATCTGCTCCAACCCCCCTGCTCCAGCAGCTCCCCCAGAGCAGGGGGCCCAGCAGCGTGTCCAGGCCCCTTTGGAATCTCTCCACACAAGGAGACTCCACAACCTCTCTGGGCAGCCTGGGCCAGGCTCCAACACCCTCACCCCAAACAACTTTCTCCTCCTGCTCACATGGCACCTCCTGGGTTCCACTTGGTGCCCAGTGCCCCTTGTCCTGTCCCTGGGCTCCACTGACAAGAGTCTGGCCCCAGCCTCTTGCTCCCCATGGGCCCTTTAGCTCTTGCTCAGCATTGATCAGATCCCCTCTGAGGCTTCTCTTGTGCAGCTCAGCAGCCCCAGGGCTCTCAGCCTTTGCTGGGCACAGAGATGCTCCATCCCCTCAGCATCTCCAGAGTCTCCACTGGACTCTCTCCAGTAGCTCCTTGTCCCTCTTGAACAAGGGGTGGAGGAGTCATGGAGGTCTCTGGTACCTTCTCAAGGCTGGTTGTCCAAATTGAAGACATTGGTTGTCCTTGCAGTTTGACTGTGTGGACACTGGGAGCCAGGACATGCAGGCACCTCTGAGCAGGGTCATTGGTTGGGAGAAGGTGATTTATTCTCCAGCATTTCTACCAGCTTGGGTGTGCTGTGTGAGCCTGGCACTGTTGCCCACCCAGGACGTGGATGGCTAAAATCCACCCCCATGCTTAGTTACTGTGCTGGAAAGCAGCAAAACCACTGCAGGGGTGGAGAATGTGACCTGCACTGGGAGGTGGGGGGTTCCTGAAGGTCTAAGCAGCAGAGCAGACCCACAGGAGCTTTGGGCAGTGAAAGGGTCTCCTGAGGAGCCTGGGAATGGGAGCGGTGTGGGGAACATGGACCTGCCCAAACCAGAGCTTAGTAACTGTCACCACCTGCCTGGGAAGGGTATTTATAGCTAAACAAAGGTGAGGTTTTCTCACCCACACCCTCCCCTGGCAGCTGGGTCTTCACTCATGGGCCCTTCTCTTGTCTGTCCCCCCGGCAGAAGGAAATGACCTCTCGGATGTGCCACTGAGACCAGACCCTCCTGCTCCCACCGGCGTCTCTCCCGAGGTCTCCGAGCCCCCTCCTTGGAGATGTGATTCCAGGGGAGAACAGAGACCTTTGGTTAAAGAAATCTCTATATTTTTAACGAGTTTCAATGGAAAACTGTGATATTGCAGGAATATTTTTTTAAAGATGCTCTAGATAAACTAGTTTTTTATAGTAATTTCTATAAAAAAAAAAGAAAAAAAAAAAAAGGAAATACTTTTGGGCCACTTGGTGGAAATCCTCTCTTTGAGGAGGGAGGAGCCACCCTGAGCCCTCAACTGCAGCAGCACCAGGTGAGCAGAGGCAGAAGCTTCAGACAGAGCCGTGTGGTGTGGCTGGTGCTGCCAGGGGGTCGGTACCTCCTCCAGACACCTGTTCCCACCCGGGAAGGGGCCTTACGTGGGGATTGGGGAAGAAATGCTGGTTTAAGTGGATCTCTTGGGGTGCTGCTTGGTTCCAGCACCTCTTCCCCTGGCTGTGAGTCTGGTTTTGAGAGAGCTGCTTTTGTGCTCGCTTTCCACATGGTGCCCTGTCCCCAGGGCTTGGCCCTCCTCAGCTTTCCCTCCAGAAGAACTTGGATTTGGGTTTCTCTCGTGGCTGCTGTTGTGGCTCTGCCCTTGCCTCTGGCTCCAGCTCTGAGCTGAGCTGTGGCTCCAGCCGTGTTGTCCCCATGAGGGACAGGGACCTGCTGGCAGCATTGGGCCAAGCAAACCTTGAAGGAACAAGCAGAAGGAAGGTGTGGGACAGGCAGGGGGAAGTTGTCCTCTCCAACACCCCCCTTCCCCATCTCCCTGTGGTACGCTGACCCTGCCGAGGAGGACCTGGGCTGCTGCCCTCCAGCCTCAGGACCATCCTCTGCTTCCCATGAGGGTACGGAGCCTTCTTCCCCATCCTGAGCAGCACCTCCCTGCTCAGCTGAGTGGGGGGACACTCGTGAGCACACACCCCACAGCCAAAGCCTCTGGTGTGCAGCCAGGGACCACCAGCCTTGCCCACTGCATGCCAGGAGCTTTGCAGTGCCCCCGAGGTAGGTAGAGGTTCTACCTAGGATCTGGGGGCAGTGGGGAGCAGGGTTTACAGCAAGACAAAGCTTTCCTTGAACAGTGACCAAACTACCACTAACCCACCTCATCCTCCCCACGTTTCTCTGTGTTTCTCTGTACATACGTGCCCCTCGTTTCTTGTGCTATCCTACAAACACCACTAGAGTTCTCTGAGATGGAACCAATAAATTATGTTGTATTGACACAGCACGTTCCCACCACCCAACGTCTCGTGACTGCGCCTTCGTCAGAGCCCTTCTATCAGCAGAACAAACACGGTGTGTTTGGACACCCTGGGAAGTGCTCTGGGGACCTGGGCGTGTGCCCCTGGCTCACCTGCCTGAGGTTTGATCCCTCCTGCTCTCGAGGTGCCAGGGCTGGGCTGCTCTGAGCTCTGTGCCCAGTGGGCTGTGGGGCAGAGCAGGCAGGGGCTGGACCTCAACCAGCACCCTGGGGTTGTCCTGACCTGTCTCTGTGATGTCCCTGTTACCCAAGGGCTGTTCTCCCAGCTCTAAAATGTGGGTGGGTGTGGGCAGGGGAGGTGGATTTGGGCTCTGAGCAGCTCTGCTGCCACTGAAAGGAGCTGTGGGCAGAGTCAGCGAGGCTGAGCTTGGCCAAAGCTCTGCACGAAGGGTCTGCAGGTTATCCTGGCCAGGAGGGGAGTTAAGGGGCTCTGCAGCTCCTGCCTGTACAGACACGGCTGTGCCCTGCCAGCAGCACCAGTCCTGCCCACTCCCCTGGCACAGCAGAGGTGCTGGGTCCTCCCAAGCACCCTCCAGCCCCTCTCTGCCAGTGGTTTGTGGGTGCAGCTGGGCTGGAGCCATGTCCTCCCTGGCTGGGTGCTCAGTGTGGTCACCCAGTGCTGTGACCAGAGCCCCCCGTGGAGCTGACCCCAGCGACCCCCCCCAGCCTCTGGTGTGCTCGGGGAGTGGGGCTGGACCCTGCACACACACTGGGAAAGGCACAAACCAGCAGGGACTGAGTACTGGGCTGTGGTGGGGCTGCAAGTGTGGGCTGAGCAGTGACAGGTCAGCCCATGTCACTTTGCATCTGCTTTCCCTTTCACCCCGACTGCAGGTGTCTGGGGGTGCAGCACCCACCCTGATGCCACCCCGGGGTCCCTGCCATCCTCTGCCCCCACTGCCTCATTGGGAGGAAAGATCTGGATGCTTCTGGGAGACCAGCTCAGCCAAGGGAGGAGGAGGAGGAGGAGGAGAAGCACCTTGATGGGCGAAGAGCCGGGCCCGGAGGTGCCAGCGCAGTGCAGGATGTTGCCCAGACAGGTTCTCGGGGTGGTGCTCAGCCCTCCCCCTCTCAGCTTTCGTCTCCCATGCGGGGGCTGCGTGTTCCCCGCCCCCCCCATGCCTCGGAGCGAGCCGAAGGTTGCAGCGAGCGAGCCAGGGCGAGCAGAGCCCGGGCTGGCACAGCAGGTTTGGCTCCGAGCTGGGCCCATGGGTGATTCTGGGCATCATGGAGGCCTTGGTGGAGCCCGGAGGAGAACAGATTTGCAGCCCCCCAGCCTGGGGCTCTGGCTGCCCCCCCCCGAAGAGCACAGATGGCATCAGCCCCGGAGCTGGAGCGGGCACAGGCTCATGGGCTCCCGGGTGCTCTGCCAGGGCCGGGGGGGCAGTGGCAGCCGTATGGTCGAGGGGAAATGGTCCCTGTGCTTGGCTCTGCACCGGGGCACCCGCTGCTCCCCAGGAAAGTGGCTCAACCTGTGCCCTTCCTGCCAGGCTACTCTGGGCCCTGAATCTGGAGGAGCTCAGGAGCTGCAGGACAGGCTTAAAAAAGTTCCCAGTAGGGTTTGGAAAATTGGGCACTGGTTTGGGAAGCTGGGAAGCAGGGCGGCGATCTGCACAGGCTCTCAGAAAGCAGCCACGGGGGAGCAGGGCCCATCTCTAGGGTCTCCTAGAGCATCTGCAGCCACGTGGCTTCAGCCAGGAGATGTCCATGGGATCCATGGGGGAGCCACGTCCCCCCTGGGTGAGGACAGGGATGTCCCCGGCCACTGCTGCCCTCCCAAGCAGAGCGTTGCTGGGGCTTTGCCATGACATGAGCACATCCCTGCCCTGCCCGGAGCCTGCAGCGGGCACAGCTCAGCAGAGATGCTCTGGGCACTGCCCCATGGATCCACCAATGCCAGGAAGCCACAGCCTGGACCACCCCTCTGGAGGGGCCACGGGCTGCGTGTCCTGGGCTTACCCCCTCTTCCACCTCTGGGGTTGGGGAGATGGGCAGGGATGTGCCCCCCAGCAGCTCTGCCCCAGACCTTGGCAGCCCCATGGCCACCTGCTCCTCGGTGCCTCGTCCTTGAGCTGGCAGCAGCTCCTTGCCAAGGGCTCTGAAATGAGCTTGCTTTTTTTTTCCCCAGGACAACTGATACTTCTGGGGCCAGACCCTCCCCCAGGGGGCCCTGCAGGGGCCTGGAAAACCTCCCCAACACTGACCCTCCTCTCCCAGGCAGGGCGAATGGGGCTGTGGGCTTGCCCCACTCTGGTTTTGGGTTCTGGGGCTCCATGGAGGAGGTGACAGCCCTTCCTGGGACAAGGGGACAGTCGCTGCCATGGCACGTGCTCCCCTCTCCCTGGGACATCGTGGCCTCCAAGGCCTCATGCCAGAAACATGGGCAGGACCCAGTGGCCCTTCTGGGAAAGCACCAGAGCAGGGATCATGTGTCCCCTCACCACAATTCAGGCCATATCAGAGCAGGAGACAGTCCCTCACTGCCATGATTCACCCAGAGCTTTGCCAGTGGCTTAAAAAAGGGGCCTTGGGTTCATTTTTGCTGAACAACATCCCTGGAGATGCTGCCAGGACGCAGCCACCAGCCCCAGAACAGCCCCACTGGGGCTTTTCAAGGAACAAGGGAGTGAGGGGGAATTTTTTTGGGTGGTTTGGGAGTTTTTCTGCTCCTAGAGAAGTGAGAGGTGCCAGCCTGTGCTGGGGCTGAGGGTGAGGGTTTCAATCACTTGTGGAGGGATCCTGGTGTAGGACCCCCCTCACTGAGGAATGAGCGGAATGCAGCTCAATCCAATAGGGTTTGAGGGACAATGAGACCAAGTTTAATGAATTTGATGGAGTTCAGCAACGTTTAACAGGGATTTATCAAGGTCCAACTGGATGGCAAGGTTCACTCTGGAGCTTATTACGTGGAAGGGAGATACAAAAATAAATTGATTTGGGGTTGGGCTGGGATGACTGGGAGAGAAAAAGACACAGAAATATTAACTTGGGGTTGGGCTGAACTGGTTTTTATACAGAAATTGGGAGTGAAAGGGGTGAGGGAGGCCCTCCTGGTGCATCTTGAGGTTCTGAATGGACCCCCCTGCTCCCTGTGCTCCTTCAGAGAGTGTGGCTGGATCCAACCCTAGTCCCAGACTTGGTCAATGTTTATCACTAAATATTTGGGTACAGGGGTTTCAGTGGCAGTGACTTGAGAGCAGCCCTGAGGACAAAGACTTGGGGGGGCTGGTGGATGAGAAGCTCAACATGAGCCAGCAATGGGTGAGTGCAGCCCAGAAACCAACCGTGTCCTGGGCTGCAGCCAAAGAAGTGTGACCATGGTTGAGGGAGGGGATTCTGCCCCCCCACCCCATGGCAGGGGGGTTGGAACTAGATGATCTTTAAGGTCCCTTCCAACCCAACCCATTCTGTGGTTTAAGATGACGTTGTGTACAGGGATTTCAGGGACAGGGGTTTACTCTGGCACCGTGGGTCCTGTGTAGCTCTAAGGTAGCAGCAGTTGAAGCCATTGTGATAAATCATCAGGTCGGGCTGTGTGATTACACAGAGATGCTTAATCAGCCAATAATCAGGAGCCAGTTACCACCTCTACAGGGACTCAGATAAGGATTCAGCAAAGTTCTCTGAGCAAATCACACTCAGACACAAAAATATACATGGACATAGAGGTTATAGACAAGCACAGAGGATAACCTGTGTTGAAGACCTTCCCCTTTCTGCAGGTCAGTCAATTTTGGTACTCGATGATGTTTAGGATTTTACGAAACCCAATTATAGTCAATTTCTTGTCAACTTTACCAGGTGTCCTGGTTCCAGGGGAGATGCCGAGTCGCAGCCATCCTAGAGAGCTCCGAGGGGCCTCTCTTAGGGTCAGTATTTACGGGGTCACGGGATGGCTGATTCTGGTCAGTCCATTTGCACCGTGGCCATTCTTGGCAGGCAGGCTTGGCATCTTCAGAGCGGGCAATGGTCCAGGCAGGAGGAGGTGCCCAGTGAAGGGAGGCACCAGCTCGTTCCAGCTCCCTGTGCTCGTGCCCAGGACGGTTGGTACCGGGCACCTCCACCTGCCTTGTTGATCAAGATCAGAAAGGCCCCAATTGCCCCAGCCTGCTGCATTTTGTAATTAACCAAGAACACAATGGCTGGTGCTGATGTCGCAATGTGGGGCAATGGGGGGGGCTGCACCACCACAACCTCCCCCCAGATACATCCCCGGCTCCCAGCTCTGCCCACAGTGACCAGCTGCAGTGGGTCGGGGCTGCTCCTCTGGGTTTCACCCCTGCCCAGGGGATTTGGAGGATGGAGAGGGACAAAAAAGCCCCCAGGGTGTTTAAAGCCTCCTGGAAATGCTTCTCCCACCTGCTGCTGGCATCCAAGGTGGGAGACCCACTCAGGACAGCACAAGCCCCCAAACACCCCAAAACCTCAGCTCCCAGAGCTCCTGCCCCCGGTTTTGGGGGCTGCAGGGATTTCCCTCCCCACAGTGACTGGGTCCATCTTCCCAGTAGATTCCTGTGCCAAGTCCTGGCCCAGCCCCACCCTCTCTATCTCCTTGTCCCCTGGGAGTTGGTCAGTGCAGGGTGGTGGAGCCGGGACCGGCCACATCCCCGCAGGGCTGCTGGGGGATGCTCCCCACTGAACTGGTGTCTTTTTTGGGGTGAAATCACCTTAACACATGTTTGTGCCCTCCCTGGGGGCCACGCTGCCCAGCTGAGGGTTACAGCTGCTCCTTAACCCCACGGCACCTCCTCTAGTTGGGGAAACTGAGGCACGGCACCACCTTCCCCACTCCATGTGTGGCCACCACTCCTCGATCAGTGGCCGTGTCCTACCACTGGCCCCAAGCTGGGCTGGGCAGCTCTGCCCTGAAGGTCTCTGCGTGGAGGGGGGACGGCCCCAAAATGTGGGAGCTGGGAGGCCCAAGTGGGGTTCACCCTGGAACCTCTCCCACAGGAGATGGGGAGCGAGGAACCAGGGCCATGTCCCTGGGGAAAGGTGGCAGCTGGGGGGTGAGTGCTGGGACTTGGGGGTGCACCAGAGCCCCGGGGTCCTGCCCCTGCAGCAGGGAGCTGGGCTGGAGACACCCCTGGGTGTGTTGGGGTGAGGACGGAGGTTGGGGGACCCACGTGCAAGCCAGGATGGTCCCCATGTCCCCTGTGTCCCCCATGTCCTTGGTGTTCCCTGTGTCCTCCATGTCCCATGTGCCGCACGTGTCCCCTGTGTTCTCCATGTCCCCCATGTCCCACGTGTCCCCCATGTCCCACGTGTCCTCCATGTCCCCCATGCCCCATGTGTCCACTGTGTCCCCATGTCCCCTGTGTCCTCCATATCCCCCATGTCCCCCATGTCCTCCGTGTCTCACGTGTCCCCCGTGTCGCCCATGTCCCCTGTCCTGCCCCAGCAGCAGAAGCAGCTCTGGGAGAGCCAAACCTCTGGGTTTCTGCCTGGCAGGAAATTCCAGGTTTTTTGCAAGATTTTTCATCTGAAACGGAGCCAGGGCTCCAGATCATCCCACTTCCAGGGGAGCTGAGCCGGGCCCTCCGTGTGCTGGGGAAATAACACAAGGAAAAAGGACTGATTATATTTTTTCCCTTCCAACCTGGAGCAGCGGGAGGAGGAAACCCTGACACATCCCATGGGCAACCACCCTCCTGCTGCTCCTGCCCACACCAGGGCCATGGGACAGCTTCGTGTGGCATCGTGCCAGGCTGTGCCAGCACCGGGGGCTCGGGGGCAGGCAGGGTGGCCAGGGTGGCCTCCAGCTGGATTCACACTCCCTGCACTCCCCACACCAACAATAGGCGCCTTCCTGCTCGGCCCCACTCGCCTTCCTGTTTTCTTGCTCTGGTCTCTCCAACGACTCGTGGAGACCCTCAGCTCAGTGGCACCAAGGGGCGTGGGGGCAGGTGATGGCACAGCCCCCCCGGGGTGTTTTGCCAGAACGAGGAGTGTGGCACGGTGGGTTTGGTGCCACTGGCCCCAGCTTTGCAGCCCCTGGGATGCTGGATGTGATGCTCAGGTGGAGGGCTGGGGGGGGCTCAGTGCCTGCTGAGCAGGAGGTGGCTTCAAACGCAGCAAAGTTTGTTTTTCCCTGAAAAAAATGTGGCTGTCCTGTGCTGTGAGCTCAGGTTGAGAGCTGCCAAAGTCTCTGGGCACCATAGTGGCCCCTTCCACAGTCCATGGGTTTGGTGGGGGGACATGTGCCCCTGCAGCCAGAGTCACAGGAGCAGGGACCTGGAGCAGCCCCAGATCCAGGAGGGCTGCTGTGGAGGTGGCCGGCAGGTCAAGGGGACATCCTATCCCTCTGCTCCTCTCTGGGGAGACCCCCCTGCAGGGCTGGGGCAGCTCTGGAGTCCTCAGCACAGCAGAGACAAGGAGCTGGTGGAGCGGGGCCAGAGGAGGCCCCAGCAATGCTGGGAGGGCTGGAACCCTCTGCTGGGAGGCCAGGCTGGGAGAGTTGGGCTTGGTCAGCCTGGAGTGGAGAAGGCTCCAGGAGACCTTCTGGTGGCCTTTCAAGTACTTAAAGGGGGCCTAGAAGATGGGGATGGACTTTTGAGCAGGGCCTGTTGGATCAGGACAAGGGGGGATGGTTTTAAGCTGAAAGAGGGAGATTTAGACTAGAGACAAGGAGGAAATTGTTGGTGCTGAGGGTGGTGAGAGCCTGTGCCAGGCTGCCCAGAGAGGTGGTGGCTGCCCCATCCCTGGAACCATTGCAGGGGAGGTTGTTTGGGGCTCTGAGCAACCTGCTCTAGTTGCAGATGTCCCTGCTCAGTGCAGGGGGTTGGACCAGATGAGCTTTAATGGTGCCTTCCCACCGAGCTTGCAGTGAGTGTGAAGTGAGTGTGCAGAGGCCTGGGGCATGCAGGGAGTGAATAGTGAGCATGAAGCATGAGCAGAAAGCAGTGACCACAGAGGGAGTGAGCAGGGAGTGTGCAGGGAGGCCGGGAGCACACAGAGAGTGAAGAGTGAGGGTGGGGTGTGAGCAGTGAGCACACAGTGAGTGTGCAATGTACAGAGAGGGCAGGAGCATGCGGGGAGCAAACAGTGAGTGGGGAGTGTGAGCAGTGAGCATGGAATGAGCATGCAGGGAGTGTGCAGACACACAGGGAGTGTGCAGGGAGGGTGCAGGGAGTGCACAGCAAGCACAGAGACAGCGTGTGCCAGGGCATGAAACAAACATGCAGGGGTCACGCAAGTGCCACACATGAAGCACACAGTGAGCATGCAGCAGACATGCAGCGAGGCCGCAGTGACCGTGTGTGTGGAGAACACGCAGATGACACACAGAGAGCACGCGTGGCACACACAGCAAGCGTGCAGGGTGCAGGCAGCACTCCTGCAGCGGGCACACGGCTGCTCCACGGGCTGGGCCAGCTCCTGGCCGACCCTGGGTGTCCCTGCCATGCCGGGCAGCCCAGGGTGGCACCCCCGGGGCAGGGGGTGCCGGCGCTGCCGCTCTGTCATTACCGGCGGGGTGACCTACATGGCAGCGTGCGCAATTTGGGAGGCATGTGGCTCCTCCGCCCGCGCCGGAGCTGCTTGACGGGGCCAGCGGCCAGTGTGCCCCTTGGCACCAGCACCGGCCCCCTCTGACCCCGGGAGACAAAACTCTGCAAATCTGGGGGGTTTGGGGCAGCACCGCAACTCCCCCCCCTCCTCAGCCTGGGCTAATTGGGGAGCCTTCATTAGCAGCGCTAATAGAGATCTGGGGTGCCTGGTTTTCCCTGGCTGTGGGAGAAGCCATCAGGGCTTGGAAAAGCAGGAATTTGGGTGGATTTGTAGGGACTTGGCAGTGGGGAGGGTGCAATTAGCACCCCAATAGTGCCCCCACTTCAGGGCAGTACCAGCAGCTAGGGGGGGGGGGCTGCAAATCCCGCAGCAAAACATCCCCAAATAGTGGGGGG
>VYZX01019852.1:62836-80021 GCA_013401335.1 Brachypteracias leptosomus | reverse complement strand
CGGGGATGGGGCTGTGGAGGCCTGGCCGGGCCAGAGAGGGCGGCCTGAAGGCCCTGCCGGGATGGCCGTGGGTCCCAGGCCTCGGGACAGGCCGTGGTGCGGGGTCTGCGGGGGTGCCCGCGGGTCCCCTGCACCCTCTGGGCGGGATGCGCCAGCGATGGGGGATGGGGAGTTTGGGTTTCTGTGCCCCCCTCCTGAAAGGAGAAAGGGGGTCGGGTGGCTTCGCCCTGGGCTTTATCGATCGGGAGCTCGGGGGGATGCTCCGGCCTCGCTGAGGCCCAGCCTTGCTCCGGCCTCGGCCGCCCCGGTGGGATGGAGGGAGCCAGGGGTGGGAACGTGGCTCCCCCGGGTTGGGCTTCAGCACGTTGGGAGGGGACTGTGCCCCTCGGCGTGGGCAGTCGCTGTCGTCTCGCATCTCTCCCAGCCCCTGGATCAATGTCGTGTTTCCTCTCGCCGTTACCAGCCCAGGTGACAAGGTCCGGCTGTGGGTTGAGAGTGTTTTTCCTGCAGGGTGGGTGTGACAGGGGCAGTCGCGCCGGGGAAAACCCCAAATCCCTGGATTGGGCTTGGAAGCAATCCTTGGTTTTGTGGGGAGTGGGGGAGAGGAGGAATAGTCTGAGAGTGGCTGATTGCTGAGAGCGTTGGGGATGTGATTTGAGCAGTGATTTGAGACCCCAAATTTCTGTCACATTTTTCTTTTAAAAATAACCTGTACTGAATCTTCTGAAGCCCTAAATTTTAGGGGGTGATCCACTACTATAAAACCCCCCAGTGATTCTGAAGAGCTGTATTGAGAGTGACATCTGGGCGTGAGATAACCAGCCGAGGTGAATGTCTGAGGCTGAGCTGCCATTTAAGAGTTTGCAGCTCTGAGCTGCTTGCTGAGAAGCTGGACCTGGAGAACCCAAACCTGAGGTGGCCGATTGATGTTCAGCAGCTTCTTGGGGCAGCTCAGGTGAATCAGTGTGTTCACACACCCCATCGCTCCGGGAAGTGCCTCTGGGCTATGCCAACAGCAAATACAAGAACCTTCTGCTTGAAGACAGGACCTGCTTTAATTGGGGGTGGGAGAAGGTTTATTGGTGTACTTAGAGGTGGTGCCTCACTCCAGACTATTTCAAACTCGCTTTTCTTCCAAGTGTTCACGCTCCTGGAAGTTTCCCCTTCAGATTTACCTTTTTCTCTTGTTTTCTGAACCAAACATGCTTGTTCCAGGCTGGTTTGAGTGTTTAGGGTGTCAGTTCTGCTCTTTTATAATTTGAAGCTTAATTACTATTTGAGTAGGCTTGCTCCTGTCCTGAGAACCAGGCTTGCTGGGTGGGAAGGGGCAACCTTCAGCCCAGAAATAAATGGAAAAGAAATGAAGCTTTAAAAAAATATATCCCCAAAGTGAAGTGCTGCTTAATTGCTCTGAAATCCACCTGGTGCTCTGAGTGGTAAAGATAGAATGGAGTGTGTTGTGCCGTGACATCCCACTTGCAGATTATATAGATTTTCAGTCAAACTTGCCCTTGTGATGTTACAGTTGGGGTATCCTGGTGATTCATGAGGGACTGTGATTATTTCAGAGCCAGAGAGCTTAAAATAAACCCACCCAGACCCCTTCTGTGCTCAGTTCTCCCCCAGCAGCCTGGCAGCAGGAGCTGCTTTGTGCTGGAATTGGGTGGCAAAGCAACCATGAATTTAATTTGAGAGGTGCTGTGTTGCTTCAGCGACCAGGGGCAGATGTTGGTACCTTGGTGCTCAGTGTCTGAAATAGCACCAAGTTAATAGTGAGTATTTCTACAGTCTGGTTTTATCACCTTAATTTTCAAACTGGGCCAGGTTTCAGCGGGAGCGTTTCCTAAACAGGGTGTTTGGATGGTGGCCTTGAGGAGTGGGCTGCAGGATCTTTCTTGTCATCTTTGATATGGCTGCACATTGTGAGAAAGCACCAAGGATCCAGGAGTTGCAGTGGTGCAGGAGCTGGAGGGGATGGTGCAGCCTGGTTGGGCTCCTCCAGGAGGAGCAGAGCAGAGGTGATGGGTTTGGAGATTGGGGTAGTTAAATGGTGCATAAGCCAAGTGATGGTGAAGTGGTGTCATCCACACATGGTGGTGGTGCAGGGAGGAGGTTTCTGACGTAGCTGGAGGTTCAGGTGCCTTTCTAAGAGTCTGGCAAGTTCAGCAGTTCATGTAAAGCCGTAGAAGCAGACAGGAGATATCATAGAATCATGACTGCTTTGGTTGGAAAGGACCTTCAAAGGTCACCTCATCCAACCCCCTGCACTGAGCAGGGACATCTGCACCTAGAGCAGGTTGCTCAGAGCCCCAAACAACCTCCCCTGCAATGGTTCCAGGGATGGGACAGCCACCACCTCTCTGGGCAGCCTGGCACAGGCTCTCACCACCCTCAGCAGCAACAATTCCTTCCCTCTCTCTAGTCTAAATCTCCCTCTTTGTTTAAAACCACCCTCCTTGTCCTGTCCCAACAGGCTCTGCTCGTAAGTCCATCCCCATCTTTCTGACAGGCCCCTTGAAGTCCTGCAAGGCCCCAAGAAGGTCCCTGGAGCCTTCTCCAGGCTGAACACCACCATGTAGCAATTAAGAGCAAACATTAATTTTGTGTGAGAAAACCCTATTTGTGGATAAATAGCCTAAGTGGCTGTTCTGGGTTTGACTGAAGGTTCATCTCTCCAGGCATCTGTCCTGTGATGCATCTGCAACCCTTGGAAGATAAGTTGTTCTCCAGTTTTGGGAGGCTCTGGACCTTGTGGAAGTTGTTTGCCTACCCTGGAGCAAGCTCTATCTCTGAGCCTTGAGCTTGTTCCCTCTTGCTGCTGAATCAGCCATGAAGAAGATGGAACAGCCTGAAGTTTTTTTGGTGTCAGGGCCATCCCGAGCAGGCTGCTTGGAAGATGCTGATGTGGCCACGGTCAATGTGTTGGTTTAGGAGCAGTAAGAGGGAATGGGGTTTATTTTAGCCCTTTTCCAGATCTGCCTCATCAAGCACAACATCAATGGGATTAGAAACTTCTAAACCTCATCAGCCAGTGCTGATTGGGTGAGATAATTAAGCTTGTTAATTGGCCAGAAAACACGGCCCAAAAGGGAACAGGGCAAGCGGGTGGTGACACACCCCTGTGTGTGCTCCAGCCTGGGGTATCTGCAGCTTGGGGACAGCCCAAGTAGGTTTTTGGTTGCTCTTTCCAAGTGTTTCTCTTCTGAGCTCATCCTGTCTTGCCTTTGGTGTGTATGAACGTGCAGTACCTGCAGTGTCATGTGCCAAGGGTCCCAGTGCTCGACCCCTGAGTGTGAAGAGCTTCTCCTGGGGGTTTGTGAACCTGCCTCCTGCTCCTTTCACCTGCTGTCTCTAGTCCTTGCCCTGGAAGGATGCAGCCAGCAATCGATCATCATGCATTAGCTTCTTGTCACCTCCAGCTTCACCCAGCTCCAGCACGTCATGTGCTGCTCTGTTCCTGTGCCAGCTCTTCTGGAGGAGATATTTTAAGCTTTCTCTGCAGTGGAGCAGATGGAGGAGGGAGGTGATGCACAGCGTGGGGTGGCCGTGGCTCTCCAGTGGTTTACTTTGTTATGGGTGTTCCTGTAGCACCTAGGAAGGGAGCAGGACTGTTGGGGGTACAAACTAAACTAGGTGATGGGTGGAGGTGCCAAGGTGAACAGGGAAGCAGTGAAAATTCATGGGGAGGAAGGTAGAAATAGTGGAATGAAGGACATTTTCTTGCAGGCCTTCAAAATCCTTTGGAGTTGACTTCAGATCCTCGTGAGGACAACATCATCAGAGAGATGGTGAAAGCCCCATCCCTGGAAATTAAGGCCAGGCTGGCTGGGGCTGTGAGCAACTGATGGAGTGGGAGGTGTCCCTGCCCATGGCAGGGGGGGTGGAACTGGATGATCTTTAAGGTCCTTTCCAACCCAAACCATTCTATGATCATGGAAGTTCCTGAGCCTCTTATTGCTGAAAGTCAGTTTACTTTGACTTACACATGCAAAAGGAATGATGAGAAATTAAGTGTTGCTTTCTTAGCTCTTCTGCTCTGCTTCTAGTTGTTTCTCTGCATCCCTGCAGTGGTCCTCTTCATTTTAGCCACCATGATGTTTAAAAATACCCCTTGGTTTGGATTCTCCCTCTAACAAACAAGAGCTGCAGATCCTGCATCGAGATGTGCTCTGTGGGGTTAGGAGAGAGCCTTGCTGTGCACTGGTCTCCCCAGGGCTTTGGAAAATAGGAGGGGAAAATGAAATTAAGCCCTGTTACCCTGCCAGGTTGGTTTCATAGTTGTGTTTCTCTCACCTGGAACGAACCCACAGACCTGAGCGGTTGGACTGGAAGAGGGGAGATTTAGATTGGAAATTAGGAGGAAATTCCTCACTGTGAGGGTGGTGAGACACTGGCACAGGTTGCCCAGGGGGGTTGTGGAAGTTCTGTCTCTGGAGGTGTTCAAGACCAGGTTGGATGGAGCTTTGAGTAACCTGGTCTAATGGGAGGTGTCCCTGCCATGGCAGGGGGGTGGAATTAGATGATCTTTGAGGTCCCTTCCAACCTTTCTATGATTCTGTGACTGTAGGAGAAACAGTGATTTTCCTGGGGTGTCTTTAGAACACCTCTAAGGGCTCATTTTAGCAAGAATAAGAAGACACCATGAACAGAGAGGGATTTTATTACATTGTGTTCCCTTCAAATTTGAAATTCCCTTAAAATTTGGAGTCCTCTGCATCTCTCACCAGTTAAAAAAAATCAGCCTGTCTGATTCCCTGACTCTGAATCCCTGAGTGAAATAGAAGCAACAATTTGAGGGTGTTTTTTTTCAATGAATGCCCTTTTCAAATGGCTTCTGAAAGCTGCCCACTGTACTGTGCTGGCTGCGAGAAGGAGAATTTTAGAGTGCAATTAATATATGTTAATTTTCAGTAGCCAGTAACGCCCCGGATTGTCTCCCCACCATCACTGCTCTTGTCAAAACAAGCAGGTTTGTTTGGTGGGGCAATTCTAGCAATGCAAACAAGGTTTTTTTATTTGTCCTTGATGTTTTTCCTCGGAGTTGTTTGATGGAAATATGCCCTTGTGTACTTTTTTTCTAGCTGCTGTGGTTTGTCCCCCTCTCTTAACCCATCACAAACAATACAACATGGTCTGTCAGCCAAACAGCCCAGCCTGGCACGTCCCCTGCTCTCCACTCTATTGTGTCTGTGGAAGGGTGGGAGGGGAGAGAAGAGTGAGAAAATGAAATATTTTGTTTAAAATGCAAAGAAAAGGGCTTCTGTGTTGTGTCCTACTGCAGCAAAACCCCACTGAAATTCCCCTTCAGTGCTGGGCTTTCCTTGGCATCCAAGGGCTGGAGGTTTCTCTCTCCTGCCTTCTGC
Source organism: Brachypteracias leptosomus (assembly GCA_013401335.1). Classification (NCBI taxonomy): domain Eukaryota; kingdom Metazoa; phylum Chordata; class Aves; order Coraciiformes; family Brachypteraciidae; genus Brachypteracias; species Brachypteracias leptosomus. The sequence goes on along the minus strand of VYZX01019852.1, from coordinate 74,658 downwards.
TCTGCATGATTTTCTGTCCCTGGTTCTCGATGCTTCTCTGTTGAACTGTGTGGCAGTGAAAGCCCCTGAATTTTCCAGCCTCTGCAGCCTGGGCTCCTCTGCTTCCCCACACTGCTGAGCCCTGACCGTGGTGGCCTGAGCTGTGTTTCACTGCTCGTTTGCAGGCACCAGGAGCAAGCCTCCCAGGAAGGACTCCTCTGGATTTTCAAACAAGGAAAGTTCTCCAAGTGGCTTTTCTAAGGCACGAGGCAGGTAGAGCAGCCTCTAAATACATGGGCAGCAGCTGCCTCCTAAAATAGGAGCTGGTGTTTATCAGTGAGGGAAATGATCTTGTTGACGTGAGAGCACTGGAATATTATTTTTGGTCTCAAAAATGGTTTGTGGGAATTTTTGCTTCTTGGGGTCGTTCACGTGCCTCTGGCTGATAATTACCATGTAAACTCCAGCAGTGCAGGGAGGGTTTGTGAGGACCTGATGGTGCTGGTTTGCTTTGAGCAGGGTTTTCTTTGCCTTCTGGATTGAGCCTGAGGCAGGTTTTGTGTGGAAGGAGACTTCAGTGTCCCGGTGCTGCAGGAGGAGCTGGTGTCCACAGCTCCTGGTGCCATCTGCATGTTTTGAGAGCTTGAGCTGCTGCCACCAAGGATGTCTCCTTGGTGTCTGTGGAGGAGGAGGAAGGAGGTTGGGTCATGTGTGGTGACAAGTTTTCTATAAGTGTTTTCACTACGTGACTGTGAGGAGTTGAACCAAGACCTGGGCTCTGTTCACTGGGAGGACTTGAATTCCTGAACTTCATTGTTCCTTAGTGACTCCACCTCGTGAATGGTCTGTGGGCTTCTGTGAGGACTTTGCAAAGCAGCCACGTGTGTTCTCTTCCGTGGTGCATGAAATCTTGTCTTTGAGGAACCATCACTACATTTTCTGCTGGGACAGGGCTCAGGGTGAAGCTGCTGGGAGCTGTGGAGTGGAGCAGAGCACCCGGCACTCCCTTTGGTTGCAAAACACTGGGAAGGATTTGTTTTCCCTGGGGGTGGCCTTGGGGAGCAGTGACTGGCCTGGGAGTGTTCTGGGAAGTGAATCTAGCTTAACATAAGGGTTTTATGCTTGTTTTTTTTAACATTAGGTTTGTGCTGGCTGTGGGCAGTGCAGTCTTCGATGCGATGTTCAATGGTGGAATGGCCACAACCTCTACAGAGATCGAGCTGCCTGATGTGGAGCCTGCTGCCTTCCTTGCTCTGCTGAAGTAAGCTGGAATCATAGAAGGAATCATAGAAAGCCAGGCTGGAAGGGACCTCAGGGATCATCTGGTCCAACCTTTCAAGGCAAAAAAAAAATATATATATAGTTGACATGAGCTGGCCCAGCACCCTGTTGAGCTGAGTCTTAAAATTGTCTGATGTAGGAGAGTCCACCACCTCCCTTGGGAGACTGTTCCAGTGTTTAATTGTTCTCATTGTGGAGAACCTTCCTCTGGACTCCAATTGGAATCTCCCCAGGAGCAATTTGCATCCATTCCCCTGTGACTTCTTGTCAAAAGGGACTCCCCTCCTCTTGGTAGCCACCCTTGAATATTGGTACATGGTAATAAGGTCTCCCCTAAGCCTTCTCCTCTCGAGGCTGAACAAGCCCAGATTTTTCAGCCTTTCTTCATGAATGAATGGATTTATTGTAGAGAAGGATTTTTCTAATGAAACTGAACTCTTTTGTAGAGTGGAGATTGTTAAGTTCCTAAATAAAATGCCCCTTTGATCTGTTCAAGGGTGTTTAAATGCTGCTGTTAAATCTGTTTTCCTGGGTGAGTCTGGTGTAGCTACTGCACAAAAATACCTGCCTCACACACTTTGGTTTAATAGTTCAGTGAATAGTCCTGCTGCTGACCTGCAGTGTGGGCAAAACAGCTCTGGATGGTTGATAATTTTGTAAATATGTAGTTTATATAGTTTATAACAGCACAAATGCAGTGACAGGGAGGTGGTGGAAGAAGTGCAGGTGCTGGCCCTTGTGGGTAAGTTGATGCTCACCTGTTCAGACATTCTCTTGTAAATTCTTATTCCTGAATTGGGTTGATTTGATCCAAATGCTGCTTGAGAGCAGTGGGGAAACATCATCCCCTTCGAGCTCTGTATGTTACACATGCTTGGAGCTCCTTTAGGTTATGGGCAAAGGAGCAAGTTGTGACAGGTGAGCAGGGGTGTGAGATCAGTGCCAGCCACCCTGGGTGGCATCTCCCCTGCACGTGTTTTATTCCTCTTGTGGAGAGCTGGCTTTGAATTGACATTTACAGCCTGCATTGTCAGCCTGTGTGCTGGGGCAGGGAGGAGGAAGGGGCTGTAACATCCCATTCACTGATTTCTTCAAGCTTGGCTGGTGCTCTATGGCACCCCACAGCTATGCTGGCTGTGTGCTGAAAGGTCATTGTCCCCTTTCTATAGGATCTCTGTAACCCACTTCCAGGGGTTTCCAGTCCTCTGCTCTTGACATGTCCCCACTCACCTCCTGATGGGAGCAGAGACTATCTATAGCTCTGGCACACTTTCTGCTTTACCTTCACAAAGTTCTTCTGTCATGGCTGTGCTACCTTAGAAGATTTAAAAATTGATCTTTGCTAGAATGAAAGGCCAGAAATAAGAGGGAGCCCCGAGCCCCCTCCCCTTTGGCTCGTTTCAAACCAACACGTGGGGAATCCCTCTAATTGGTGTGTGGCTCTGTCAGCCAGGTGGATCTCTCTGGAGGGCACAGTTACTATCTGTCTCTTAGTGAGGCTAAAATACCCAGTGAATTAGAAGCTGTTTCTCTGCCAGTGCTGAGATTTTATCAGTTGTATGAACAACATGAGCTTGGAAGAGAAGCCGTCGTCTGAGAAGACTGAAGTGATGAGTTGAGGTGGATTTCCACAGAAATGTTCTTATGTTTTGTGTAGGAGGAGTTGTGTGGGGGTTGTCACCATGCCTCTGAAACTTGCAGTTCTGCTGCAGTAGCTGTGTGCATGGTCCAGTGGCAGCTTAGATGATTAAATCTGGAATAAAACAGTTGGGTTTAAAATGCTCAGAGCTCAAATGTGCCAAAGGAGGTTTGGGTGCTGCATTCCAGTAGGAGGCTTATCAAGTACATGGTATGAACCTCCCCAGAGTAAAACCAGCCCCTCCAAATGCTGATTTGAAATGGCAGCTGATCCTTACATATGTCTCTGGACTTGGTCCAAGCCATGACCTAATGCTGTAGGATCAGGAGCTTATCAAGGGACAAAGTGCCCATCCTGAACGTTCAGCAGGAGGTTCCCTCTGGACAATAGAGGATGATTGTGTTTGTGGGCTAGAGGCCTTTAATAGATCTGCTGTAACTGTGTAAGAGATCCTTTTTTATCATTATTATTATTATTTTCATGGTAACCCAAAGAGCATTTTTGATAGCCTGGGGTTACAACCTAGGTCTTCATTTAAATTGACACTTCACAGTGTGAGCCTCTCTTGTTATCCCTTTTAGCACCCACTCTTGGGACTGTCATAAAACCAAACACTGACAGAGTCACTGCAGTAAACAGAACTAGTTGTTTTTAGAGCAACTGTGTCCTTTTAATCTTATACTAAAAAGGATTACTTAGTGAAAATGGGGAAGGGATGTGTGCAAAATACATCCCTGAGCCTGCGGCTCGATGCTGTTGTGAACAGATGCTCTAGAGCAGCACAAAAACCTGCTTTGGACAGCAACAAGAGCTCTTCCCTTCCTTGGAATCCTCTGTTCCTGCTTCTCTGAGCTGTGTCTGGGCTGGAGGAGCAGGAGCTCCAGCAGCAGATCCCTCCAGACGAGGACACAGCCCCTGGCAGAGCCTGGCTGCTGCCTGGAGCCTCCACACAACGTGTTGTGCCCCCTTTGGAGAAATGGAGGGGGAGAAATCTCTGGAGTTCCCAAAACATCCCGTGGAATAGGAGTGGCAGGCACATTAACATGCTTAGTATCATGCCTCTGCTTCGTGCCTCCAGATCCTGACTGGTAAATGCTTGACTGGTTAAAGGGAAAACAGGCAACAAAAACTCAGCGTGGGGTTAGGACTAAGGTCAGGTGTGTAACTGGCTTTGGTGAGCTCAGCCTGCCCCTTCCTGGTGTCTCTAACCAGCAGGCTGGGGTATGAGGCAGCTCAGGCAGGCTCCTGATGGAGACCTTTGTTTTTCCACGTGGTATGAATGCACTTCCTTGGGTTGGCCCAATGGTGGAGGCTGAACCTTCACTGGCAGCAGGAGAGTCCTTGGGTTTTGTGGTGATTAACTCTTGCTTTGTGCTGAAGTTGTGTTGTGTGCTCTGCTTTAACATCTCTAATGAAATGAAGTGGTGAAGAGCTGAAGGGAAAGTGGGGTGTGGATAAAACACCTCATCTGCATGTCTGGGTGCTTCTGATCATTTCTGAATTAGTATGTGAAATGGAACTTCTCTTCTGAAGTACAGAATAGAATCATTGTGGTTGGAAGAGACCTTTAAGGTCATCGAGTGCAGCTGTTAACCCATCCCTGCCAGGGCACCACTAACCCCTGGCCCTCAGCACCACATCTCCACACCTTGGAAACCCCTTCAGGGAGAAAACCCCTCTAGAGGTCCCTTCCAGCCTGAAACATTCTATGACTCTATGGGGACTCCACCGCTGCCCTGCCCAGCCTGGCACAGCCCTTCACAACCCTTGCCAGCAAGAAGTTGTTCCTCATGTCCAACCTAAACCTCCCCTGGACTATACAGGCAGGGTTGAATTTTTGTCCTTGTTTCTGGTCTAATTGAACAGCCAAAGATGTTAATTTTAAGGGTTACACTTGGCCAGAGGCTGTTGTAGCAGAAGTGGCAGCCTGAACCCACTGGTGATGGGATGCTTGGCAGGCTGAGGTGCTCCAGCAGAGATCCCAGTGATTTCATTCATTAAAAGTTATACTGTAAAGAGTATGTTTAAAAAAACTCTCCGTGGTAAACCAGTCAGTGGAAAGGATGTGAAAACCCTTCACCTCTGGTGTGGGAAATTGGGTCAGGCTGATGTGCAGAAACCCAAACATGTTTGTTATGAATTGTGAAGGTTTTTACTCTGTTGTCTTACTGACTTCACCAACAGTGTTTGTTTGCACGTTTTCAGATTTCTTTATTCAGACGAAGTTCAGATTGGACCAGAGACTGTTATGACAACACTTTACACAGCTAAAAAATATGCAGTTCCAGCCCTTGAAGCTCATTGTGTGGAGTTCCTCAAAAAAAACCTCCGAGCAGACAATGCCTTCATGCTGTTAACACAGGTGGGTTCCCAGTGCTTCACAGGAGGCCCCTTGAGCAAGGTCCATCAGAGCAGGAAAACAGAAGTTCTCTGGGTGTTACAGGGTTGATCAGATGAAATGAAGCAGTTTTGTGTCATCTGGAATTTTCCCTTTCAGGAGCCTAGTCCTGATGAGGAGGTTCTTAGAAAAACCCAATTAAATAGAGCAAATGTTTGCTGCCCTTTCAGATCTGCTTTCTGTTCAGTGTGGCAGGAGATTCCAGAGTGTGAGCTGGGGAAGAAATTAAGAGGCTGGAAATATTTCATCTGCCAAGAAGAGAAGTGAAATTAGAGGGTTTTGGTGTGTTCAGGTCCAGGACTGGTGTAATAAACTCTCTCTGTGCAGAGCTTGCCTTGTCTAGCTGGTCAGGCATGTTGCAAAGGGACCTTTTGCAATAGTTTCCTTGAAATGGGGGAAAGACAGAAAATGCAACTTTTTCATGAGTGTGTCAGTTCATTTTCCTAGGAAAGGAACAAAGTGATCTCTTCCTCAGCCTGTTCCAGGCCACCCTCCTGCTGTATGGAAGGCACAGAGTCCTGGAGTTGCAGTGCAGCTGTTTCTTGACTCTTTGTGAGGCTGGTTGCTTCATCCTTGTGCCCCTCTGATCTGATCTGAGAGGGTTGGACTCCTCCAGCTTCCATTGCAAACTAGAAGACAGTGTTTGTAACCTCTGCTTATTTTGGAGGAGATCAGCCTCTGCATGGGGGCTGGTTAAATCAGCATCACTGTCCTTCCCATTTCTCTGCCTCATCTTTCCTTTCTGGTCCCCACCACCCTCTGCTGATGGTTGATCACATCCCAGTGACTTCCACCAGGGTTGCAGTGTCTGCAGCATTGCCAGGGCCACCCTGGTCTGTGTGGTGTAGGAACAAGGAACAAACAGGCATCATGTGAGTGAGTTCCTTTCCTTGAGGGAATGAGCATCCTTCTGAGTAGCTCTGGAGGAATATTTCTGGTCAGCCAGCTCAGGAAAGCTGCTGTGATTTCTGATGTTAAACCTTGCAGAAGAGTTTTCACAGCTGCCCTGGCTTGGGAACCAGTGCACTGAGGGGGTCTGGCTCTGAGGCTTGGCCCATCTTGCCCAGTGTATCTGTCTGCTGACTTTTTTCCCCCTTGTCAAGAGTACAAGTGTCTTTTAAGGCTCTGACTGTGGTTAGCACATTGGTGGCAGTGTCTGCACCAGCAGAAATTGAAGCAGTGCTGCCCTAAAGCATTGTTGGCCTGAAGCAGTCGCTGCTGAGCTCTTTGCTTGCTGTGATCAGGCTGGGGTTTTATTTGAGTTTAAATATTTGAATCGAGTTCTCCAAGGAGTTCCACATCACAGTGCTGTTGTAGACCCTCTTCCCTGCTAGGATTTGGCTGTTGCTGCAAATCACAGGATCCCAGAATGGTGGGGATTGGTGGGGACCTCTGGAGATCATCTAGTCCAACCAAAATACCCTCTTTTCACATCCTCTTTTTAACTTGGCCCTTTTCCACACACCAGAAGTGGGTGAGGCAGTCCCTGAGACGTGGGGGGAACCACACTGTACTTTTCTGCAGAGGATTCAGGACCTAAAGTCTCTTACTTGGGTAATGGTAGCCAATTCTGTGCTCCCACCTGAGGCATGGTAGGACAGTTGTAACCCTTTGGCTGCAGCTCTGCTGTTCTCCAGCTTCAGCAGCCTGCACTCTGAAAGGTCAGGAGCTGTTACCCAAGAGCTGAGGAGATCTTTCCCGTGGGCTGAGGTTTCAAAGAGGCACCTTATGTTGCCCAGGAGGATTTGAGGTGTCAGCTTTTTGGTGGTATTCTTTCTGCAGGGAGTTTGGAGGTATGCTGAGTCTCTGCAAGCTGACTTGGCAGTTTCGCAGGGTAATGGTTGGGTGAGTTCTGTACAAGTCCCAAAGGTCCCTCTTTGGCTAGAGAGGAAGATCATAGAATCATAGAATTGTCAAGGTTGGAAGGGACCTCAAAGCTCATCTTGTTCCAACCCCCCTGCCATGGCAGGGACACCTCCCACTCCATCAGTTGCTCACAGCCCCAGCCAGCCTGGCCTTCCAAATGTCCAGGGATGGGGCTTCCAGCACCTCTCTGGCCAACCTGGGCCAGTGTCTCCCCTCCCTCCTGGCCAAGAACTTCTTCCTAACATCTCAGCTGAATCTCCCCACCTCTAGTTTTGACCCATTCCCCCCAGTCCTACCACTACCCGACAGCCTCAAAAGTCCCTCCCCAGCTTTCTTGTAGCCCCCTTGGAGAAATCTATCTCAATGACTGGCTCCTCACTTAATCTGCTCTTAAAATGCTCTCAGTTCTGGTCCTTCAGTGTGAAAATCAGCTTCTGTTTTCTGCTTTTATGGCAACAAATTGACAATTTGCACAGTCAGTTACAGACTCCAGCTGCATCTTGTACAAAACATTTACCAAACAAGCTTAAAACTGGGGACTGAGGCTCATAGAGCCCAAACCTCCTCTGCCTGTGTCACTGCTGAATCCTGCTGGCCCAGCAACTGCCTCACTGAGAGTGTTTCAAACAACTGCTAATCTCTGGCAGAACTATCAGTGGCTAATAGCTCTGCTAATTGATTGTGCCTCATAGTGAACCTGATCCTCTTCTGTGCCAGACGTACATGCAAATGTCACTTTGATCACCAGGGATCCCCTGAAGCTGCTGTGGGGAGAGCTCTGCTTAACCTCAGCCCTTCACGTGTGGAGAGGGAGCAGCTACAGTAGTAAAGTGTGAGTCAGTCACAGCTCTTGGATGCCAGGAGTGTTCAGCACTGGCAGTTCTCCAGCCCCAGGAGCAGGTGACAACTGCTGGAGCTTCCCTGAGAAAATGGAGAGTTGCTGCAGCTCTCTGTGCTTGAGGCCTCAGCATTGAGGGTTGGCCTTGCTGAGCTCTACAGCCTGTGAGTGAGGGTGAAGTGGAAGATGCTCAGTAGTGGCAGCCTCTGAGTGACTGAGTGCCCAGCTCATAACACAATTTATATACTTCCCTGGGCCAGTGAGTTCAAGTCCCAGTGTGCTCTGGCTCTGATGTTAGGAGTGATGTTAAGGCAGCTCACAGGATGACAGAGTGGCTGGGGTTGGAAGGGACCTCTGGAGATGCTCTGGTGCAACCCCCCTGCTCCAGCAGCTCCCCCAGAGCAGGGGGCCCAGCCGCGTGTCCAGGCACCTTTGGAATCTCTCCAGAGAAGGAGACTCCACACCCTCTCTGGGCAGCCTGGGCCAGGCTCTGGCACCTTCATGGGAAAGAAGCTTTTCCTCATGTTCTGTCCTAAGTAGCAAAACCAAAGCACTGGAAACAAGATGTCATCTCATTGACTTTTATGTCTTCCCACCTCATTTCTGCTCACACTGGGCACAGGGTTGGTAACGTGTCTTGGCAGCCCAGGGGCATCTGAAGTGGTGGTGAAATTATTATGAGACTGCACTTAAGTTGGGCAGAGAGATTCTGAGCAGCTCTCCAAGCTGCGTGCAGGCTCTGTTTGGATTGGTAACCTATTTTGGGGGGAATTCTTTAAGGTAATGACATGAGAGTAGCTGTTTCTGTGCAAAACATGCAGATGCACTCTCTGAGCAGGCTGCATATCCTGTGGGGTTTCACCCATCACCCTGGGACACAAGCAGGACACCCACCAAGGTGTTCTCACTAATACCTGAGATCAGCGGGACTGAGTTTGCACAGAGCTGTCTCTGCAGACCTGGAACCATTGGGCAAAGCTTTCTCCTCAATCTCAAAATGATGCAGTAAGAATTACCCGTGGTCAGTGTGTCTCTGGGAAGCTCTGCAGCCACCTTAACTGATGTGATGGTGAAACAAAGACGTGCCCGAAGACACGAGCAGCTTTTTCTGGTGTTTGCCTTGTCATGCTTAACGGGTTGTGAAAGCCTGTGGCAGCCCTGGGAGTGCTGGTGCACTCAGCTGTGGCATTGCTAATGAAGATGGGCTCCAGGAGGGAAGGGGGGGGTGTCCTTGCTTAGTGTAAGCTTCCAAAATACCTCCTGTGTTCACCACCCCTGCTTCCTTCCTAGGCAAGACTTTTTGATGAGCCTCAGCTGGCCAGCCTCTGCCTGGAGAACATAGACAAGAACACCTCGGATGCCATCAATGCAGAGGGGTTTACAGACATTGATCTGGGTAAGCTCCCCCCTCCCTCTCCCTGCTTTCATAACGAGCCTCCAGAGTTGTGACAGGTTAATACTTGGCCCTTTGGTGGCTTTGCTGTTCCGGAGGAGTCTGTTGGACAAACAGTCTCTGGCACTGAGTGGTTGGAGACAAGGCATTTGCCTGCAGAAATGCTCAGGAATCTGCTTACTTTGGTGCAACTGGAGTTCTCTGGGCACGGTACAAAGCCCGTTTCCTGTGTTGATGTTGGCAGGGTCTGGTGGGTGTAACTTGCCTCCTTCTGCAGAGCTGGCACCATTCCCTGAGCCTCTGTCAGGTTTTGGAGTTAAGAAGGTGCTGTGTTTTTGGAAGCAAGAGCTGGCTGCCTTAATTACCCTGGGCAGTTTCCAAACTTGCCGGGCACATTAAAATTCAGACTTTAACCTTCTTCTAATGAGGTGGACTCTGGAGGTAAAGCACGAGTAACCTTCTGGCTTTCCTGCTGCTCACTTCGTCCAGATCTGACGTCAAGGAAGCTGCAATTCATTGTGCTGCACTTCCATTAACATGCCAATTAAACGGGCATCATTTGCTGCTCCACTGAGTTACTTGCTTGTGGAATATGCAGACTGATCCTCCTCCCAGGCCCTGGGCAGCACTTTGGGGAGATGCCGCATTCGCAATCGCTCCTTTCCCTTCCCTTGGCCGTACACGAGGTGAGGTGACGTCGGGTGATTGGGGGTAGTGCCTAAAGTTGTCCCTGTCTGTCCTGCCTTGCAGACACCCTGGTTGCAGTGCTGGAGAGGGACACCCTGGGGATCCGGGAGGTGCGTTTGTTTAACGCGGTGGTTCGCTGGGCGGAGGCCGAGTGTCAACGGCAGCAGCTTCAGGTGATTCCAGAGAACAAGCGGAAAGTTCTGGGCAAAGCACTTTCCCTTATCCGCTTCCCATTGATGACTATTGAGGAGTTTGCAGCAGGTAACTCAACAAAGGCCTTTCTGGCAACCCTGGTCTTTGCTTTCTCTGAACTGCAGAGGATCAAGTATGATGAAAATGGGTGTTTGTGTATCCTGTAGTAATTTACATTTGAGATGATGCCCTGTTCCCACTGATCCTCAGAAATTACTGTGTAAATGCTGGTTTCATCCATGATCTCCCTTTTAAAGGCTCCATCAGGTAGGAGGAGATTAGGTCATAGCTGGCTGTTGGTGCTTTCGGGTGGTTATTTCTCAGCTGAGAATCAAGACCCAAGCAGGGCCTTGTCCAATTCACGTGCTCTCCTTTCTAACCATTCCAAGCATTTAAACTACCCAAAGCTAATGGAGTGCAAGTAATTGGTGTTGATTGTAGCCTGCTCCCAAAGAGAAATGAGGATGTTTCTCCCCATCCTCTACCTACTGCTGCCTGTGGTGGTGTTGGCCACGTCTGGCTGATGCTGCTCAGAGCAGAGCCCTGTAACAGAAAAAACTTCCAACATCTTAGTTAAGCTGGAGGGTTGGGGGTGTTTAGTCTGTGTCTCGAAGCATTTCTCACATTTACATCAAGATCTTGATCTACAAAGATGTCTAAATCATTTAACAGTTTTGACTAAAGATTGTCTTTGTTTTGTTTTCATTGCCTGTTGTCTTTGACTTCCTACTCTGGTGGTTCTCCAGGGATTTGAACACTGGCAATTGGCTTCAACAGTTCTCATGCTAAAAGACCCAGCAGAGCCATTTGCAAAACTGAAACTTCTTTTGGGCTGCAGTTGTGTGTACAGAGAAGCAAAAGGGGGTCACTGACACCACTTCCTCTGCAGATGGCTTCTCAAGGCAGAGATGGTGTCAGCTTATCAACAGTTGATATTACTCAAGATATTACTAAGAAGTAAATCTCTGCATAAAACTTGGTGCCCACCTTGTATCCTGCCTGCGACAGCTGCAGGGTGGACTTGGGGGTGTGGGTTCAGCAATGGCTTGGTCAGGGAGGCAGGTTCTGTTCATCCCAGCTGGGAAACTCCTCTTGGTGTTGGCACCAGGTGGAAACACAGCGTGCTCTGTTCTTGGTGTGTGTCATGTCAAACAGCAGCTTTGCAGCAGGTCACAGGCTTATGATCCAGCTTGATGGGAGAGACATCTCCTTCTGGATGGTGTTACAGCCCTCAGGGTAGTTCTGTGTACAAAGCTTTGCATTTTTCTGTAGATCCTGTTTAGAATCATAGTTTAGGTTGGAAGAGACCTTTCAGATTGTTGAGTCCAGCTGTTAACACAGCCCTGCCAGGGCACCACTAACCCCTGGCCCTCAGCACCACATCTCCACACCTTGGAAACCCCTCCAGGGATGGGGACTCCACCCAGCCTGGCACAGCCCCAAACAGCAACAAATTGTTCCTCAGCTCCAACCTCAACCTCCCCTGGGGCAACTTGAGGCCCTTTCCTCTTGTCCTGTCCCTTGTTCCTTGGGAGAAGAGCCCGACCCC
>VYZX01019852.1:0-45226 GCA_013401335.1 Brachypteracias leptosomus | reverse complement strand
GCCCATGTGCAGGACCTTGCACTTGGCCTTGTTGAACCTTATGAGGTTCACACAGACCAACTTCTCCAGCTTGTCCAGGTCCCTCTGGATGACATCCCTTAATCACACCTTGGACACACAGTGAGAGGCGCCCCTTGTGCTCAGAGTGGGGGTGAGGGAGACTCTCCTAGTCAGGGAGAGGGTGGGGTATGGTGGGAGGTGGGCTGGGATGTGCCAGCAGTGCCTCCTGTGGGCTGCTGGGTGCTGGCTCACTCCTCCATCCCCTCCCCTTCCCTGCAGGGTCCCCACACCGTGCTGCAGGGGGGGTCTGAGGCGCAGGGCAGGTGCTGGGGGGTCTCACCAGCTGGATGGCGATCATCAGGACGGTCTTGAGCGTGAAGGTCCGATCACACAGATCAAAGAGATCTTCTAGGCTGGGTCCTAGCAGCTCCAACACCATGGCGTTGTACTTCCCGCAGGGGCCAAAGTAGTAAACCTGAGGAATTCCTTCTGCAAGAGAGGGAGCAGGGGCTGTCGGGGGCTGTCAGGGGCTGGGGCAGGAGCAGCCACACATGGCCAAGAGCTGGGAGAGGGGCTGCAGATGGAGGGCTGTCCCCACACTGCCCTCCCTCGCAGCCAGCCTGGCTCTGCTCTCAGCAGGAGGGCGAAGGAGGCAGCTCCATCTGCACCCACGGCTCTGCTGCGGGGGAGGTGGGGAGGGGGAAAGAACTAAATAAAAAAGGGATCAAAGATTAGACGTGGCTCTCTGGAAAATCTGCCTCTCCCCGCCGAGCAGATGGGCAGGAGCTGCTGAGGCTGGGGAGGGAAGTGGTGGAGTCAGGTTTATCAGCTGCCCCCGTACCTGCATTGCCGAGCTGTTTGTAGAACCGGTACTCCAGGTGCAGCTGGGGGGCCCGGGACTTGATGGGTTCCTGGGAGGAGAGAAGGAGAACAGTGAAGGCTGTTGTAGGGAGCAGGACGTTAGGGAGGTCTGGGTGTCTGCTGCCTCCTTCACATGCTGGCAGCAGCTGGACTGAGAGCGTTTGGGGTGGGTAGGAAATGGAGATGAAGCCTCAGGGGATGATGAGAGGAAAAGCAGCCGCATATGGGAGCCAGATCCACCCCCCCCAGAGAGACCTGGGTGCTGGGGTAGACACTAATGGGAGCAGGTATCAGTGGGGACCCTTCCAGAGCTCTCCCTGCTGCTGGCACCAGCCGAGCACAGCACAGACCACAGGGAGGTTCTGGAGAATCATGGAATGGTTTGGGTTGGAAGGGATCTCAAAGATCATCCAGTTCCAACCCCCTGCCATGGCAGGGACACCTCCCACTAGACCAGGTTGCTCAAGGCCCCACATCCAACCTGGCCTTGAAGAACTCCAGGGATGGAGCATCCACAACCCCCCTGGGCAACCTGGGCCAGGGTCTCACCACCCTCACAGTGAGGAATTTCCTTCTAATTTCCAAGTGAAGACCCAGCTCTTCTGTGCCCGGGTCCCCATCATCCCCCTGCAGTGATGCCCTCGATTCCTGGCAGCGAGTGCAGCTCCCTGGCACCCACCCAGCACCCAGCACCCAGCACAACCCCTCAGCTTGACCTGCTCCAGCACCCCAAGGAGAGTATGTCCTCCCATTTCTAGGTGACCTGAACACCCCCCTGGACCCCAAAGGGACTCACCAATTTGATAGCTACGTATTCGTTCGTGTAGAGGTTCTTTCCTGCAGGAGAGACACAAAAAAGCTGGTGAGCTTTGGTGTGAACCCACATCACACCTGCCTGAGGGCTCCTGGGCTGCACGATGCCCAGAACAGGTTCAGCAGCTCCCACAGCACATCAACAGCCCTCGAGGCACCAGCAAGAGTGGGAACCCACAGTGGGGAGTTGCAACATGCCTGTTAATTACCCCCAGATGGAATCCGTGGATTCCTTTGGGACAGGCAGGCTGCTGAGGGACTGCAGCCAAGGCTGCTGGGGTGGGAGAGTGTCCCAGTCCAGGCCTGCAGGGATGCAACTGGGATGTGCTGCTTCTCCCAGCCCCAGCATGGAGAGGAGCTGCCCTGCTCTGGATGGGGAGGGTCTCCAGAGTTGGGGGATGCTGCAGGACCACGGAGAGGGTGGTGGGGAAGAAGGACCCCCAAAAGCACTGGGGCAGCTTGAGGCACTGCAGCTGGCAGGGGTTCAAAGACATGGCAGGTAGGTGGAAATCCCTTCCCTGGGGCTGGGGTCACTCCTGGGGATGCCACGTGTGTGTCTGTGTGTGCACGTGTGGGTGGCTCAACCTCATCCTTCAGGATGCTCCCACCCACCCAAGGGTGCAGGAGAAGCCAGGAGCAGACCCATGGCATGGCCAAGACTGTATGAGGAGAAACTGAAGGCCCCAGTGTGCTGCAGGGAGGGCCAGATGACTGCCTCCAGGTACCCAGGAGAGCAGAAAGGGCACCTGTGCTACCCAAAAAACCCTGCAAATGACTTCCCAGAGAGCCCAGCACCTTCCTGGAAGTTTCCAAACCCAGAGAGCTTGAACTGGTGGTGTCTGCACATCACCCAGCTCAGCCCAGGGAGCCAGGAGGGTGTGAGGAAGGTGCAAGACCTGGGGAGCCCTTCATCCATAAAGGCAAAGATTAATCCCAGAATCCCAGCATGGTGGGGTTGGAAGGGACCTCTGGAGATGATCTGCTCCAACCCCCTGCTCCAGCAGCTCCCCCAGAGCAGGGGGCCCAGCAGCGTGTCCAGGCCCCTTTGGAATCTCTCCACACAAGGAGACTCCACCACCTCTCTGGGCAGCCTGGGCCAGGCTCCAACGCCCTCACAACAAACAACTTCTTCCTTCTTAAAGAGGTTTGAGGAACATCGAGTGTCCCTCTGGCAGAGCCCCCCAGGACTCCGGGGAGGGCAGAGTTAACAGCAGCAGGTTCCTCAGCAGACACGCGATCCCAGCCTGTGCCTGTCTGCTGGAGCTGCATCTGTCTCCTCAGATTTTCTCCAAGCAATTTGCTCAGGGAACAAGCTCCTCCTGGCATAAGATTTCATCTGCTCCAACGGCTGCTCCCCACCTGAAGCAGCAATAAATCCTGGCCGGGTGACATCAGAGCCAGCTGCTGAGCGCCGGAGTCGGCGGCAGGATTATGGGAAGAGGGATGAATGGGAGATATTAATGGGGCTGCTCCTCCCAGGGACAGGCTCTGCAGCCAAGGAGGGGCTGGATCCTGCTCCTCACCGACCTTCAGCCAAGGAGGGGCTGGATCCTGCTCCTCACTGACCTTCAGCCAAGGAGGGGCTGGATCCTGCTCCTCACTGACCTTCAGCCAAGGAGGGGCTGGATCCTGCTCCTCACCGACCCTCAACCAAGGAGGGGCTGGATCCTGCTCCTCACTGACCCTCACCCATCCCAAGGGACCTCCCCCAAGGCTCTCCTGCCTCTGCAAAACCAAATCCCTTCAGAGCGAGTAGGAAGTAGGTGATTTGGGAGGGAGGAATGTCTGGTTAACACAAGCCTCCACCAAACCCTGGGGTTTTGGTCCATCGTGGACTGACATTTCCTGGGGAGGAGCGGGGACATCCTCCAGACCCACCTATGGCTCCAGAAAGCTCAGGGGAACCCCTCAGTCCATTGGGGCAGAGAAGAACTCAAATCTTGATGGACCCCAGTATAGCTCCCTCACTCCTGCCATGAGCAGTCACCTCCCCATGACTTAATGGGGAGAGAAAAAATCCCTGAGAGGAGGATGGAGTGAGGTGGGGTCGGGCTCCTCTCACAAGGAACTAGTGATACGTCAAGAGGAAACAGCCTCAAGTTGTACCAAGGTTGAGGTTGGAGCTGAGGAACAATTTGTTGCTGTTTGGGGTTGTTTGGGGCTGTGCCAGGCTGGGCAGGGCAGTGGTGGAGTCCCCATCCCTGGAGGGGTTTCCAAGGTGTGGAGATGTGGTGCTGAGGGCCAGGGGTTAGTGGTGCCCTGGCACCACTTAATGCCAACCATGATCTATCTCTACCAGGCCACTTCTACACCATATCCTTGAGCACCCCACCTCGAGGGCTTTTAAACACATCCAGGGATGGTGATTCAACCACTTCCCTGTCCCCACCCAGGGCAAACCCACTCTGGGAGCTGGCAGCCCTCTCCCAGCCTGAGAAACGAGCCCAAATCACTTGATACCCTCGTGGTTCATCCCTTCCTAATGCTCTGAGGGCTCGGACAAAGCCAAGAGAGAAGATGAGGAGCAGATGGAGCACGGAGCATGGCTGCTGTCAAACCACCACCGTCCTCTTCCCCTTCCCCGTAGAAAAAGGTGCAGAGAGCAGAACTGGCCTGGCATGAGAGAAAACAAAATAGAAACAGGGAAGAAAAAGCACAAGAGCAAAGAGGGAGGGCTGCAGGTGCCCCCCCACGCTGGGAAGTCCCCACTCAGCTCCAGGAGCTGCTCCTGCAGCCGCCCCCACCCCGAGCTCATGGCAAGCTCAACACCTAAAATGTGCTGGAGTCCTTGGAGTGTGCTGAGGGCAGGGAGAGCTGGGGGTTCACAGGAGAAAAGGTGCTTTGGAAAAGAAAAAAATAGAGAAAAGTGGCAAGATGGGCAGCAGAAAGCAAATATTTGTGTTTGCAGAGGCCTTTGCCCTGCTGGGTGCTGCCAGTACCAGAGAATCCAGTACCCAGCACCCACAGCTCTGCTGGGCCAGGGGCACCCATCGGGCATGGCCACCGGTTCTGGGGTCCTGCCACCTTTAACACCCAGGCAGGGCTGCCCTGGCACCCAGCTCGTCCCCTCCCAAAGCAGGTTTGGCAGCAGCAGGGCCGGGCAGCTGCTCCTGCACATCATGGGAACCAAGTGGCTTCCCTGGCACTGCCCTCAGGCATGGCACCGTGCAGGGCACAGCCCCACAGCCACCACAGCACGAGCCCCTGTGCTCCAGCCCTGCCACAGCAGGACACTGAGCTGTGCCCGGGCACTGGGGATGGTAGCTTGGCTTCTCTGGTACCCAGGTATTGGAGATGGCAGCTTGGCTTCTCTGGTACCCGGGCACCAGGGATGGCAGTTGGGCTTCTCTGGCACGCAGGTGATGCGGTCAAGGGGTGTGGGAAAAGGCACCAAGCACCATCCAGGCACCACAAGCACCACAGCCCCGGAGACACGAGCTGCATTGCTCCAAGCAATGACATTTCCTTGGAGTGTTGGGGCTTAGTATCATTGGAAAAAGAAAAATGAGTGATTTTAGAGTTTCATCTTCCTTAAGAGGAGGCTCTGAGAGACCAAGAGGAGAAATGAGCGTGAGCCATGAGCAAAGCAGGCAGGAGGAGCTGTGAGCAGGCAGCCTGGGCTCTTTTTGACCCACAGCCACCCGTGGGCTCCCCCAGCACGTGGTGGGTCAGAGGCTCTGAGCAGCCAAGCCCCTCACCCTACCTGCTGATGAGCAGAAGACAGGAGGGTGTCACATGCAGGGTGCTGACCCCAGCCTGTGTTTCCTGATGGGACCTTTTGTGGCCCCCCCTGCAGGCACCCGGGGGGCAGGGGTGAGAGCCACAGCTCAAGAGAGCTTGGGAATGTCCCCAGCACTCACATGTCACCACTCAGCTGGGACATGGCCCTGGCTCAGCCTCAGCAGTGACCTGCTGCTGGCTCAGACCCTGCACAGACCCAGAACCCACCATTTCCCTCTAAAATACTGGGTTTACTTTCTAGAAAGTTAATTCCCAGCTTTTAACTCCCAAAGAAAAGAGCTGCTGGTGTTTCCCAGCTGCCATTAGGAATGGGTGCACCGGGCTGGGGAGAGGGGTGGGCACAAGAGAGCTGAGAAAAGCACATGGGTAGAGGTTTAGTGGGGGAAGAGCAGAAGCAGCAGCGTCTGGTGGGTCCCTGTCCCTGCCCAGGGCACAGCCTCGCTGGGACACAGGCCTGGGGGGTCCTCAGGGGACCCTCTGCCCAGGACAAACAGCAGCTCCTGGCTCCGAGGCAGCCCAGCAGCAGGCAGGGCCCAGGGAAGGGGGTTTGCCCCCAACCCACATGTTTTGGGCTCATTTTTGACCTTTCTGATTAAGGGCTGGGTTCTCCTCTTCTCCTCGTGTCTCAGCCCACCCTAAAGCCCCAGCAAAGAGCTGCCAAGAGGGGTCTGTGAGCAGCACGTGCTGGGCAGGCTCTCAGGGAGCTGGCAGGGGCTGGGGGCTCCCACTGCCCGGCCACAGCCCAGTGCCAGGGCACACGAGCCCCCAGCCACACTCCTGTCACCTCCTGCTGCCACCAGCTCCCTCCTGCCTTGTGCCCCAGAGGGCAGCAGCCCTGGCACAGAGCTGGGCAGGGGGAGCTTGTGGGGGCTGCAGGCTCAGGGTGCTGCCCAGGGCAGCCTTCAGAGCATCAGAGAGTCATTTAGGCTGAAAAAGACCTTCAAGATCACTGAGTCCAACCCTTCGCCCAGCACTGCCATGGCACCACTAACCCCTGGCCCTCAGCACCACATCTCCACACCTTGGAAACCCCTCCAGGGATGGGGACTCCACCACTGCCCTGCCCAGCCTGCCACAGCCCCAAACAACCCCAAACAGCAACAAATTGTTCCTCAGCTCCAACCTCAACCTCCCCTGGGGCAACTTGAGGCCCTTTCCTCTTGTCCTGTCCCTTGTTCCTTGTGAGAAGACCCCGACCCCACCTGGCTCCAACCTCCTGTCAGGGAGTTGTGCAGAGCCAGAAGGTCTCCCCTGAGCCTCCTTTGCTCCAGGCTCAACCCCCCCAGCTCCCTCAGCTGCTCCTCACCACACTCCTGCTCTAGACCCTTCCCCAGCTTCGTTGCCCTTCTCTGGCCATGCTCCAGCCCCTCAAGGTCCTTCTGGGAGTGAGGGCCCAAAACTGATCCCAAGATTTCAGGTGTGGCCTCCCCAGTGCCCAGTCCAGGCGGATGATCCCTTGTCCTGCTCCTGCTGCCCACACTAGAGCTGACACAAGCCAGGGTGCTGGTGGCCTCTTTGGCCACTTGGGCACACTCTGGCTCACCTCCAGCCAGCTGCTGACCAACCCCCCCAGGTCCTTTTCCTCTGGGCAGTTTCCAGCCACTCTTCCCCATCCTGGAGAGTTCAGGGGGTTGTTGTGACCCAAGTGCAGGACCTGACCCTTGGCCTTGCTGAACCTCAGACCATTGGCCTCAGACCATCGATCCAGCCTGGCCAGAGCCCTCTGTAAAGCAGCAGATCAACTCTCCCACTCAACTTGGTGTCATCTGCAAACTGCCTCAATCCCCTTGTCCAGATCATTGATAAAGATGTTAAAGAGAACTGACCCCAACACGGAGCCCTCCAGAAAGCCCCAGGAGGAGCTGGGCTGGGACAGCTGCAGCCTGGCAGGGGAGGAACACGCATTTGGGATGGTAAGAAGGAGGCAACAGGACCCACCACCTGCACAACCTGCACCTGCTCCAGCTCCATGGTGCTCATAGAGTGAGGAATCAGCCAGCAGTGCCACCTGACTGGGACAGGGACTGGTGCTACTGGGATGGGACTGGCACCATGACTGTGTATCCCCCAGGATGCCAAGGCCAGAGTGAACAGGGAGGGGGCAGGATCCGAGCTCGGCTCTGGCAGCCAAGGAACAACTGCCCAAGTCCCTCCCCTCCTGGCTTCCAACAAATGCCTTATGCCAATTTTTTTTCTTCATTTTATTTTTAAACTATTTACTTCTGATTTTGGACCCCTCTGTTCCTGGGAGGACACTTGACTCCACCTGGGGCAGCCAGGACAGACCAGCACCTGCCTCTGGGCATGGTGGTGAAACTGGGTGAAGTGTTAGCTGTGTCTGGAAGAACTTCACTTTCCTCCATCCCCCAGTGCTGGAAGCTGGAGGAGTCACCTCCTGGCATGTTTCTGTGAGATCTCCTGCCTTGTTTTATGAAAAGAAAAAGCCCAAAGAAGATCTGGGAGCTTTTAAACACAGCTCCACTGTGACCTCTGCAGCCAGCCTGCCTTGAGGACCAAATACCCCATTCCCAGGGGAAAATTGAGTGTCCAGCAACAGTTAGGGAACATCCTTGCTCAAGCCACCACTTCATGGTGGGATCCCTCTGGTCCCCTGCCATTCATCTGCCAGCAGCTGGAGGAATCCCCGTGTTCCATGGAGCCCTGGGAGCATTCCTGAGCCCTGAGGCAGCTCAGAGACACACCTCAGGAAGGGAGATGTGATTTTAGGAGAAAAGCCACGTTTGCTGCAGCTTCCACCACGAGATCTTGTGCTCAGGCCTTCCCCACGTTCTGGCCGGGCACTACAGGGTGTGACAGGGCTGGGGAACCACGTGAAGAGACCAGAAGCTCCTCTTGCTGGTGGCAAGGACAAACTCACAGCGAGAATCGACCGCTGCAGAGCCCCAGAGCCAGAGCTGGCCACTGGTCCCTCAGCCACCAGCCCAACTGCTCCCAGGTCCCTGCAGTGGCTCCATTCCCAGCAACCCCAACTGCCAGTTTCACAGACGCTCCTCAGATCCCTGCAAGACTCGTGTCCACCTTGGTTCTGTCCCTAAAAAGCGAGGGGGAGGCCAAGGAAAGGGGGTCACACCAATCCTCAGTGCTGAGCACACCAAGGAAAGGGGGTCACACCAATCCTCAGTGCTGAGCACACCAAGGAAAAGGGGTCACACCAATCCTCAGTGCTGAGCACGCCTCACAAAGCACCAGCCATGGCCCTGGTTGTTTCAAACTCCTGCCTTGAGCAGGATCATGGAAGATTACTCACCCAGAAACACGTGCCCACTGTGGGGTGTTCACTGGTGAGCAGGGAGGAGGAGGTGGGAGGACACAGGTAGACCCTGCACAGCTCAGAGCCTCCCATCCAGCCTCTCCCAGCCAGCCCTGCAGGGAAGCACTGGCAGTGTCCCCAGAGGGTAGTGAAAGCAGCAGTGGGTGTGGTGAAATCCCTAAACCCCCTCCTTCCACAACACCTGGGTCTGGAGGGAGGATCAGAGCTCTCCATGGCACTAAGCTGGGTCTGGAGGGAGGATCAGGGCTCTCCATGACACCAACCTGGGTCTGGAGGGAGGATCAGGGCTCTCCATGACACCAACCTGGGTCTGGAGGGAGGATCAGGGCTCTCCATGACACCAACCTGGGTCTAGAGGAAGGATCAGAGCTCTCCATGACCCCAACCTGGGTCTGGAGGGAGGATCAGGGCTCTCCACAACAATCTGGGTCTGGAGGGAGGCTCAGGGTTCTCCATGACCTCAACCTGAGTCTGGAGGGAGGCTCAGAGCTCTCCATGACCACAATCTGGGTCTGGAGGGAGGATCTGGGCTCTCCACAACAATCTGGGTCTGGAGGGAGGCTCAGGGCTCTCCACAGCACCATGAGAGAGACAAACCCTCCACTGCTGAAGGCAGGAGCTGCTCGGCTGGGTTCTAACCAGAGTGTTTTCCCAAGCTCTGCAATTAAGGGCGACCCCCCCGGGGAGCTCAGGAAGAGGAGGGTTTGGGCTGGCACCAGCCAGTCTGTCACGCTGGGAAGAGCCACCACGAGCTCCCCGCAGACAGCAGCACAGAGCACGGGGGGGAACTCCCCCCACCCTGGCGCTGGTGCCTCCACACAGCCCCCCCCTGCTGCCCTCACACCCGCAGCCCGCCCGGACCAGCCTCCACCACAGGGTTAGCTCAGAGCTCACTGCTTAAAATATCACAGAGAGAGGAGGCCAGAGGCTGCCACAGGCCCCCGTCGGCTCCAGGGACCAGCTCTTCCCTCTTCCCAAGGCACAAGCCCTTTCCCAAAGCACTCCCAGCCAGCTCTGCCTGGCAGAGGCTCCATCAACACGTCCAACAGGCATTCCTGGAGATGTCCAGGGTGCACTGCCAGCCCTTGCCCAGGGGAGTGAGCAGCCTCCTGGGGCACAATGAGGGCTTGGGAGAGGAGCAGCCCACCCACCCTCTACACAAGGGTGTGCTCAAAGTTTCCTGATGGACTTGGTTCAAAATGGGAAGCGACCCATGGAAGGTGCTTGGGTTTTGTTCAGCCCTTTCTCTCTCCCCTGAAGAAAATTTTAGGAGAGTTTCTGAGACAGTTTCATCAAGTGGAGAGTTTACCCAGGATAAAGCACTGACTCTCCTCCACAGATGTTCTCCCCAGTCAAGAGAACACCCTGTGGGTCCTCACTCTACTGGGGCAGTGGCAGGGAGGGCAGCATCCCATGCACAAGTGGGGTGAGGGCTGGTGAGCACAGCAGCACCTCACTCACTGGGGGGGACACCCCAGCCTTGTGGGCCACCACTGCTTCCAACAGACAGGACTGAAGCACAACACTCTCCCTGAGAAACCCAACGAGCAAGAGGTATGAGGGGGAGATGGGGAACCCCTCTGCAGTCAGTCCTTTGGGCTGTGCTGGGCTTTGGAAGATCAGATTCATAGAATGTTTTGGGTTGGAAGGCACCTCTAGAGCTCGTCTGGTCCAACCTCCCTACACCAGCAGGGACATCTCTACCTAGGGCAGGCTGCTCACAGCCCCAGCAAGCCTCACCTTGAATGTCTCCAGGGATGGGGCCTCCACCCCCTCTCTGGGCAGCCTCTTCCAGTGACCAACCACCCTCATATTAAAGAACTTTTTCCTAATGTCCAACCTAAATCTCCCCTTTTCTAGCTTAAAACCATGACCCCTCACCTGTCACTACAAACCCTCGTGATCAATCACAGCGTGAAGGGGCTGAGGAAAAGGAAGCCCTGAGAAGAAAGCAAAGGTTCAACGTGCAACGTATGGCCCATCGACACCTCTGGTGCTGGTGGTGGCCAGCACAGGCCATCTCCTCCTGCGGCAGGAGGTGGGTGCCAGGACAGCCCCTGCACAGGAGGTACAGTGAGGACAGAAGTTGACCCTTCTCACCTAGACGGAGCTCCCCGAAATTGCCGCATCCAATCTTCTTGCCGACCCGGAAGTTGGGACCCACCATTAAGACTCCCGAGTTGGTTCCAGCGCTCCGGCTTCCATGACTGCTCCTTCCTCCACCTGTCTTGGACATCCTTTTACCTTCCTCCAGCTCCCCTTTCCCTCCTCTCTTATCAAAATCCATAAGTTTGTGATACCCCGGCCTCTCCACGGTTACGCTGCTGCCATACAAATCCCAGAGCTGCCGAAAGTTGAGGGGTGAGGAGCAAAGAAGCAGGGTTCTCCTTGATTAATACACCATCACGGGGGGTGATGGGAGGGCAGGGCGTGGAGAAGGAGGGAGAAGCGGCCACCCACGGGTGCTGGGCTACTGAAATGTTAGTGCTTTCCAAGGTCCTGCCAGGATTGTCATCGTCGTCTGTTACAGGGAGTTCTTTGGTGGAGAGAACATCCTGTGGAGAGGGTCCTCCCAGCGCGGCTCCTCGGTCTCCCAGCTGCAGGAAGGAGAGGGAGAGAATTAGCACCAGTAGATAAAGGTCAATGAGTGGTTGTAGGCTCCAAGCTCCTGCCCCCAGCTCCACAGAGCCCCTTCAACACCTTCCCTGCATCCCACGATGAGGAAGGGGGTCACAATTGAGGGGTGGGAGAAGCTGGGGTGTGAGAATCATCACAGGGTGATGGGATGCAGAAGCTGGAGTGTGAGGACAACTATGGTAAGGACCACGCCTAAGATGCTGCCATAAATAAAGTCTGGCCACAATAGGGGTGAAATGCTTGATGAGCATCTCCAGGTCAGAGCATCATGAGGGCAGTCCCCACGGGGAAGAGCTGCTGGCAGCAGGGAGATGACAGAGGCACCAGACGAGGTGCTCGGGGCCAGGCTGCTGCTGGTCAGAGCCAGGAATCCCCAAGAGGGAGGACACACCTAAACGGGGCAAACCCCTCCAGGGGTGTGAGTTCCCAGGAAGCAGAAAGAGGACATTGGCCCCAGGCGGGTGCTCCTGGGAGGGTCCCTGGGAAACCAGGGGGGCTGTCACACACACACACCTCCCCCAGCACCAGCCCCCGCTGCGGCCGGGCTGTGATCCTGCCTGGGATGTGTGGGAGAGGAGATGGTTTCTAAGTGGCCACACTCAGGGCTCCCACAACAGGCTGGGGTAAACCCCACACTGCCAGACAGGAACCCAGGACTTAACTCATGCTCCACGAGCTCTTGACTGCTGCCCCTTCCTTTGCTCCAGCCAGAAAAAAAAGGTTTTAATTGTGAGGCTGAGAGCCAGGCATGGTGGGCAACAGGTCTGGGCAACAGCCACCCAGAATATCCGATGGCCATTGATGCTCGTTTGCTCAGTGCTCGTGCAGCACCCTGCCTACCTCATGTGCCCAGCTCCCAGCACGTCCCAGGGAGGCTGGTGGGAAGCCCCGTGCTGGTGGTGGGTAACTCAGGGCTCCTGCCAACAGGCAGGACTCAGCACAGCCCCTCCAAGCAGGGAGCTCCTTCCCAGGAGCAGGAGGGTTGCACAAGATGACCTTTAAAGGTCCCTTCCAACCCAAACCAGTCTGTGATTCTATGATGCTGGCTCCCTCCTCGTGCAGCTGATCCATGTTCACAGGGTACAGCCCAACGTGGAGGCCAAATCAGCCCCTTGCTCCCTTCCAAGAGGTGGGATGACAATGACCATCAACCAGTGCTCAGGGAAGCAGGTTCCCAAAAGCAAGTCGTGCTCCCCCTCCATCCACAACCCCCACCAGAGCTGCCTGGGGGAGCTGGGCTCAGTCCCTCCTCACAGGGACATGCAGGAGGCAGCCAGAGCGTGTCAGGAGCAGGAGCCATGGACTCCACACGGGCTGGAAAGCGCAGAGGGTCAGGCAGGAGGCGGGTGCACGCTGGGAGGCCACGTGAGAGACAGACAGACAGACGGACAGACAGATGGACGCACGCACAGCCCGCTCTCCCCAGCATTCACCATCTCTGCTCTGCTCCCAGCTCAGCCCTTGCTGTGTTTTAAGCAAGCCAGGCTGGGAGGCAGCCCCCACACCCCTCCGTGCTCTGTTCCCCCTCTCACCACCTTCCTTGTCTCCTCCCCGGGCTCCCGTGGTGCCCATGGGAGCCCCAGTTGCTGCGGCCCCGTTACCTGCGGGTTAAACAAGCAAACCCACACCCCTGCAGGCTCCAGGAAATGAGCACACTGCAAGTCCTGACGCTTGGCCAAGCCCCATAAAACTTTTTATTGGCTCTCAATAGCTATTAATAACAAAAAAAAGACTTCTTGTGCTAAAGAGTGCACTGGGAGGGGAAATGGGGGAGGGTCTAGGAGGGAAAAAGACACCCAAGCCAGAGCTCAGCGCAGGGGAAGGACCAGCTATGTAGGGTCAGTGGGGGGGAGCTGCTCTGGGGGCTGCCCCGCTCCCAGTCCCCACCAGAACCCACCATCCTCTGTCCACAGCATCCTGGCAAAATGCTGCTGCTCCCAAGGAGGGACCAGAGCTTGGCCCAGCTCCTCGGGGCTGTTGTGGGTGCATGATGCCCATCTGGGGGACTGGGGAACAAGGTTTCCATGTGGGACCTCCTTGTTCCCCACAGGCTCCATCCTCCTGAGCATCCCCAGTGCTCAGCAGCCTGGTCCTCCAAGGCCACCCCCAGCAGGCCAACACCTGGGGATCACCCACTGTACTCAGCCCATCTTGGCTGAGGGAAACTGAGGCACACGGAGCCTCCCAGCTCCCGAAGAGGAACAGCCACCGGCGGTGCCCGGTGGTGGCAGCAGGAAGCGGGGTGGGAGCGGCAGCCGAGTGGGGCTTCCCTGGGCTTTGTTCTGCCCCAGCCCCAAGTGCTCAGCCCACACGTGACATCCTGCTCATTCTCTGCTCATTCTCTGCTCATTCTCTGCTCATTCTCTGCTCATTCTCTGCTCCCCCGATAACTTCCGCCCCGGGTTGGGCACACGTCGGTGCCCTCCTGCCCTTCTCATGCTTCTCCTGCCTCCCTGGCCTCGCGTGAGGATGTTGAGGGGCCATTTCCACCCCAACTCCTGGGTCCCAGAGCAGGCAGCACAACACAGCTCTGCCCAGAGACTTCACAGAAGCAGTTCAGTTGGAAATGGCCTTTCAGATCATCAAGTCCAACTCTTAACCCATCCCTGCCAGGGCACCACTAACCCCTGGCCCTCAGCACCACATCTCCACACCTTGGAAACCCCTCCAGGGATGGGGACTCCACCACTGCCCTGCCCAGCCTGGCACAGCCACAAACACCCCCAAACAGCAACAAATTGTTCCTCAGCTCCAACCTCATCCTCCCCTGGGGCAACTTGAGGCCATTTACCTCTTGTCCTGTGGCTAGTTCCTCAGGAGAAGAGCCCGACCCCACCTGGCTCCATCCTCCTCTCAGGGAGTTGTGCAGAGCAGAACCACCTTCCCTGGCCGTGGCAGGGGAAGGGGAGCAGCCAGCAGTGTGCAGCCCATGCTGCTTCATTTTCATTTTAAATCAGACCTTTATGTTGAGTCCCGGGGGATTCCAAGCCCAGACTGTTTGCACAGAGTCAGGCCAGCAGCCAGAGCCCAGGGAGCTCCAGCCCCCACGCTTGGGATTATTTTTTTTAAAGAGTTACAGGCCAGTCTCTGCAAGGGAGTTTCAGACAATGGAGCGAGACAGAGCCCGAACAGAAGGGAAAAAATAGAGTTTCCTGCGAGCTCTGGGAGGCTGTGCTGCCTTCCCAGCCAGGCACAGGCTGCTCTCCAGCCCTGCCTTGCAGCAAGCCCTGGCCTTGAGAGCAAGAGTCCAGCTCCAAACCCCAGTTCCAGACCCTGACCCCACACTGGGGCTGTGTCCTGATCCAATGTCCAGCCACGCTGCCACCCCCTCTTCCCAAAGCCACAGCAGCACAAAGTCACCAAACCACGTCCGTGTGAGTCAGACCAGGGCAAGTGATGCTCCAAACCCAGCTCAGCAGCCTCCAGGGAGCTGGGCACCAGGAGGGATCTATTTCCACAGCCCAAGAGAGGCCACAGCACCACAGCACAAGAGCAGGACCCACCTCTCTGCACGGTGCTGGTGACTGGTCAGGTTTTCCACTGTGTGCCATAAAGAGATCTCTGGCCTTTCAAATTGGGAACAACCTAATTAGAAACAGAAACCTTTGGTAAAATCCCAGGACTCCCACTGCTCGGGAGCAAACAGCCCAGCAAAACCTGCCTCTCTTCAAGCCCAGCAGGCTCTGGATGGGCAGCAGGGAGCCAGGAGTGCCCCATCCTGCCCCCCAGGGCAGCAGCACCGTGGGGAGGACACCCCTGAGAAAACTGATGGCACCTTGGTGCATCTTGAACAGGAATCCTCACCCAGCTCACCTCGAGCCTCAGGAAAGCACCTTCTAGGCTGGATTTGTTGGCCTGGTGTCAAGTCTGATGCAAGATGAGAGGAAGAAAACTTCTTTCTCCCTTTGGGGGGGAGGGGAGGGAGGGAGGTGAATAAGAAAAAACATCAATTGGCCTGAAATTAGTAGAAGAAACTCCAAAGCAAGCTGTGGTCTCAAACACGTGCTGCCTGGGAGTGTTGGCAACACAAGAGCTCCCAGCCAGGGAGCCCCAGAGGGAAATCAACTGCAGGCAAGTGCTGGAGACATCAGCACCTCCCCAAAACAGAGCCACAAACCCCCTGAGAGCACCCTAAAGGGGGCAAAACCACACTCGAGCCACCACCTGAAGGCCAAAGAAGGGGTTCTTGGTGGTTTTGTTAAATGCTGGGTTGTTTCTCTTTGCAATCTGGTTTTGAACACATTGGGTCTGCTCTGGTCACTTTTACCAGCTCTTCCCTGCAGCATGAGAGTGAGAAAAAGGGACTGGGACTAGGGGGGTGGTTGATTTTTCTTTTAAAAAAGAAGATAAAGCTGTGATTCCAGTGTTCTGAGATTCCCCTTGCCTCTGAGACCTCTGACTTGGTCTGAAATATCAAGGCTTGGGAAGTTCCTGGCCACATCTGCAGGTATAAAGTGCTGAGAAGTTGCACTTTGAAAGGTTTCTTTCCTGCACAGTGAAGTGTGGTGCCTGCTGGGGAAGGCCCTGGACAACACCATCTGGGGCACATTGTTCTAGGCCCTTCACACACACGACATGTTCCTGCCCAAAGGAGGTGACAATTAAACTGGGCAAGACAAAAGAAGGGGAAGAAGAGGCAAAAATAGCAGCCTGGAGCAGGGAAGTGATTCGAGGAGGTCAGGGAGCGGGTCTGTGGAGCTGCTTGGAACAGAGTCCAGGTGTCCCAGACCAGCTGGACACCCCAGGGGGGTGCAATGATGCCACCAGCTCTGGAGGCTTGACCAAACTGAGCCCTGATCTCCACAAACCTTTGGGATGGTTTCTTGAAGCTGTTTTTGCCTTGTACTCAGGGAACAGAAGAGAAACGCAGCTGCAGCCAGATGAAAGAGGGAGGAAAGCTTCGAGAGCAGAGCAAAGCAAAGCCCTCGACACGATGTGGCTCCAAGTACAGATCCCTGCCAATTAAAAGCTAAAAATACTCACAAATACCCCGATGTCCCCAAGGACGACCCATCAGCTGGCTCCCAACACAAAAATCCACACCAAAAAGCAACCGGTGGCCCTTGCGCAGCCCAATAAATAAATTTGAAACGTTTGCAAGGCAGATGAAGCCTCTGCTCGAGAGGAGATCAGAAGTCTGAAAATAAAGCAAGAACCCAACTCTTGAAGGGGAGCTGCAGCTGGCCCCAGATGGAGCCTGCGGAGGTTTGTAGCTAACACCACATTGCAGCCGGTGCTGGCAGCCGGCCCTGCGCGGCGAGACGGAGAAAAGCTGCTCCACGACAGAGGGTTCCAGAGTGAGGGGTCATGGAGAGCTCAGCAGGCATCCCACAGGAGAACCCCTGATGGGCAGGGTCATCCAGAGGTGCTCATGGAGGTACTGGAGGGATGGGGGGCAGCTCCTGGCGTCCTGGAGCAAAGGAGGCTCAGGGGAGACCTTCTGGCTCTGCACAGCTCCCTGCAAGGAGGTTGGAGCCAGGGGGGGTCGGGCTCTTCTCCCAAGGAACAAGGGACAGGACAAGAGGAAAGGGGCTCAAATTGGCCCAGGGGAGGTTGAGGTTGGAGCTGAGGAACAATTTGGTGCTGTTTGGGGTTGTTTGGGGCTGTGCCAGGCTGGGCAGGGCAGTGGTGGAGTCCCCATCCCTGGACTTCATGGTGACAAAACCTGTCCTCCCAGCAGAGGGGTTCCAGCCCTCACTTCATCTTTGTGGCCTCCTCTGGCACTGTTCCAATAGGGCCGTGTCCTTCTTCTGTTGGGGGCTCCAGAGCTGGACACAGGACTCCAGGCAGGGTCTCACCAGAACAGAGCAGAGGGGGAGAATCAAGTCCCTTGAGCTGCTGGCCAAGGCAGCTTGTAGACAAAGGGTGCAGCTGCTCCAAAGGGTGGGAACTGGCCATGACGTCACCTTCTCCCACCAACTTATGTCTGGATGAAGTGGAAAGGAAAACCTTCTGCCATGTCCCAGTGCAGCAGAAACCCCTCCTGCTCCATCCTGTGCTCCACAGGGTTGGCCAAGGTCCTCCTGCTGGGCTGAAGCTCCTCACTTGTGCTCCTTCAGCAGCTGAACACTTTGAGGAAAAGCCTGTCCACACTGGTACCACGACAGGGAAACCCAGTGGATTGTCCAAGGTGTAAAAATAGTGCAGCTACTTCTCATATTCTGGACATTTCATGTTCAAACCATATTTCTCCAAGCCCAATGCTCTTGTGGGACAGCCAAGGTGACCAGTACAACCAGACAACCTCTGCTGGAGCACCAGCACATGTGACCCAGCTTGACCCACTGTTATTTAATTGATGATTAAGAACAAAATAGAACCCAGCCACTGTTACACTGAGGTGGGAGCACTCACACACCTCCAGCACCAGCTGAACTTCATGGGCTCTCATCTCCTCCCATCCAGGACCACCAGACTTGTCCCCAGTCCCACAGCTGTACCAGGAACCTGCTCCCCTCACCGCCCACCCCCATTTCTCTCTGCACACACACACCCCAGCACTGCAGGAGAAACCCCAGCCTGAGATGGTCCCACCAGACACCACAATAAACCTGGTCCTGCTTCTACCTGGGAGAGGTGGCCCCGTGCTCCAGAGCGTGCTGCCGAGCTCCCAACGACTCAAGTCCAAACATCTATGGGAAAAGTCCAAACTGGGTGGATTTTAGAGGAAATGAGACAAGTAGGAGGAGGGGTGGAAGTGTAAACTCCTCTCCCTGCCTTGCACTACCAGGCTCCAGTGATGCAACAGGTCCAGAGGGATCTCCTGAGGTTCCTCCACCCCCCGGGGAACACACCTCTCCTCTGAGCCAGACACAACAGCTCATCATCAGCTCCTTCCCACAGCAGGCATGATGAAGATGATCAGATATAGGTCTACAGGATGGGCTGTCCCCAGCTGCTTCCCCAGGAGAAGGAGGAAACCTTAGTTTGGAGAAAACCTGTCCTGACCCCCATCCAGGGAAGCTTCCTCCGTGGGCTGGGGAGGCAATGGGGCTGTGCAGCACCCAGAGCTTGCTCCACCTCACACCTCCACCAGCTACAGCTCTGGTTACAGGACACCCAAGTAAACCTACCAGGGCAGCAGAATCCCAGCATGGTGGGGTTGGAAGGGACCTCTGGAGATGCTCTGGTCCAACCCCCCTGCTCCAGCAGCTCCCCCAGAGCAGGGGGCCCAGCAGCGTGTCCAGGCCCCTTTGGAATCTCTCCACACAAGGAGACTCCACAACCTCTCTGGGCAGCCTGGGCCAGGCTCCAACACCCTCACAACAAACAACTTTCTCCTCCTGCTCACATGGAACCTCCTGGGTTCCACTTGGTGCCCGGTGCCCCTTGTCCTGTTCCTGGGCACCACTGACCAGAGTCTGGCCCCAGCCTCTTGTCCCCACCCTTTAGCTCTTGCTCAGCATTGATCAGATCCCCTCTGAGGCTTCTCTTGTGCAGCTCAGCAGCCCCAGGGCTCTCAGCCTTTGCTGGGCACAGAGATGCTCCATCCCCTCAGCATCTTTGTAGCCTCCTCTGGACTCTCCAGTAGCTCCTTGTCTCTCTTGACCTGGGGAGCCCAGCACTGGACCCAATACTCCAGCTGTGGCCTCACTGGGGCAGAGTAGAGGAGGAGGAGAACCTCCCTTGACCTACTGGCCACACACGTTTGAATGAACCCATATTACGGAACAGAGAGACTGGCTCTTCTGGCCCAATTTCCTCCTGATCCCTCAAGAGAAGAGGAGATTGAGGCCTTGGGCTGAGGATCTCCTAGAGGAGAAGGAAGTTCTGGATGTGAGTCCTCACTTGGCACGCCACAGAGAGCTGTGCCAAGCCCATCAGGATGGAGAACCAGCTGTGCTCTCAGGGGACAGCCCCTGCGGGGGACGGGGAGCAGCAGGGCAGGGGTGAAGGGGCCTCCATCTTTCCTGGGAAATCCCTTAAAAACCAGGAACTCCTGCAAACAGCCCTTTTCCCAGCAACACACGACGCCTGGGCAGCCCCTGCTGATGGCAGCCACCAGATCATCATTCCATGACCCCCTAGGGTCGGGTCAGAGATGGTGTCCAGGCCTCCTCACAACCTCCAGCCCTTTTCCCAGCCCCGTGGGGCAGGAGCCAGCCCAGCTCTGTTTACTGCCTGTGCTCCTTTGTGTGCTCACGTTGGTGTCAGCACAACAGGAAGCTCTTGTTCAATGGTTTGTTCCTTAACTGCTGATGCAGACCCACGGGGAGCCCGGGTGGAACGGGACAGGGCTGGGGGAGCCCCCGCTCAGGGTCAGGGATGGGGTTTGACAGCTCTGGGCTCTGCCCCCCCCACCACCCCCCAGTGATGTGGGCATGGACTGGCTCTCCTGACCCGTCACACCCCTGGGATAAGAACCCCCCTGCATCTGCCTCGTCCCTCTGAGGTCCCCAGGGAGATGCTTGGCTCTGTCTCAGCTTTTTTCTCAGTGCTGAGACCTCAGCAACCTTCCCCCTGCCTCCTCCAAAGTGTCCTTCAGGGAAAAGCCAAGAATCCAGACTCTGACTGAAGGAACTCCTCAATCAAGCAGCAACACAGAGTCATAGAATGGTCAGGGTTGAAAGGTACCACAAGCCCCATCCAGTTCCACCCCCCTGCCATGGCAGGGACACCTCCCACTGCATCAGTTGCTCACAGCCCCAGCCAGCCTGGCCTTCCAAATGTCCAGGGATGGGGCTTCCAGCACCTCTCTGGCCAACCTGGGCCAGTGTCTCCCCACCCTCCTGGCCAACAACTTCTTCCTAACCTCTCATCTCAATCTCCCCACCTCTACTTTTGACCCATTCCCCCCACTCCTACCACTACCCAACAGCCTCAAAAGTCCCTCCCCAGCTTTCTTGGAGCCCCCTTCAGATCCTGGAAGGCCACCAGAAGGTCCCCTGGGAGCCTTCTCTTCTCCAGCCTGAACAACCCCAACTCTCTCAGTGTGTCCTCGTAGCAGAGGTGCTCCAGCCTCTGACCATCCTCGTGGCCCTTCTCTGGACACCTTCCAGCACCTCCAGATCTTTCTTGTCCTGGGGGCTCCAGAACTGGACACAGTAACATCATCCCACAAAACCCACCCACAGTTCCTGTGCTCCTGCTGCCCACAGTCGAGGTCATCAATTCACTAGTGGGGAATATCCAACAGTCACAAACCTACTTTTCAGCCCCTCATGTCAAGCCCACCAGGCTGCTCATCCCAACGAGCCACCCTTGTCCAAAGCCCTCCAGCCCATCTCCTCACAAGCTGCTGCATCCTCACCACCCCACCACGGTGCTCTCTGATCGAGTCATCGATTAGAGGGCAGAGCAGCCCCATCACCATGGTCACCAGGCTGGAGAGCAGCCCAGGGAAGGGGCTGTGCTTGGTCCCCCCCCCCTCCTGCAAACACTGTGACACGGTTTCACTTTTGGCCCCACAGTGTTTACAATCAGGAAATCTGCAAGAGTAGTTTGTCCAAAACATGGGGTTTTTTTTTTCCATCCAGGTTGTTTCTTGAAAAGAAAAAAAACCCCAAAGCTGAAGCTAATGTTTCTACCAGAAATTCTTCCAGTGTTCAGGGGAAAAACTCCAGAAAACCACAAAACCCCTAAACTGTGACAGCAAAGCTTTTAATCCACCATGATCCGAGCATCCTTGTTCCAAACCTCCCCTCCCTTCCTGCCTTCCCAGCTCTTCTCTGAGGACATGGAGTGTGGGTGAGGGCTCCACCCTCTGCCCCTGGCTGTGCCCAGGGCTGGGCTCTCCCCTCCCGGTGCCACGAGGGTCAGACGCTGCTCACGCTGGTCTCAGCACCATGAGTACAAAGGAAAATCACCAACAGAGCAAATAACCAAACCCAGCATCACCTCCAGCTCCACAGTTAGCACAGGACACACACAAACATGGGTGAACACAGCAGGGATGTGTCAGCCTCTGTTAGAGATGGTGAGGAGGGGTGCTGGTCCCAGTGTCTCAACCCCAGCACCCACCTGAGCCTCTCCAGCACATCCATAAATATCCAAACCACGAACACACCAGGATTAAAAAAACATATATAACAAAAATCATTGGATCATTAAGGCTGGAAAAGGCCTCTAAGATCATCAAGTCCAACCGTCAACTCAACACTGCCATGACCACTAGACCATGTCCCAAAACACCACGTCTACACATCTGTTGAACCTCTCCAGGGATGGTGACTCCAGCACCTCCCTGGGCAGCCTGGGCCAGTGCCTGACCACTCTTTCTGGAAAGAATTTTTTCCCAATATCCAACCTAATATCCTCCCCTGGCACAACTTGAGCCCATTTCCTCTCATCCTATCACTAGTTATCTGGGAGAAGAGACCAACACCCATCTCCTTTCAGGTAGTTGTAGAGAGCAATAAGGTCTCCCCTCAGCCTCCTCTTCTCCAGACTACACAATCCCATATCCCCCATCTGCTCCTCATAAGACATGTTCTCCAGACCCTCACCAGCTTTGTTGCCTTTCTCTGGACCCACTCCAGCCCCTCAATGTCTCTCTTATACTGCAGCACCCAAAACTGACCCCGGGACTCAGCTGCAGCCTCACCAGTGCTGAGTCCAGGGGCATAAATATCAACCATGAAGTGTTTGTTTTTTCCCCATAGCTGAGCTGTGCTGTGAAGATGAACTTTTCTGGCTTCCTCCTCCAGCTCTCAGGCCTCTGAAGCTTTTCTCCAAACGAGCAGTGTTCTCTTGTTACTGGTTTTCCTTTCCCCAGGAGATCTTTTAGACACTGTGTGCTCTGGTCAGCTCTTAATCAACAACAGATCAAGCTCCAAAGCTCTTCAAAGTTATTTTCTCCCAGCTTCCAAACACAATATGGCTTTTAAAAGGATTACAATGAATTTTCAGTTTCTTTTTTTTTTAATAAAAATAAAAGTTCTGTGCCACATCATTCCCTCTGTGATGATGAGAAGAGCAGAGCTTCAGCACCATAGCAGAGAACTGCTACAGAAGGGGAGCCCCGTGTCACAGCTCAGGCCTCACCAATACTTGGCTACATCAAGTTCTCACCACACAACACCAGGAGCAACTCGTGTGTGATTTCATTAAGATCTTGAGAGGACCTCAGCTGACACGTTCAGACCCATCCACCAGCTTTAAAAGCAAAATCTCAGATGTTCCCCAAACTCCAGCACCCCTCGTGGTGCAGGTAGTGCTGGACAGAATGACTGTCCCCTACTCGTGCTGCCCTAGGAGCTGGATGTCCCCATGAACCCAGAGTGTGACCAGAGTCCAACCCCAGCATCACAACAGCCCTGAAAGAGCAGCAGCAAAACCAAAGTCTGTTCTCTAAACAGAACTAAACTAAGTAAGTGGTAAAGAAGGGGGGAAACCACCAAAGAATGACAGAATGGCTGGGGTTGGAAGGGACCTCTGGAGATCATCTCATCCAACCCCCCTGCTCCAGCAGCTCCCCCAGAGCAGGGGGCCCAGCAGCGTNAACAAAAATCATTGGATCATTAAGGCTGGAAAAGGCCTCTAAGATCATCAAGTCCAACCGTCAACTCAACACTGCCATGACCACTAGACCATGTCCCAAAACACCACGTCTACACATCTGTTGAACCTCTCCAGGGATGGTGACTCCAGCACCTCCCTGGGCAGCCTGGGCCAGTGCCTGACCACTCTTTCTGGAAAGAATTTTTTCCCAATATCCAACCTAATATCCTCCCCTGGCACAACTTGAGCCCATTTCCTCTCATCCTATCACTAGTTATCTGGGAGAAGAGACCAACACCCATCTCCTTTCAGGTAGTTGTAGAGAGCAATAAGGTCTCCCCTCAGCCTCCTCTTCTCCAGACTACACAATCCCATATCCCCCATCTGCTCCTCATAAGACATGTTCTCCAGACCCTCACCAGCTTTGTTGCCTTTCTCTGGACCCACTCCAGCCCCTCAATGTCTCTCTTATACTGCAGCACCCAAAACTGACCCCGGGACTCAGCTGCAGCCTCACCAGTGCTGAGTCCAGGGGCATAAATATCAACCATGAAGTGTTTGTTTTTTCCCCATAGCTGAGCTGTGCTGTGAAGATGAACTTTTCTGGCTTCCTCCTCCAGCTCTCAGGCCTCTGAAGCTTTTCTCCAAACGAGCAGTGTTCTCTTGTTACTGGTTTTCCTTTCCCCAGGAGATCTTTTAGACACTGTGTGCTCTGGTCAGCTCTTAATCAACAACAGATCAAGCTCCAAAGCTCTTCAAAGTTATTTTCTCCCAGCTTCCAAACACAATATGGCTTTTAAAAGGATTACAATGAATTTTCAGTTTCTTTTTTTTTTAATAAAAATAAAAGTTCTGTGCCACATCATTCCCTCTGTGATGATGAGAAGAGCAGAGCTTCAGCACCATAGCAGAGAACTGCTACAGAAGGGGAGCCCCGTGTCACAGCTCAGGCCTCACCAATACTTGGCTACATCAAGTTCTCACCACACAACACCAGGAGCAACTCGTGTGTGATTTCATTAAGATCTTGAGAGGACCTCAGCTGACACGTTCAGACCCATCCACCAGCTTTAAAAGCAAAATCTCAGATGTTCCCCAAACTCCAGCACCCCTCGTGGTGCAGGTAGTGCTGGACAGAATGACTGTCCCCTACTCGTGCTGCCCTAGGAGCTGGATGTCCCCATGAACCCAGAGTGTGACCAGAGTCCAACCCCAGCATCACAACAGCCCTGAAAGAGCAGCAGCAAAACCAAAGTCTGTTCTCTAAACAGAACTAAACTAAGTAAGTGGTAAAGAAGGGGGGAAACCACCAAAGAATGACAGAATGGCTGGGGTTGGAAGGGACCTCTGGAGATCATCTCATCCAACCCCCCTGCTCCAGCAGCTCCCCCAGAGCAGGGGGCCCAGCAGCGTGTCCAGGCCCCTTTGGAATCTCTCCACACAAGGAGACTCCACAACCTCTCTGGGCAGCCTGGGCCAGGCTCCAACACCCTCACAACAAACAACCACCTCCTCCTGCTCACATGGAACCTCCTGGGTTCCAGTTGGTGCCCAGTGCCCCTTGTCCTGTCCCTGGGCACCCCTGACAAGAGTCTGGCCCCAGCCTCTTGCCCCCCATGGGCCCTTTAGCTCTTGCTCAGCATTGATCAGATCCCCTCTGAGGCTTCTCTTGTGCAGCTCAGCAGCCCCAGGGCCCTCAGCCTTTGCTGGGCACAGAGATGCTCCATCCCCTCAGCATCTCCAGAGCCTCCCCTGGACTCTCTCCAGTAGCTCCTTGTCTCTCCTGAACTGGGGAGCCCAGCACTGGACACAATGCTCCAGATGTGGTCTCCCCAGGGCAGAGTAGAGGGTGAGGAGAACCTCCCTTGACCTGCTGCCCACACTTTTCTGAATGCACCCCACTGGTCTTCTTGGCCAGGAGGGCCCATCACTGGCTCTTGGTGACCCAGCTGTAGGGTCTTCAGTCCCCAATGGAACCCATGAGGCAACGCTGTGAAGAGGTGTTAGGAAGTCACACGGAGCTGTGAATTCCCCACACTGTTGTGATTTTAAACCAACTGCCTCCTTTCGAGAGGAACACACCAGAGCTGTACGAGCCACACACCACAGAACACCCCTGGACTTCACCCTCAAGTCTCAACCACAGCTCAGCATGGCCCAGGAAAGGTCCCTGCCTGGGGAGGACACGTATGCAGGGCCAGCTCTCTGCAGCAGTGATTCCTTTGCACCCAAAAACACCTAACAAGAAACAGGCCCCTCTTTAACCAACAGGAGCAGGACCCTTTCGATGTGTTTGCTCCTCACTTGCACAAGCAGAAATGGAAATCAACGTAGTTTGGACAGTCCAAATTCAGAACTACCCAGATCCTCAATGTTCTGAGCACAAACAAGTTTGTGGAGTCCATGACTCTTCCAGGGCAGCTCCTAGTGAAGGCAGCCACAAAGAGAACCTCATGAAGCTTCTCCCCAGGCTGCCTCGTGCAATCTCCTCCTGGCCCAACGCAGAGTTTCACTCTTTTCATTGGATCCCTGACCTAAGCAGTGATACCTGGATGGAAAATATTAACTCTGCTCTACCAAGGAGCCGGAAATATCCCGATGGAAATTTCAGCCCTAGCACAGGAACCAAGCAAAAAGCTAAAAATACTTCTCTAGGAAAAATAATAATAGTAAATATACACATGCTAAAATAAGACCAGATCTGAAAACTAGACTGGAAATGACCAACCACAGCACGAGTGAGACAAACCCACCCAAGAACCAAGCACCTGAGTCAATTCACCTTTTGGGGCCCATCAGCCACAAATTTCAACCTCCAGCTACAGAATTAATACAACCAACCAGAAAACACAGTAAAGCTTTATGAGACCTGAAGGGAAGCACCTTTTTGGTTGACTTCACAGACCCCACACACCTTGATTTACTCCTGGTGTGAGATGGGACTGTGCCCAACTAAGCCCCAGGGCAGCCACCTCCTGCTTTGGAGCCACGTCCATCTCAGGAGCCATCCCCAAGGTCCCTGCACCAGCTCCACCCAGCACGGACACACTGGCAATGCCAAACCACCGTGGGGGTTGGGAATGCAAACCCTTGGCTGCAGGAAGGAGGCAGGTCACAGAGATACCCACCTGCCCTTCCACCTCTGGGTGTTACCAGCATCTCCAACCTGCTCTCTACTCCTGTGGTTCCTCCTCCAAGGCCAGTACCACTGTTCTCGTGGCTGCTGGGCCAGGAGAGGTTCTGGTACACAGCTGGAAGGTGGCACGATCAGCAAATGACCCAAGTACAGCTCCAGGTCACTGCCCTGCTGCTTGTACTTGTGTTGCTTTGGTGTTCCTGCTCGTGGATGGAGCCATTTCTGTCTGAGAAACTGCAGCTTGCTTTGTGACCACAGTCAGAGGGAGCTGTGGGTAATGGGGATGTAACCAGGGCAGTAAAGGGAAGAGACAGGGGCTCACCTTCTGCCCCTGCATGGAGTCAATCACCCAAGGCTGTAGTTTCACAAACCTATCACATCCCAACCGTTCAGCTCAGAAAGCTGATGAGGATGTTGAAGTGGTTTCAGTTTTACTAACACAGAGTCAGTGGTGCTGGAACAAAGGAAGTTCACAACACACAAAGCTGAGCCCCTGGCTGGCAGACCTTAGCAGGAGAGCAGCCAGAGTCTACTACAGCTCCTCATCCCTTCCCATACCCAAATGCTGTGGTGGTTTCCATGGGACACACACACAGGCACCACAGGACCCCTGCTCAGCACTGCAGGATCTGGACTCAACAACATGTTCAACAGAGTCACCTGAACAAGTGCTCTCAGCCACTGAGCCCCTCACACGTGCCAGATTTGGTGGCTCTGCCAGTGGGTTTTCTATTCAAACATCCACAACACAGCAAGCTCCAGGTAGACACCAGATACTCATTAAATCCACACCACTGCCACAAGGTAGAGTGAGAAGGAACCAGCTGCCTTCCAACAGCCCACAGCAACTGGCCAGCACCAACCTGCTCACCAGTCCCACACCCTCCCCTTCTCCTGCTCTCCCCCCTCCACATTTACTGAGGTTGACACAAGAGTAGAATCTGCTTCTTTTCCAACCACTCCCATCCTGCCCAGTTCTTGCACTGGTCTCATTGTCACAAGCACGCTCAGGTTGGGAGAGAGAGCCCACAAAAGTTTCTATAGTCAGGACTCAATATCACTATTGACTCCACTCATGCCCATAAATCCCAAGACTTGGCCAACATCGACCCTGAGAAGCTCTGGAGCAGAACAATCCAGCCAGATCTGACTGACACAGGGAAAGGTCAAGTCCCAATTGCTTCCCTACTGCAAAACCTGAGCTCTGCTTTTCTGCCTGGTAACTCCTCACAAAACAGGCTCTGTCTGCGAGTGGGCATCCAAAGGATTGTCTGTGTCCCAAACCTGCCTGTGCCCTGGGAAGCTGAAGCCCAAGGAGAGTTACTGCTCAAACAGCTACTGAGAACAGGGCCCAAAGCACCTTCAGGGAAGGCTGAGAGCCCTGGGGCTGCTGAGCTGCACAAGAGAAGCCTCAGAGGGGATCTGATCAATGCTGAGCAAGAGCTAAAGGACCCACAGGGCAAGAGGCTGGGGCCAGACTCTGGTCAGTGGTGCCCAGGGACAGGACAAGGGGCACCGGGCACCAAGTGGAACCCAGGAGGTTCCATGTGAGCAGGAGGAGAAAGTTGTTTGTTGTGAGGGTGTTGGAGCCTGGCCCAGGCTGCCCAGAGAGGTTGTGGAGTCTCCTTGTGTGGAGAGATTCCAAAGGGGCCTGGACACGCTACTGGGCCCCCTGCTCTGGGGGAGCTGCTGGAGCAGGGGGTTGGAGCAGAGCATCTCCAGAGGTCCCTTCCAGCCCAGCCTTTCAGTGACTGATGGCAGACAGCTGCATTCCCACCTCTGCCACTGGACACAGATCCTCTTTAGCATCCTTGCTCCATCCATGTGGAAAAACCACCTGGACAACTCAGTCACTGTTTTAAAGGCACACGACAAAGAAAGGGGAGCTGAGCAGGGACAGACCCAGATGTGCTCCAGGTGACCTGGGCCTGCAGCACTGGGGGGATCCAGCCAAAGGGCAACCAGCTCCCCAGAGCTGGGCAGCACCTGCAGAGGCAGAACAGGAGCTGCACAAGCCCACCTCTAACGGGCATCGCTGTGTCCTCACCATCCTCCCCAGCACCAGAGGAAGCTTTGATGGCAGGATGAACACCAGGTAACACTGCTGGCTCAGCAGCAAGCAGCAGCAGCAGTGGGGGGACCTGCAAAGCCTTCCTGTGAAAGGGATGATCCTACACGTGTCACAACACAAATTCAGTGCCACCACAACCCGGCTCATCAGCCTGGCTGTGAGGGTACCAGTGCTGGGCCCCGCTCCAAGAGCAAGGCAGGAAAACACTGCATTCAGATGGCAGGTTTCTGAGGAAGACAAGTTCCCCTCCACCTCCTTCCCTGCCTCCTGCAGAGCTCACAGTTGGCTTCGCAGTCACCAGGCAGTGGTGGAAAAAAAGGCTTCCAGATAAATAGATAATTTTCACTCGGCAGCTCGGAACAACCATTTCCATTTCACATCTCCCATCCCAGGCTACGCCACCTCCTCCCGTGCTGCTGCAGCCTGGAAGAAGGTTAAGAGCATCTCTCCCAGCACTCTACTTCCCCAGCCCTGTCCCCGAATACTCCCGTGCCCTCAAAAGCTGCTGCTTTTCATACAAACAAGATAAAGCACCACTTGCCTTTCTTGTGATAAGAGATCTCAGTGCATGGCTGCCAGTGTGAGCAGGGCTGGATGCAAAGACCTGCCCTGGGTTTCTCCATGCCCTGGTTTGAGTTG
This sequence comes from Brachypteracias leptosomus, assembly GCA_013401335.1. Classification (NCBI taxonomy): domain Eukaryota; kingdom Metazoa; phylum Chordata; class Aves; order Coraciiformes; family Brachypteraciidae; genus Brachypteracias; species Brachypteracias leptosomus. The sequence goes on along the minus strand of VYZX01019852.1, from coordinate 16,597 downwards.
AACCCAACCAGTTCTGTTCAGAGATTTTACTTCCCACCTGAGTCTCTGCTCACTCACTGCCCTGTCTGAAGCTCACAGCAGGTTTTCACAGCCTCTGTTTCTAGCAGTGATAACTCTTGATGTTTAGTTACTCCCAGGGTTGGGGTGCAGACCAAGGTCACTGCTGGATCTTGTGAACCACATCAGGGGGTGCAGAGAGGGAAAGGCGGCACCTGAGGGGAGGAGTGACCAGGACAGGGGACCCCAAACTGACCCACGAGGGATTCCAGCCCAGACACGTCACATTCAGCACAAAGCTGAGGGATCACAAGGGTCCTTTTTCTTCCTTTGGGGCCTTCTTTTCCTTTCCCTTCAGCCTTCTTCCTTCTCGGCCCTGCCTTTGATCCTGATCCGTGTGTTCCTCAACCCAGCTCCTGAACCCCGTTCCCACCAGCTGCTGAGCCCAGTCTGGGACTTCCCCAGTGCCTGCTCCAGCCTCAGTGGTGACAGTGACATCACTGCCAACAGGGGGAGGCTGGGTTTGATACTCGTTTAATATATATTTGTATATATTCCCTTTTATTATCATCATAATAAGCTGTTTTGGTTTTCTAATCCAGAAGCCTCTCTCTCATTCCCTTCCTCTCCCATTTGGGAGGGGGCCATAAGTCTCTCTCCCTTATCCTTTTTTTTTCCTTTTCCTCTAGTTGGGGAAAGAGGGGTTCACAGAGTCTGTTGTAGGTGGATTGGACAAACCTCAACACACCAGCAGACAGAGCAGAGGCCTCCACTGCAGCCAGGGACGTGCTGCAGCTTCACTCTGCTGTGCCACTGGAGGGCTGGCACCGGGCAGGGCCCGGACAACCAGCACCAGGCAGGACCTGCACAACCAGCACCACCAAGGAAAAGCTTTGGGGACAACCTGCTGCGAGAGGACTTCGATGGCAAACCCAGAGGAACAGCTGGTACCAAAGCAGGCAGCAGCAGGAGAAGAAATGTCACAGGAGTGTGGCAGAGGCCAGCAAAGCAGAGATGGGAAACGCTACCCAGGCCATGATGCCACCCAAGAGCCAGTGGCCACAGTGACCAGCACATGGTGGCACTGGTAACACACCTCAGTGGAGCAGGAGAGCAGCTGTTTGGGCACTGACCACTCACCTCCCACCCCAATGCAATGGGCTCATTTCCCAGCCTGGCATCAGAGCACTTTGCACCACTTGCTGTTCATAAACTCGGTGGTTTCCCCTCTCTCCCCGTTGTGCCCAGGGTGAAGTCAGACAGTTGAACCAGCAAACTCCTGGAGGTCTCTGAATCCCAACCCATGAAATCAGCTCTTCCCACTGAAGCAGGGGATGGGGAGGAGTCCTGCTCCTGCAGCTGTCACCACAAGGCCAGCCCATCACTAAAGCCTTGTCACGCACACGATGCTGTGCACAGCACCAGTGCTTCCCTCCACCCCACTGAAGGCAGAGCAGGGTCCACAGCCCCTGCCATGGCCCACTGAGAAAGACCTACAGCAGAAACTTCCTCCTGTTTATGCAGCCACAGGCCCCTGAGGACAGAAAATGAGCTTGAATGCAACAGCAGCAACTCTCATGACAATGTGACAACCCCACACGACCAAGGAGGGGGAGTTGGGCACCTTCACCCCTTGACAAGCAGCCACAGAGCAGCCCCTGGCCTCATCCCACAGCACAACAGCTCCTCACTCACTGGCAACACAGCTCCTTTATTGTACTGTGGCCACTGCTGGGCTCCCCACTTCAAGAGGGACAAGGAGCTACTGGAGAGAGTCCAGTGGAGGCTCTGGAGATGCTGAGGGGATGGAGCATCTCTGTGCCCAGCAAAGGCCCTGGGGCTGTTCAGCTGGAGAAGAGAAGCCTCAGAGGGGATCTGATCAATGCTGAGCAAGAGCTAAAGGGCCCATGGGGGGCAAGAGGCTGGGGCCAGACTCTTGTCAGTGGTGCCCAGGGACAGGACAAGGGACACTGGGCACCAAGTGGAACCCAGAAGGTTCCATGTGAGCAGGAGGAGGTGGTTGTTTGTTGTGAGGGTGTTGGAGCCTGGCCCAGGCTGCCCAGAGAGGTTGTGGAGTCTCCTTGTGTGGAGAGATTCCCAAGGGGCCTGGACACGCTGCTGGGCCCCCTGCTCTGGGGGAGCTGCTGGAGCAGGGGGGTTGGATGAGATGATCTCCAGAGGTCCCTTCCAGCCCCAGCCACTCTGTCATCCTGTGATTTATCAATTCCCACAGATGAGTAGGTCAAGAGCAGCTCTCAACCAGGCTCCAAGGAAAGGGGCAGTGGAGACAAACCCTGGTGAAGCTCAGAGCTGCCTCCCCACACTGCTAAACCACGGGTGAGCTGTTCACCCACTGCCAGCCCCTGCCTCTCAGCTGCTCTCCTCTTCTGTCAGCACCATCGTGCTGGTTTCATGGGCATCATCCAAGGAGAACACTGCCCATGGGATGATCCACACCTCCTCACGGCAGCATGAGGCTCCAGAGACAGCCCAGGCAGAGGTGGTTTGAGGTGCATGAGTCAGAAGGTCCAACCAGCCAGTGGGGTGAGATCTCCCCACGCACTGTGGGAGCTCCTCCCAGCTCTGCTGACAGAGCACAAACCGCAGCATCCCAGGGGACAGCAGCAGCAGAAGTGGAGCAGAGGACACGGGAAGATGCAGCCATCCCAGCAGGGTCTCAGAGGGAGTGCTGGCAAGTGGAGGGAGACCTTCAAGAGCAGAGGAAGAATGCAACCCTTTCAAGGATGTCCTCAGAGATCCCACAGCCTTGAATCCCACATGTGCTTCCTTCCGGCATTGCAAAGGATCAGCTACAACGAGGGGTTCAACATCTGCTCTCCAAAGGATAAGGGACGTTCCCCAAACCCTTTCCTACAGCAAAATGAAATTCCTGGATGCACACAGCTCCCTTCCCTGCCTTTCTCCCCTCCAAGTCCAAGCTGGGTGACAGCCTTAAAGCCTTTAGTCCACCTGGACCAGATTTCCTCCCTGCAGAGGAACTTGACGCCAGCAGGGGTGAACCAGGGTTCTCCTCCCCAGGGAGCAGGGCACCACTGAGCACTTCATCCTCCACAAACTCCTCAAATGGGCTCCTAAATAACCTTAGGAGCAGGAGACTGGGAGCAGATTGCTGCCCCTAACCACTCACATGTGTCCCCAAAACACAAATGGCTTGAAACTGGCCACAGCTGACTCAGCATCACTGAACAGCCCAGAGTACCCCCACACACTCCCAGCTTCCAGGGAGTAGGAGGTCAGAGCTTAGCAGAGCACCAGCTCTCTCTCTTTTCCCTCCCTGCAGCCTGAGAATGAGCAGAAATTCCTTCCATGGCCAGCAGGACCAGGGCAGGGATTGTCCCCCTGCACTCAGCACTGGGGAGGTCCAACCTCAAATCCTGGGGTCAGTTTTGGGCCCCTCACTCCCAGAAGGACCCTGGGGGGCTGGAGCGTGGCCAGAGTCACAGGACAAGAGGAAACGGCCTCAAGTTGCCCCAGGGGAGGTTGAGGTTGGAGCTGAGGAACAATTTCTTGGTGTGCAGGGCTGTGAAGGGCTGTGGCAGGCTGGGCAGGGCAGTGGTGGAGTCCCCATCCCTGGAGGGGTTTCCAAGCCATGGAGATGTGGTGCTGAGGGCCAGGGGTTAGTGGTGACCTGGCAGTGCTGGATTAATGGTTGCCCTTGATGAACTTAAAGGTCTTTTCCAGCCTAAACAATCCTGTAATTCCTCCGCTCACCATCTGCACAAGTTCCTCGTGTGCAGGGCCCAGGAGGTTCCCTGCACCTGAAGCCAGCAGAGACAAGGCTCCCCTAGAGCAGGACAGACAAGCCCCAGGACTATCACCAGCACATTGCACCCTCCTGACAGTTTGTGGCAGTGCACAGACCTGCTCCAGCAGCAGGTGATGCTCACTCCTCTCCTGGAAGCCACCATCTCTGGAGGGCAGGACATGCTGCCCAACCCGCAGTCACACCACAAGTCCACAGCAGAATCTCTTTTTTCCCTGACCAGCAGCTTTCCAAGCATCCAGGTGTGACAAAACCCCCTCTTGTCACCTCTTCTGTCCCACCTGAGTCCAGGCCACGAGGAAGCTCTAGATGATACCAGGTATGGATGCTGCCATTCTGAAGTCTGCACTTGACACCCCTGACCACACGTCACACCAGGTGGGACACCCCAGAAGAGATCCCATCCACTGCTCAGCACTGGCATCCACACCATATGGCTCCAGGGAATCCTTCCCTTCCAGCAAGCAGGGCAGGAATCCAAGCAGCAGCATCAGCCATCTCATCTCCCTGATGTCCCTTGTCACAAGCCCCAGGGGCTTTCCAGGCGGCTGCTGCAAACACTAAATGCCCCCCAGCTCTCACCCTGCTCCTCGCAGCAGCTGGAAGTTCTTCCCCAGGAAGAGGGAACTTCACTACAGAAGAGGGAACCAAGGCACACAACCGCCCAACGTCACACACAAAGCTGTGGCACAGGAGGGAGAAAAGCCCCAGTCCCCAGCAGCTGCTGTGTCCTCTAAGGCCACCTGCGCAGAAGGTGGCCCTGACCACGGGGACCTTCTCCAGGCCAGGGCAGTGACCCGGCCCCGGGCAGCACCACCCGCTCAGGGCAACTGCCAGATTGGTTTCAGATCTGCCTCCTGGTTCACATTTACAGGAGGCTGGTGGAGCACATGCCTGCAGCCAGTGGCTCCCTCCTCCTCCTCCCAGTGCCACCCTGGGCAGCCACCACTGCTTGAGTCACTGACCTTCTGTCAGTGGGACATGGTGGGCGTTCATCTCCTGCCTCCTGCACTGGCTCAGGCTGCCCAGAGAGTCTCCTTCTCTGGAGAGATTCCAAACCTGCCTGGATGTGATCCTGGACAATCTGCTCTGGCTGACCTGCTGGAGCAAGGGGGTTGGACCAGATGATCTCCACAGGTTCTTTCCAACCCCCACCATGCTGAGATTCTGCAATTCCTCCCTGGCTCTACCACTCCAGGGCTCTCACCAGGTAGTGGTGGGTGAAAGGAGGGACTCCCAGCCCCAACAACTGGGGATGGTGGGTGAGCTGGGCTGTACTCCCCAGAAAACTCAGTGCAGAGCCAGAGATACCCTGTGAGCACTCACAGGGGATCTGAAACCTCAGCAGTGCAGCCTAAGCCAGGAGGAGAAGATGCCACCATCGGCCACCAGCTCGGGGAGCCCTGATGAACAGGGGCTGTGAAGCAACCAGCCAGGAGAGCAAAGCCCACCCGGGGCTTTGAAAAACTAAGTTTTTCCCCTGTCACCTTCATCAACACTTCTCATGGACAACTGATTTGCCCAGGACCTCCAATAACAGCTTCTTCCCAACCCTCCTTGAGGACCAGGGCTGTGGAGGAAGCAGCAGAGATGGAAACCACACAGCACTGGAGGAGCAGGAACTAGAGCCTCCAAAATTTCATTTCCTGCCTCCAAGACTTCATCTCCTACCTCCAAGATCTGGGATAGTTCCTCATCCTGTAGGGAATGGGGACAAGGTGAACACTCTGGGGCCTCCAGGAAAAAGGGGTGAAAGAGCCACAGTTTAAAGGGGGGAAGCAGACCCCCAAGGTCTCCAACTCAGCAGATCCTTGGTGTCCATGCAGCCTGGCTGCCAAGGGCTCGTGTCAGAGCCGGGTTCCCCCACGCCGTGCCCATCTGGGCACTGTCACTGCACAGCTCTGCTTGGCCTCCTGTCATCTGTCACCACCAACCCCTTCTCCGTCAGCAGGAGCCACCTTGGCATAAGCACTTCTAATAGTAGGATTGTTGGTTGTTTTTTTTTCCCCTTAACCCACATCCTCTTGACAGAACCAGGTTAGGAAGCAGCTGCACTGCCAGATCTGGGGTTGCCTTTTGCAAGGCAAGGCCAGGAAAAAGGGGTGTCTGGATCCAGTTCTTGTTTCAATCACCAAACCACAGCTAATTGTAACTTCCCCAGCTCCAGAGCCACAGGGGAGGGGGGAACAGTGTCTGCTCTGCTCTGTCCCAGCCCAGTCCAGAGCAGGTCCTCTGCAGGGTGAGCAGGGGGGTGTCATTCCCACCAGTGACCAGGGCTGTTTCCATTTCTGGGCTGCAGAGCTCCAAGCCAAGCAGTCCCACATGCCAGCAAACACCGTTTCCCCCTCCGCTCTCCTCCCCAGGCTGCTCCAAGCCCCACACATTCCCTCTCAAATGGCTGCCAAACCTTGAAACTGCAGGGAGGAGAAGAGGAGGGAAAGGAAACTTCCAGGGGGGGTTCACAGGGGAACCTCTCCCCAAAGAGCTCTCAAACTCCTTGTGCTGACACCAGATACTGCAAAGTCACACAGGAGCTGTTCTGTTGCCACCCTGGCTTACACAGACTGCTCCCAGCTTGTCATCCCAACTGGGACAGCCACCCAACAGGGTCAGCCCTCCAGGACCACAAGCAGGATCCACAGCTCAGACTGTGGTGAGGACAGAGCAGCCCCGTGCAGTCAGTAATCCCTACAGAGTATCTGGGCTGGAGGGATGCTCCACCTGCCTACACACGAGCGTCAGCAGCACCCTGGGGGAAGCGCCGAGTGATCCGGGGGCACCCATCTTCTCACCCCTGTTACCAGACCAAGCAGCTCAACCCACCCCCTTGCAACCTCTCACAGAAAGGTACAGAAGGGACCTGCTTCGTTTACAGAGGGGGAAGTGAAACGTCTGTGATTTCAGAGAAGAAAAAGAGGGTAGAGAAGAGTGATCCCCAACCAACTGGAGACTAACTGGGACAAATTCCTCTGACCTAGACAAACACCCCGGTCTGCTGGCTGCAGGGAGGGATAAACTTCAGGATAGAGGGACCAGAGACCTACACCCCACTCCTGGTCACACCACAAACTCTGGAGGATCTCTTCACTCCTCCATCCCTCACACAGAGGGTCAGACTCACAATTCTTTACTAAGCACAGTGACAGCTTTGTGGATTAAGGGCTCTGATTTGCCACCAGCCTCCCCATCAGAAAGACACACTCCAAAGGAGCTTCTCATCTCCTCTCGTTCCCCACTCGTGTATTTTGCACAGGATCTGAAGGCCAGGACCAAAACAGGAGCACCCCAGGAACAGCTACGGCTGACAAGGTGGTGACAGAGATGCCGTGGACTGGGAAAAGGAACTTTTCAAGGGGTTCACCCAAAAGACTACTCTTTCTAAACAGGTAGATCTAGTGTGACCTCCCTGGTTCCTCCCTTCTCCTCAAGACCTGCTTCGCTGGGCCCTACACAAAGGGCTTCATTTATAAAGCCAGAGGGATCACCCACAAGAAAGAACAGGCAGGATACACCCCCCAGGAGGACCCATTTCATCCTGCTGCTATTAATACCTGGAACATTATTTGCTCGAACAAACTGTCCCTTCTCCTTCATTTCTGGGCTCTGGCTTCTCTGATCTGTCCCAGAAACCCCAGCCAACACACGTTCACCCTGCTCTCGTCCACACTTCCATCCAAAATCCAAACCTTTCCCTTTTTTGAGTTTATTTATTCATGTTTCTAGTTCCCATCACCTCTTCCAGTCCCCACAGACAGAGCAGAGCTTCCCTGGGTCCCTCATTCATTACACAGTCAATTTGTGGGCTTAAACCCACCAACCCTCACTATGGAAAGGGGCCAAGGCTTCCCACAGCTGCAAGGTGCTGTTGGGTGCCCACCACAGCCAGCCCCACGGGTGCAGGCTCAGAGGGGCTGCCAGCCACACACTGGAACATGAGCCCCTCTACAGCCTCTCAAACTGGAAATGCAACCACAGAGGGGCTCTGGGCTACAGGGCAGCCCCAGCCTGAGCCCTTGGGTTCCATGGACACAGCTCAGATATCACCCCTGAGCTATCACCATCATCACAGATGGTACCAGGTGCCTGCAGAGTGTGCAAATGGGGGAGGGGAAGTTACAGACTCCCAGCATAGTGGGGTTGGAAGGGACTTCTAGAGATCATCTGGTCCAACCCTCCTGCTCCAGCAGCTCCCCCAGAGCAGGGGGCCCAGCAGCATGTCCAGGCCCCTTTGGAATCTCTCCACACAAGGAGACTCCACAACCTCTCTGGGCAGCCTGGGCCAGGCTCCAACACCCTCACAGCCCACTGCCCCTTGTCCTGTCCCTGGGCACCACTGACAAGAGTCTGGCCCCAGCCTCTTGCCCCCCATGGGCCCTTTAGCTCTTGCTCAGCATTGATCAGATCCCCTCTGAGGCTTCTCTTGTGCAGCTCAGCAGCCCCAGGGCTCTCAGGCTTTGCTGGGCACAGAGATGCTCCATCCCCTCAGCATCTCCAGAGCCTCTGCTGGACTCTCTCCAGTAGCTCCTTGTCTCTCTTGAACTGGGGAGCCCAGCACTGGACCCAATACTCCAGATGTGGCTTCACTAGTGCAGAGCAGATGGGAAGAAGAATCTCCTTCAACCTGCTGGCTACAATTTTAATGTACCCAGGAGACCACTGGCCTTCTTGGCCAGGAGGGCACGTTGACAGTTCATGGTTAATAACTTGTTCTCCACCAGCACTCCCAGCTCCTCCATGGAGCTGCTTTCCAGCAGGTCAACCCCTCAGGAGTGCAGGGGGTTATTCCTCCCCAGGTGCAGGACACTTGCCCTTGTTGAACTTCACCAGGTTCCCCAGTTTGCCATCTTCCTACACAGTCCCTGATCCCTTGAGCTCCAGCACCACTCCACCCTCTGAGCTTGATGGGGCTCTGACCAAACCCTTCACTTGCCCAGTGCCAGACCCATCCCTAAAAGCCAGAGCCATGCTCCAGCTGGACTGGGCTTTGTGCTGGGATGAAGGGCTGCCTGCAAACCCTTTGGACATGGGAAGGAGGAAGTTCTCAGCCTTTCATAGCTGGGCTGAACTCTGCACGCAGGAGCCTGGGCAAAGCCTCCCTCGTGGGCTGGCTTGTGAACAGCCACATGCCTTTGATTTTGCTTCAAGAGAAAACACGTTCTTTCTGTATCTAAGCATAAAATAGCCAAGCACAACCAAAACCAGCCAATCAGGAGCTCAAGAAGTTGGGGCAGAGGGTCACCATGTAGCTCTGGATGCCCAAACTTCAGATGCAGACCTGGAATTTCTGACCTGCCCTGTCTGCAGAGAGGGGCTGCCTGACTGGCCTGAGGCCCCTGAAGGAGCTGGGAACAGCAGACCAGGCTCCTCTCCATCACCATGTCCTCACACACCACCACCAGCCCATGCAGAGATGCCACCACAACCCGACCTGGATTTCAGTGTAGAGCACCAGCAGCCCAGCACACAGCTCCACACAGCTGCTCTCTGCCCTGAAACATGGGCAGCAGCACCCAACACCCTGCCAGGCCGTGTGATGGTGTGTGGGGCACGCTGAGAGAAGGAGAACCCCAAAAGCTGAGAGAGGAGGGGAGAAACCACAAGGTTTCTAGGTCCTGGGAATGGGGAATCCTGCCATTAGCAGGATCCACCATGGAGGATTTCACAGCTGATGCACCCTCAGCACCGAAGCACACAGTGGAATCCAAAGCAGCAGAGATTTCTTTGCCCATAAGCTGCTTTGATGGGGAAGTTCACGCACGCCTCAGCCGGGCTGCCCACACCAGCCCCAGCTGGGAAGCAGCTCCAAACCTGTGCCTTTAAATCCCGGCTGGCAGCAGGAGCAGAGTGCTGGGGCTGTGTGAGCAGACACACCCTGCTCCAGAGCCCAGCACACAAACATTTCCTCCCCGCCGCTCCTCAGCCCCAGCAGCCTCGGGCCCTGCCAACGCCGCGGTGGGAGGGGACCAGGGGCTGGTTCACACCGCCCCGTAAATGCAGAGACTTCAACTCCTTTCCTGAATTCCCCCCCCAACACACACAGAGCGGATGTTCTTCCCTCAAACTTCTTCCTTAAGGCAAACAGAGTCTGACAGACATTCCTCGTCGCAAGCACAAGTTAAATATTGGCCCTAAAACAACAGCAAGTGCCTTGAAATGATTCTGGCTGGAGAAGCGCCGCTCTGGACTTTGATTTCTGGCTCTGAACAAAAATAGGAGCTGAGCACTGAGTGTTACACTCTCCTCCCAGGAGAAGTCTGATTTCAGGCTCTGCAGGTCCCCTGCCAGGACCACAAGCAGCAGCAGGAACCATCTCCTGCTCATGCACTACCACACCTCGGGTGTCTGCTGTCCCCACGCCAAGCCCGCTGCAGCATCCTCTGTGCCATGCACAGGATCCTTCCGAGTCTTCCCTCCAGGTCTGTGCTTATATATACAAAGAGAGACATTAGAGAAGATCTGGGAAGTGTGGGTGCCATCCAGACTGCAGTGAGGGCAGGGGGTGTCCTCCCCACTCTGGTTGCATTGCCCCACTCCCAAAGGTGCCCACCTTGCCATCCAGCCACCCTGGCCAACCGCTCTCTCCAGTGTGGGAGATGCTCTAGGCTGTTCCTGCTCTGCAGGCAGCTCAGCTCCCCGACAGACGTGCTAGCTCTTGCAAGAAAATATCTCAGCATGTCAGAGCCCAAGAAGCCAGAAAGATGTCAGCGCAATGAAAGGGAGAGAAGAAAAATATGCAGTGAGGTCAGTACACCTGAAACATGGCTGCACTCAGGCTCTGGGACACATCTGCCACACAGGAGAGGGGAGCAGAGCTCCCGTCATGACTCTGCAACCAGTCCAGAGAGGCTGAAGCCTCTGCAGAGTCAACCTCACCTCACCCTGGAGGGGCCTGGCCAAGCCCAGGGGCAGCCAGGGCCGCTGCACCCCCGTGCTGCTCACACCCCTCCAGCTGAACGCAGCCCATGCCTGCACCTCGCTGCCAAAATCACCCCAAACCAGTTTGCTCCAACCTGACGGGCTCTGCCCATTTCTCCGTGGGGAAATGCCACGAGATTTACCCAGAGCTTCAGCCCCAGAAGGGTTTCTGAGCACAGCCCAGCCCCAGCAGCACAGGAACTCACGCTCATGGGGTTTGTTTGATATCCAGCTACATCTCAGCTTCCTTTTCACACTCCTGAACTTGGTGTGTGAGGAGCTGGTGGGCCCAGGGAGCACCTTGCTTGGCTCCAAGCAGCAAGCCCAGAGAGATGAGGGGCCTGAGTGGTGGAGAGCTGCTCCCGGGCAATGTCCCCTGCTATGGTGTGACAGTGAGCTGGGACAGGCTGCTGTGGAATTCTACTCCCTTCCCCGCACCAAAACACCTCCTACTCCAGGCTGGAGAATCCACTGGGAACTCTCTTCTTGGGATCCCCCAATGGGGCAGACACCCCTGTGAAAAGAGCCTGGGTTTCAAACCAGCTGCAAGTTACCCTGGAGGAAACGTGGCAGCTCCATCCCTCCGAGCACTTCCTAGTCCTTCACCAGCTGCTGGAGCCCACTGGGCAACAAGCTCCAGCAAGCAAGTCTGGGCTGGAATTCCCAAGGCTCAAGGTGGAGACTAGTCCTTACCTGTCAGCACCAGCACCTCCAGAGCCTCATCCCAGGGCACGCTGACCCCACACCCACCAGCAGCAACTGCTGCTCCTCAACTATGGAGCGTGAGAAGCCCCATCCACCACATGGACCATCCCTCTGCTCCCAGGGTTTGTCCCAAGCCATGTCCTGAATATTCTCTGTATTTGGGAACACAAAAGCCAGGCTGCAACTCCAGCCTGCAGTGCCTTCAAGAGCAGAGGAATCAGCTCGGCTGGGGGTGGGGGGATTCCAGGAGAGCCCTGGCCTGCGCCTCGCCCACACACCCGGCACAGAAGGTGCTGGAAAGCACCATCCTCTCCCCGCATCAAACTGGGGAAACCAGGCAGAGTATAAACTTCAGCACTGCCAACAGACTGTGCTGAAAAAAGGCAAAGAAAAAGAGCTGCTTGCTTTGTTGTTCATACCTCAGCAGCGAGATGTTCTACCTGAAAACATTGGGCAGCAACAGGAGGCTGTAAGAATGGAGCTTCTGAGCAGGACAAACCATCACACCCCCGTACTGGTCCTAAACTGGATCACCACTGACCTTTCAGAGCCATATCCAGCCCCCGCACCAGCCACTCTTAGCAAGACTTTCCAAGCTCCAGATTGGGAAGGGGAAGGAATCCCCAGGGATGGGGCTGTGCTCCAGGGGTACCCACAAACCACCCCCAGCACCTCTCCTCCTGCGTGGGGCTGCTCAGCTCTTCCAAAGGGAAGCTTCACAAAATCCAAGTTCAAGACCAAACTTAATCTCTGTTTATTAACTCAAGAACATCCCTCTCAGGCTGACAAGGCCTGTGCATCACCTGCCAACTGTCTCAGGCACCATTTGGGAAGCAAAAGCCAGGCCTCCCTCATTAAAAGCATTACATAACGTTCAACAACAAAGGGCTACAGGACACGCTTTGGTTGGTGGACATGTGAAAATGAACGATTAAAATAATTAATGCTTCTTTCCTCCAGTCTCACAGTGTCCCCAACACCCTGGGAGCCTGAGGAGCACCTCGGTTCCCAGACGTGGCTGCAGCAGTGTCTTGGCTCATCCCAAGTGCTGCTCTCCCATGTTCACCTTGTTGTCCCCTCAGCCCCATGGACACCACACAAAGCACAGCACTTTCTGGCTCTTTCAAAGCACCAGCCCCACCAGGCACTGCGGGGGCTGGATTCTGCTGCCTGACATCTGATACTGGAGAGGAAGCTGAGATCTCAGCCCATGGCACTGGGAACCCTTCCCAGGCCCAAGGCTTGGCTCTGTTCCTCACAGGACAGGACTCCAGCCTGGGTTTCCCTCACATCACCACCTTCTTGCAAGTGTTTTCAGCAGATGAGATCATGAGAGCACCTGGGTTTACTGCCACAGGTGAACTCGTCTCAAGAGATCAAGACTTTCTTTTCCTGCAAGTGAAAATGTTTGTGCTGCAACAGTTTAAGTGACACAGGTCTGATTGCAGCAGAGGAGATTTCAGCAGGGTGTTGCTTGGGAAATGTGACTCTCACCAGCCTTCCAGCAGAAGGCTATAGGTACAGACATTGGGAAACAATCCTGGACACACAGTAAACTCCTGCCCATCATCTTTTTGCAACCAAAGAAGCCAATTTAAAGTCTTTCAAGAACTAACCAAATTCCTCTACTCCAGGAGCAAACTCCCCTTCCTGCGATCTGTGAAAGAAATCACAAACATCTTGTTCCATGTAGTGTTTTAAAGCACTCTGCAAAGTGTCACCTAGAAGCTTCAGCTTACCTGAAGAACCATCCCCTAAACTGTGCAGTGTCAGATCCCCTCAGTGCTTATCAAGAGCAAAGATCTGCTGCAAGGTTCCCACCGCAGCAAGCGGAAGCAGACAGACTTGCTGTGGTTTTCACACACGCTGTGCTTGCACCCACCTCTCCCTCCCTATCTCAGCAGGGCTGGTGGAACCCGTGAGGGGTGAGGATCTGAGCTCCTCAGCTTGAGACAAGCCATGGAAGAGCAGATCCATGTTTCAGCCTGGCTGCCAGAGCTGTCGGCAGCTGATGGTGTGGCAAAGACAGGGCAGGAGGTATCCTGGAACATCTCTGCTCTGCAATAAGCTTTTTTTAAACCGGTTATTAGGAATAACGCATCGACATAACATGCGAGGGGGTGGGGTGTCCAACAGGAAGGGCTGCAGCCTGTGCAGGGATTTAGACTTGCCCAGGAAATAGAGGGCAGGAGCCAGTGGGGAGCCTCAATACCCTGCGTTCAGCTGCCCCAGCAGAAAGTCACCTTCACATTTTCCTCACAACTGAGTCCTGTTGCTTCTCCATCTTGATGGACCTACCAGAGACCTGGGGTGTTGGTAGGAAGTAGAAACACCCATTCCAACAAACCCCCAAACTCTTTGTAAGCACACAGCAATTCTATTGGGAAGATCACTTGTTCTCCAGCAGAATCCCCACGTTGCTGAGACCCGCTTGCCCTCCATCCTCTCCCAGCTCCCCGGGCATAGCAAGACAAGAGCAGTGTCCAAGCTGTGCCACGGCTGGGCCTGAGGAAGGAGGCTCAGCCTTTTCACAGCTCCTCACTGCACCCGGGACCAGCCGAGTCTGCCCAGTCACAGCCCAGTGATAGAGCTGTGGGCAGCGCTGTTCCCACAAGCTCTGAGCAAAATCCCATTGCAAGCACACCAAGGAAGCTCCCCAGTTGGCACCCGAGCCTCTCCCCCCTCAGCAGCACTCCGAGGGAGGAGGGTTTCACAGCTGGAAGGCGCAGGAGCAGCACAAGGCAAACCAGGGCACTGCGCACCAGAACCAACCCCTGGGAGCTGCTGCACGGCCCTGGGGTCCCAGCCTCTCCTCACACCCCCGGGAAGCAGCCAAAGCACTGCAGGGCTCCCTGCTCACCAGAGGCTCCCTCACCACCTCAGCTAAGCCTCTAGTGCCGGTAGTGCTGCAGTTCCTCTATCCGACAGGCAGAGATAAACAGCTCCCTGCCCAGGCAGCTCCTGCGAGGAGGCTGCAATGCCCCCAGCCCGGAGGGCAGGCACACAGCGGGGTGGACCAGCCACAGCAAAGCTCTGCTGCTCCAGCACAGCTCATTCGAGCTGGGGAAACCATGGGGAGGAGAGGAGAGGAGAGGGGGAGGGGGGAGAGAAGGCCACAGAGCACAATCAGGCCCGAGTCCAGTAAAGATGTTTATTGGCAGTTGCTCTCGGACGTGGTCTCTTCCAGCCCAGTGGGGCTGGAGTGGGTGGTGGGGGGGAAAAAAATCCTGATTGCCCATGAGCACAACTCTCATGTCATTCTCATTGATCCGCTGAGTCACTCCCGTATTAACAGTTTTGACAACACCCGGGCTGCACAGGAGCTGGGAAGCAGAATACAAAGCAGAGGAGCCGTGAGGCCTCTCCCCATCCCCACAGCGGCGGGGAGCAGCACTGCCAGGGCAGGATCCACAGACCTGCTGAACTGCAAGTGCCAACTTCCTCCTCTCCACTCGCTCTTCTGGAGAGTGCTGCAACAAGAAAACCAAACACAAGCCACGCTGCAAGGGCAGGAACACAGAGCTCCATTCAGCACAGGCAGGGAAACAGGCAGAGACATGAGCTCCCCCCCAGCCACCACCGACTGCACCCCGGCCGGGCTGGTGCGGCACAAACCAGGGCAGCAGCTGCTGCCACACACAAACTGCACAACTCATTTATCAGCCGTACAGATTGGCAAGCTAACGAGGAGGGGATGGAATCCTGAGGCAGACTGACACAGGAGGGCAGTTGTCTCTGCAATAACAACCCCACCGGGTGGTCTGGGGGCTCCCCGAGTGTGGGCACCACCCCAGAGCTGAGAGAGCAGACACCAGCCAAGCAGCAGTGAGGGGTTAGACCATCCTGTCTGCACCAAACACCACAACCCACCCAGAGCCCGTCTGCTGCTGAGCAGTGACAAAATCACCACCAACCAACCTTCCTATCCGCAACACATCGCATTAAACCAAAACCAACACGTCTTTGGCAAGTTCCTCACAGCAGCCAGGCCCAGCCTGCCACAGAGAAGGCCTCTCCACAGGATCCCCACGGAGGCCTCCTGCCCTAATTTACAGCAATTCTTTTTCAGACACACTGGCAAACACCAAACGTTTTCTCCCATCGGTTATATAAGGCCCAATTTTGAAACCTCTGTGCTGGTGGTGGGGAGATGGGGGCACACTGCTTGGGGCAGCCCAGCTGGCAGGTGAACTTACACACTCCTCAGAGTTCATTTCCAGATAGCCAACCACTTGTTGTTCAAAAGGAAAACAACTGGGTGAGTTAAGGAGGCAACTTCTAAACACACGAGCACAAACCACTTGCATGTCTGCAGTCACTTTACACATGGTCTGACCCGGTCCCCAGTTACCTCCAGCTTGTTTAGAACAGACTCATTCATGGCAACTTGAAGGAGGTTTAAAAAACGTTGGTTTTTAACTTTACAAACACACCTCACACGACAGATCCCCATGCTGCCCAGACCACAAGCCACTCCTCAAAAGAAAACACACCTTCCTGAATATCCCCCCAACTTCATGGGGTTATTTGCCCCCCCAGGTCCGAGAGCCTCCTTCAGTTCCCCTCTGCCAGGCACCACACAGGAGCCACAGGCCTCTGGTGGCCCAGCTCCACAGGAGAGCTGCTCCTCATCTGCAAACCTCTCCTCTTGGCTGCCTTAGGAACAGCCAAAGTCAGCTCCTGTCTGGTGGGGGCAGAAGGGGGAGGTTATTTTTCCTATTTCTCACATTCATCCCCACCCGCTTTGCTAAAGAAAGAAGAAAAAGGCTATTTTAAATACCAGATTCAGCACAGTCCCTTTCCCCAAATAAACACTTCCCAACCCCTCTGGAGCGAGGGAAGCCACATACAAAGGAGCCAACATCCTGTGAGGCTCCGGCTCCCCCGGGCAGGCCGGGGCAGGGAGCAACGCGGGGGGACACAACCGGGGAAGGCTCGACCCCACCCCTGCCCCCAGCCCGGCCCTCACAGGGGCCTTGGAGGGGTCGCGATCTCGGGTGGGCCCGGAGCCCTTCCCAGGACCCACAAAACAGGCATCGCCGGGAGGAAACGGAGCGCGGCGGCGCTGGGCCCTCAGCCCCCAACCCGGCCCCAACCTGAGCCCTGCGGTCCCTCAGGCCCCCGGGCCCAGTCTGAACCCCCCCACCCCGGGCTTGGTCTGAGCCGCCCCCTTTCCTCAGCCCCACCACCGCCCCT